>OZ025196.1:5249681-5559432 GCA_964019065.1 Catostylus mosaicus
AACTTTGAATACAACTAGATGATTCGAATACAAATCGGTACATTTCATGTAACAACATTGTATCGGTGATATTAACATGTAATAGCAACGCCTTATGTCTGAGATAATGAATATCAATAAACAATTGGCTAAAAGCAGATCAAAAGCTGTATCATAAAGTATGTAACATAAAAACGTAAGAATTAAAACGTTAAAACTTAGAAAAAGATTAAGATATTGCTACTTAACGCTATAAATGCTTACAAAATGTGCCAGCTCAAATATTATCCTTTTGAAATTACTGTTTTGCCACAAAATTAAGGTGACAATTTTAGCAAATTCAATTTTTCAGAATCACTAATCCTAAGTCATGAAAAATGCTGCCTATTTATTACAATGACCAGGATATCAAGTACGACATTAAAAAACAAATCTTTACATACGGCTAACAGAACTTGGCACATTTTCAAGAGCCTCTCCGACGCGTGTTCCCATAACATTCTTTGAACTTTCAAACACAACATTCAAGCAGTAAGATGTAGTAACACCAAATGCCAATGCATTTCCAAAACGATTTTCGTAGCTGTCCAACATATTCAATGGCCTAAAAAAACCAATTGCGTCAAAATCAATCACCATTTTTCATTTGTGCTGTTTCCTTTGATATTTTTGGTATCGGATTGCCTGCCTTACTTGTGATTGCGTGTAAATGATGGACCCATCGCCTACTAAGGTTAAAACTCAAACCAAAAATCAATTTCAAAGCCTTTAAAGAAATCGTTCGTAATTCAATTTCAATAACATGAATTGGATCTTTCAACTATTGCTATCATCACTTAATTCCACTTATTCCACCCGTATATAAACAAATAATTTGCATTTACGCACAACGTTACAGCTGGGTTATCATTGTCCATTGTAACTGGCAATACTCAAGCTATAGGCATACTGCAACTGGAATCGATAACCTTTTACGATTGTACATTTCCTACTATAATCTTTATCTTATTAGCTAATTATATAAAGAAAACCTTGTTTTTATCCATATATGATCAACAACTATCAAATTTTTATTGAGCTAACTGTTGGAGGGAGAGTCGGTTGAGGCACACTTATTGTACCTGAACAATACCTTTTAAATTCAGATGGAAACTGTAAATCGACAAGAAGTTAAGGTGATTAAAAACATAAAAAGCTATACATACACTACTGGTGCAGGACGACCATGGCAACAGTTAACACATGCACTACGACGTCTGTTGATAAAAGACCCAGCCATCAGAAAGCCAAACTAAAGAAAATTGATTATGATTCACTTGATGTCACATAAAAGAATATAACTAATGACATTTGATATTAACGAAAGGATGAGCATCTCGTACAGTGAAAGTTCTTCTTTGTAGAATGAAAGTTCTTTAACATTTCGTGGCATTAATATACGTTCAACTGGTCAGCAACATAAAACTAAATGCAGATGTTTCGACATATGACTTTCTTGGCTGGGGCAACATCTAATACAAAATAGTCTTTGCAACCTTTGCACACAAGAACGAAAATCCTTAGTTTGTAGGAAAAGGAGTTCCAATACCTGAAGGAGATGTGTGCAGTTGCAGATTGAACAAAAACAGTAGGCAAATAGATGAAATATATGCCCCTTATTACCATCATATTAACCTTTAATATTCAGTCATTATTCAAGTGCTTACTTGGTTAAGCTTAAGAGTACCATATGAAAATCGTTTCCGTCCGTTACATGCATTTCCCCTTTTTCACAAATATAGCGAGAAAAATATCGTAGCTACTGAAATAAAAGTTATTTAAGTGGATACTAGAAAATAAGGGTTTTAGCTCATGTATTTATAGTAAACAGTAATCGTCAAGAAACGGTGTCAAGAACGTCATTATAATCTGACATGCAGCCACCGTCCAAGGGCCTAAAAATTTAATGACAACGAAAACTCTACAAAATTTGTATACTGACACGCTCTTTTGGAGCTAGTTATGAATGATAGGCAGCCGTTATTGCTGAGTACTAACTGCCCAATATCGAAAGGTATACATACAAATCAACAAATTTCCTATGCTATTTTGTATCATATTTTTCCCCATCAATGATTTTATTTACGTCTTGCATTATCCAAATGTACGTTTCTTTCTGAAGACGTTTCCCCTCGTGTGTTACCTTGATCTCACTTTTGTAAGACGTGCTGCTTGTAATATATATAACATATTATGAAATTTTCTTAGAATATATTGAAAACTCGAAGCAAATATTTCAAACATGTACATTTATATTTCAATATATACCCATTATATACAATAATTTCATTAAAGTGAGATCCCGTTCAGCAGTTTCAGTAGAAGCTTAATTTTAAACTTCCATTTGAATGAAGTGTTCAAAGCTATAATTGGTATCAGAGTTAAGGTACGTCGTAAAGGGAAGGACATGAAATAGTTGATCAATTGACAATTACTTGCTATAATCATGACCCAGCAGCAAAACAGCATTTGGAGCAAGATTAAAACGCCAGTAGCACGTCCAGCCACTAGAAGCAGTTTTGCGCTAACATGCTTCAAGTACATTCCAAACTGCTTTAATCAATTAAACTAGACATTCTAAGGAAGAGAATTGTTCCAGGATTTTTGTACAGTCCTAGGTACCAGCTTTCACGGTCAGGTGATCGCTCTTGGCTCTTAATATTAACACTCATCAGCTGCAAATTTTTGTATCTTGCACAAGAAATCCATTTTATAAGTTGGACAGGAAGAGTGTGTAAAGGCCGATTGGTTAAATTAAATAAAATCTCTGGTCGTTTTATCATTCTCCTCGCGTGGCTTCCAATCAACAACTCTTTACTTATACCGTTCGTTTAACGCATAAAAGAACGTTTTTATACTTTCCAACAAACAAATGATTATGTCCGTACTTTTTCGTGCAATCATAATGAAATGAAGTTAGCGTTGTTCTTACACTGAATACACCAACAACCAGTAAAACCAATGCATTTGTATTAGCTCTGATGTCCAAACATTCCTTGATTGCGGCTGATAGCGTTGATTCCCCGACTGCAAAACTGAAAACGAAAAGGAGGCGATTATTTCCATTCATTGGGCTATAACATCATACAATCTTGAGACTCAAAATTGATCGGAAAATAAGAACAAACGAAGAACAAGCCAAGTGTGAGGTACTATCGTAAAATCAATTTTTGATAAAATGCCTATGCTTTCCTATTATATATTGACATCAACTGTCTTTGCCTTCTTAGCTTAAGGAGAATTGACAGTTTTCTGTTTTATCTCTAGGTGTTTCGTCAAATTGTTTTCGTGAAATTTTAAAATGGTCTGTTATTTCATAATGATTTGTTATGAAAAAGAAAAAATGAAGAACAATGCAGTCTCAATATTTTGAAAGAATTAAGATGAGCTTGTTGACATATGGGTTGGTACGTTGACGATAAAAGCTTTTTTATTCCATTCTCATCTTTATTCAAAAATTAGCGACAATCCAAGTGAAAAAGAGGTCAACCCTGTCGGCTTTTCTCACATTAATAATTCTTTGTTTGCGCCGATCTCGGCTCACCCGCGCCAGCCCTGCTCGCCTTATATAAACAGGCCCTTAAATCATGTTGTGCAGAACTCCCGCTCTACATAACATGCGATTAATAGTTATAAGTAATGTAGTTCATTTTGTGTCTCCGATAAACATTTTCAATTTGGGTGTAAGCTTTGGCACTGAAGAAATTTAAACCTCAGAGGTGGATAAGGGAATAGGTGTGGCCACAAAACCTATAGCAAATAAGCTATTGCCGCACTCCCATTGGAGAAAAATAGATACTGTGGAGGATATGGACTGGGCAAGGAAATCAAGTCTGCTTCCGTTTACATTTTAAGAACATTACGTTCTTTTGGCAGATATTTTAAAGATTGATTTTAGAATAAACAATTATAATGATAATATTATATGTGAAAAATTCACGGATCTTCATACAGAATGAACATGCCAACATAAAATGCTGTTATAAATATGTATCCTGTAAAGAAACAAAAAGAAAGTAAAACCTATAAAAACTATGATAAAACCTAGCAGTAATTACAATTATCCTTAAAAGGTTCCATGCATATCATATCATTATTTCAACTAAAATGCTTTAGCGAAGTCTAGATCAAGAAATTCCCTTTTATTGACCAATAATCGCAATCTGGATAAAGCGCGCTTGAAGCATTTCCCGAAGTAAATAAGTGGGTATTCAGATTTAGCGTACTATCTATTTCAATATCAAGATATTTGTACTGTGTGGTTTCAATACTTTCAAGTTTCGGTACATTACGTCAAGTGCCTCACTTTATTTTGAGACTCTTTGCGAAGTTCCAAAATAAGAGATTCTGCATTGCTTTTTTTCACATTAAGTACCAATCCATTTTTTTCAAACACGTCGGCCAAGGACTCCATATCTTTTGTGAGCTTGGTTTTTATGACCCTGAGATCTTTATCAGCAACATACATCACTGCGTCATTAGCATATTTAACTATCCTGGTATCCTCAATTATATCAGTGATATCATTGCAGGAAAGAATAGAGAGAAATGGACCAAAGATAGAGCCTTGGGCTACTCCTGTGTGGATGTCCGTTGACTTTGATGAAGATTTGCCATAATGTACAGTTGCTGAACGGTGAAAAGGATAATCTGTAAACCAAGAACTTTCACCCTCTTTAATTTCATTCTGTGGGAGTTTTTGGAATAGCTTTGAACGGCTTATGGGATCAAAGGCTTTGCTGTGATCCATAAACGTCACGCCTACCAAATTGCCTTGATCGTCGCTGTTCCGAATGTCATCTAATAGCAGGGTTGCTGCTAACTCCATAGACAGAGTTACCTTTAATCCGAACTGGAACTTTGAAAGTAACATATTTTTGTTAAGAAACACAGTAAGTTGACGCTCTACCACCTTTTTAATCACTTTTGATAATACGACGGAGATCGGTATGATGAGCGGTGGGTAGGACGGAGATCGGTTGATAGTTATCAAAGCTTGACAGAGAGCCTGATTTATGCACAGTGACTAATTTCGCAATTTTCATGGCAGTTAGACGAGTACCAGTCTCAAGTAAGAGATCAATTAGATGAGCAAGAGAGGTGGAAATGAGACAAGCAGGGTCCTTCAGTAAGCCAGAGGACAGATTGTCGATGCCAGTTGATTTGGTACGCTCGGTTGAATATCAGTTCTTGGTCGACTTTTAATTACAACATGGGCGAAATTTGAATTGCTTATCAGTTCTTTGAGGTAAAACTGTAGGATTCCCCCTGTCAAGAGGAATCGAACTTTCTCTCAATGTTGATGTGACTGTAGCGAAAATGTGCAGGCTGGGTCATCGGTTTTCATACCATCTATGTCAAATGATTGCATTGATGGCCCTCTCTCAGACTTATTTGGGTATATATTTTTTTAAAGTTTTTTACAGAACCTTTGTATTTCCAGAATTTTCCTCCATCAAGATTTTATGGTAGAAAGACCCGGCTTTTCTGATAGCAATATTGTCCTCATTCCATTTTCGTTTATATTGTGAGATGTCACGCTCGTCCTTCTACCTTTTCGATTTACGAAGCAGCTTATCCCTGTCATTCATAAGTTTCTTGACATTGCCGTTAAGTCGGGAAGCAGGCTTTCCATGGATACAGATTAACATGGCTTGAACAAGATAGCTCAATTATTTGCTTGTTGTAAATAAAGTGTTTTAATGAACTTTCACAGTCTTCAGCTGCAAAAAATGTGAACAGGTAGGTCTATTTTCATATTTGATCTAAAAATTAAGACTAATGTCCAAGTCTTTCTGGGAAGCAGCATTTCTTACGGAACGCGTTGTTCTGGGGGAGTAGGTTGAAGTGCTGCACCTTGAGGATTATCTGGGGGATTATAAACAAAACATATGTATAAGATTTTAACATGTTGATACAGAAAATTATTTTTCAGACATGCGGCTGTAATTTAATTATGTTTTTATTTAAAATACATTTCTTCTTACAGATACACATTGTTAAGAAGAATTTTATAATTGTTGAAGATCTTTACTTTGTTAAAAAATTCGCTATTCTTATCATTTTTATTAATATTATCTATTATCTGGATGGTGTGGCTACTTCACGGTAGTTTGAGCCTTAATATCCGTATAGAGGTGTGCATTTTAAGGCGGTCCATGCTATTGTTTTGTTCCTTTCCGCATACATCGACTGTAAAATATTCATCCTTGTGAGCGATGACTTTGTAAGATCCGGTGTAGGGAGGCTGCAATGGTTTTCGGACAGAGTCAGTGTTGATAAACACGTGGGAGCAAGACAGAAGATCATTCGGAATCAGGAGTGGTGCGGTTAAATACGAGGTGAAATTGTTGATAGTTGGCGCTATCTTGGAGTGGATTTGCATAGGATGTGGGGTCTAGATCAGTGGCGGATGATGGGGTAAAGAGTTGTCCGGTCAGATGAAGAGTTGGTCCGTAAAGGGGTTGCGCAGGAGTGCATTGAAGGTCAGCTTTCAGTGTATTTTGGATCCCAAGGAGGACTAGAGGGAAGATTCTGATCAGTTGTTTGGGTTGTTATATGCCTTAAGAGATGATTTTAGCTTTCGGAGGAAACCCTCGATCAAACCGTTAGAGATAGGATGGTAGGCGGTGGTGTGATTATTGCATTAAATTCCAAAGGTTGACGTTGTTAGAGAGAGCAAGGAAGTTTCAAACTGAGATCCACAATCAGTGGTGGATATGGATTGGATACCAAAGTGGCACAAAGGCGGAGGCAATAAATTCTGCGGTTGTGTCAGCTGGCCCAACGACTGAAACGATCGATAATAGTGAAAAGGTATTGAACGTTTAGCGAGGGTTGCAGGGGACCAACAATGCCGACGTGGAGGTGATGAAAAGGGGCATCAGGAGAAGGGAAAGTTCCGAAAGGTGCCGATACATGGCGGTGAATTTCAGATTCCTGGCACCGTTGAAAAAGTACGAGCCCATTTGCATATTGTTTACATTAGGCCATGCGAATCGTTCTGTGATGAGCTTTTGTGTAGCACGTAGTCCAGGGTGAGAGAGACAATGAAAGAAAGAGAGAGAGAGAGAAAGAAGGAGAGAAAGAAGGAGAGAAAGAAGGAGAGAGAGAGAGAGAGAGAGAGAGAGAGAGAGAGAGAGAGAGAGAGAGAGAGAGAGAGAGAGAGAGAGAGAGAGAGAGAGATTATGCTTCTTTCGGAGCATGCCAAATGATGAAGGTTTGTGATCCGTTAAAATGTAAAAAGCACGCCCTTCATGGTAATGACAGAAATATCAAATGGAAAGGTAGATGGCAAGAAGCTCATGGCAGAAAGTACTGTAGTTGGCTTCTGCAGGCGATAGGCATTTTAAGAAATGTGAGATTCGAAAGCAGATACCGTTTTTATGTTGTTTAAGAGCGCTTCCGACTGTAAGGTTTAAAGCATCTTTCATGGGGCAAAAAATGATCTGGAGCTGGTTAAACGAGTGAGTGGCCTGGGCAAGAGCTAATTTGATGGCATTGAAATTTGTGAGAATGGTATCGGATAGTTCAAAGGATCTAGAAGAGCATTTACTGGAAAGCAGGCCAGAGATTGGCAGAAGAGTGGTTGCACAACATGGAAAGAAACGGGTATAGAATTTGACGAGGCCCAACAATTCACGTAGTTTGCGATTGTGGTTGGCTGTTGAAAGGCTTGAATGGCTTGAACTTTGCTTGGGATTGGTGTAATACCTGCGACAGAGATAAGATGACCTAAAAAATCAAGAGACTGAATGGTGAAGGTGCATATATAAGGATTAATGAAAACAGTATATGATGATATTGGTTCAAAATGGCCCATATGACGAGTTCAAAATAGCCCATATGTTAAACTTCTGAGTCGCTTGCGAGTAGAAGATCGACGATGTACGCATAAACAAAGTCGAGACAACGTACGACTTTAACAATGAATCGTTGGAATGCTTGAGCAGCGTTGCGTAGACCAAATGGCATGCGAAGAAATTCAAACAAAACGAAGAGCGTTTGAATGGCATTCGTTGGTACGTCGTCAGGCTGTCTCAGAATTCGGTGGTATACACGTACGTGATCAATTTTTGAAAATACAGTTTTGTCATGTAGAGAGACAGAAGAGTGTTTGATGTGCGGAATGGGGTACCGTTAGGACATAGTGATATTGCTTAGTACATGATAATCGCTGCAGAATCTCCAACCTCTAGGGCGTAGGCTTGAGTACCAAGAGGAGTGGCGAAAACCAATTGCTGCAAGTTTGTTTGATGTTGTCAAGATGAGCATGCGATCAAATGCACCTTGGTGACTTTGAGGCGGTCTGGAACGTAATGGCGCAGGCTGCAATGTACGGGTAGACCAGAAGTTAGATTATGATGAGTGTTTTGTTTTACAGCGGTTCCTTGATAAGAAGGACGTAAAAGTTGCGTGAATCGAGCTTAGAGTTTGGTATATGAGGATGAAGTCTTAGGCATTGCAAAAATTAGGCTAGGTGACGGAATGGAAGCGGTAATTCCGTTGATGGCTAGAGAAGTGGTGGTTTCGATAAGTTGGCGATGATCGACATCAACCTTGTGACCAAAATATTCGAGAAAATCAGCACCTAAAATCGGCATAGGAAGATTGGCGATGACAAAAATTAATAGGTTTGATGTTTAAAGTGAGAGACCATTCCCCATACCTTTGAATGGAAGTTTGGTTGACTGCATGTAGAATTCGTGAAGAAGTTGGCGTTTCTCGGCGGGGTGATGATGGAATGACTCTTAAATCTGCCCTTGCGTCAACAAGGAATCGTGTACCTGATGGAATATCGTTGACATAGATGCCCCCTCCCCCTTTTACCTATCAGCCTTAAGTTTCAATATTTAGGTTCTTCCTGAGATAAACTATCCTGTGATTTTTGATCACTGCAATCTGTGAACAAAACGTTTGGTAGGTCTAGGGCCACACGCTACAAATTATGCCACGCCCACCTTGTCGGCAAATTCCTGGTCTTACACTCGTCCTAGTGACATTGGGTCGCGACAGCCCTGCACGGAATGAAAACTCGTCCTATGGAATTTTTCCACAAAGTGACTCCATAGTAAACGCCTCTTGCCTGTCAAGTCAGGTGTTGTTACCAAGCTTAGCAATCTCTACACAGGAACGTAGCCACAAAGAAGCCATAGCAGCCATTTTCTAGGGGTTGGGCCATGTTACAGGTAGAAAACTTCCCTGTAACGTACGAGTAGTAGCAAAACGGACGAAGACGTGTGGCCCGTTTAGAGACTTGAAACTGACTAATGATAAGAATACCACAACAATAACAACACTATATACAATACAGACGGAAGTTACACATAAAATACTAGCATCCAGTCCAGTCCTATTACAGCCAATGGGGGAGGGGGGCATAAGTATTCACCACGTATTCATTCCGTCCGTTGGGACATAACTATCTTTTTACGTGAAATTGCCAAAATTCCCCCCCCCCCCTTTTCATTTCATTCATTTTTAAAATTCTTTACGGAGGGGGACCCCTCAGCAAGAGACTGGTTTTCAAGGGACCCTCCATCTAAAATACAATGCTAAAAAAATATCTAAATACAAAAAACAAAAAAATAGAAATCTAAATACAAGTAAAAAAGTTTATCAAATTTAAGTCTATGACATATTAAGATATAAAATTACATTAAAGCTATTACGAGTTGAAGTTTTTCTCCCCTCTGTACAACTCCTAGTTGCGACCCTGTTTCTACAAAACAAAGTATTCCTATTTTTGCACACCAAGCTAAAGGCAGGCCTTAAGAAATGCTTGGAAATTAGCATTGTTATACACATGCTTTTAATATCATTCTTACCATGTCTTCATAGGCTGTCCACCCAAATATGAAGTCGTGTTTACGCAAGCATAAATGTCGATAATGATATGTCTGACAACGTTAAGGTTAAGGCCAGTTTTGTTTGCAACACGGGTAAGGTCGTGTGGTGACGAAAGAAGTAATTTCATGGCAGGACCCAGCAGCAAAGGATTCGTTGTCATGTTAACGTATTGAAAAGCAAACAATGTATTGATTATAGTGGTCATTTTTGGGTCTTTCTTGCCAACACCGTCCATTGCGGAAGTTTCAGAATCTGTGAAATATGTAGAGTCCTCTTTGCAAGAATAGACAAACACAGCCTCATTCCCAAGACAAAGAACTCGTATCTCCGCCCCGTTTAAATTTCATAGGGAATAAGATCCCGTAAAATCTGGGCTAATATTAGGATATCACAAAAATAAAATGAAAATTTCAAGGGCAGTTTTTGAATAAATATTTTGTTTTCAAACAGGTATAGCTACGTATGGATGTGGGAAGAAGGTCTTAAGAAGGTGTAGCAAGAGCCTTGGTAAAACAACAACAAAAGGGGACCGAATGACCATTTATTCTGAGACAAGACAAATATTTGTACCCTCTAACCCCTCCATAGTATTGCATTTCTTATAGGGGATACAGCTTCCTCGGTAAAACCATAAAATATGAAGACTTATGTACCAGAGGCAAATTTATTAATTCATTTAAATCCCTATCATGTAAAGATTTCCATGTAGCGAAATAATTTTTTGCTTTCTTCCTTCCTCAAAAGAGAATTAGAAACGAACGAAAACAACCTGTAACACTGTTACTTTTTATCTTATTCAACTAATTGATCGCCCATAATTCATGGTCAAGAGCGATCGGGGGGAGGGGGGGGGGGTTCCACGTGAGCTTTCTTGAATATGAAAAATGATGATCAGTCTATACACAAATCGATTATGGAAACAACAGCTGCGAAATTTGATACACATTACATAATCGTTTGAAAAATACGACGACGTTCAACCACAGTAATACGATGAGGATTCTTAAAGACAAATCCTTTGTCAGATATAACAGCTGTTGTTTCATTGTCTAGGTCGCAGGGACCGGAGACCAATGCTACAATAAATCAAAGAGTGGGCTTAATATTGAGCCAGCTCAACAGAGTGTGTGAGTCTCGCTCAAATATTCCAGTGACTGATAAAATTCCATATATTCTAGAAGCAAAATGCATGCTCATGGCTTAGCGCCCAATCAAGAATTAGCCCCCCTTAGCTGAAGCTTAGCCTCCCCCCACATATTCTCTAGAAGTATATTTTGTGCCGCGGGGAAAGGCACCAACACTACGAAAAGAGAAATGATCTGATAATATCCCTTTTTTCCAAAAACTCTCTAATCCACTTTTACCTGTTATGGGCTTCGAAGTAACGGAAATGTACAGTATCTATAAAAAGTATATTAATATATTGTCGCAGCTTATTGCCTAGTATCACGATGAATCCTCAATAAAACTTTGTATTAGCAGAAAAACCGAAAAGTGAAATACCACCCCTTCCTTCGAAATTTCAGAGTGCGTGACAGGTGCATCATGGGATTTGGCTTTAACCCCCCTTCCCCTGGAAATTTCTGCTAGCTGCAAGGGTGGTTTCAAGTCTTACGCTGTTATTTGAGTGACTGAATAAATTCCATGTGTTCAAGAAAAAAGTGTCTTCTCTAGTTGATGAATGTTTGGGCTCGTGTTAAGCCAGTTATATTGCGTGTTCTCGTTGAGGAATCTGTTATTTGGAGAGGGGTACATGGCTTTAAAATATTAGGAAAAGAATTTGTTAATTTATTTTGTACTTACATAATTGTTTGTTGATATGAAATTCATTACACAACATGGAAGTTATAACTATTCATGTTTTTCAGCTTTGCTGATTTCGTTATTATATGTAAGTGTGAGATTTAAGAGGATGGTGCAATTTATTATTTATAAAGAAGCAGGCAGATGCTGCAAGTAAAATATTTTGTCTTAATAAATTTTTAATAATTATATGGAGTATGGATTAATGATAATTATTTGACTAGATTATGGTTTAGTCCCCCCCCCCCTCCTTAAGGCTGGTCCCCGTTCAGCATTTGAGCCGAGTTAAGTATGAGCTCTATGCAGAAGCGTCATGGTTGGGGGGAGGGCACGTGCCTCCCCTCCCCTAGCGTCGGAGTTTCGGAAAATTTTGGAAATTTGAGATCCGTTCGGCTCAAGGCCGAATTAAGGCATCTTCGGCATCTACCTGATTAATAGAGACCATGGATAGCCTGGTTAATGACGTGAAATCACAATGTACACCGGATATCTTCAATTCAAGTCATTTGGAACAAATCACTTATGCAGACTCAAGAAAAACAAAGCTTGAAGACTACTTTGTTTGTCTTTATCGATATTTTAAGGTAACTGTTAGTCTTTATGCTGTACGTAGCAGATTTGTTTAATCATATATGCCATAGGCTATGTATATACGAAGTATCAACATTAGTATTTCAACAGAAATAATGACCCTGACTTTACATAATCAATAAATGATAGTATAAAACCCAACAAAAGCCATAAAAAGTATCAAAAGCGGAACCGAGGCCGAATCCAATGGAGGGCCTGAGCGTCCCCTCAGTACCACAAATTGCCCTTTCGACGGAAATGTGTTCTGATTAAACAACAGATTAAAGAATAGTCTATTGTTCATTAAATATACTACGCAAGTGTGTCGGAAAATCATTGATTTGTGCCCCTCCTACAAGTTCCTACCCACGACGCCCCTGGCTCTACGTAGCTGTTGAGCCAAGCCAAAGTGTTTGTTCGTCTTGTGCAAAGTTAATGCGCGTGCGCCTGAAACTGAGCCAAAGGAATGTGTGTGTTCTTGTTGATCAAAATTCAGTTCGTTCTCTTGTTGAGCACAGTTGCGGGATTTTGCCTCACCTACCGATTAATTGTTTCGTAAGTATCGGATGAAAGGTACAAAAATTGCATTTTATTAATTTTTTGTTTTCTAGAGTAGTTTTAAGGTTGCATTTTCTCCTCTCCACCTTGGAGTATTTCTTGTTGAGAATGGGAGGGGGGGAGGGGGGGGGGGGCGGCGGGCTTTATGATGCGACAAGAAAGCTTTTCTTGTCCATCCTTTGCCCAGATATTAACGTGCGGACAACTTTCATTAACAGCAATGTTGCACGTGGCATCTGACTTTTGTCTACGTTTCTTATTCTTTCTTTTACTTGCCACCTCTACTTCACTTATTTCTGCATCTGCATCACTATTGTATTCCATGTGGCTTTTCTCGCGTTTTCATTTGTTTGAAAGTGATGGTGGAGGTTGTTTTTCGTAAAACCACTTGGGCGTCAAACTGTTGTTTTCATCCTTTCAACCATTCTCTTCGTATGTAATCATTTCCATAACTTGAAGGCACCATCTTTTCTAAACAAAGACCTGCAAGTGGCAATTCTTAATAGCTTGTTCTGCTGCGTTGCTGAGTCAGGATCTGGTGGAATAGAAAGAAATGTATTCTCTTTCACCTGTTCATATAACCTTATTCTTGTTTCAAAATATGATTCACTGCTTTTACCACTGAAACAACCGTTCGAATGAACTCCTTTGTTTCATCCAAGACTTCCTGACCTAAATTACGGCAAATACCCAGAGATTCAATCACCTGGCATTTTGTTCCATCGTTAACAGGTTTACTTAATATTCTTGTTATTCCAACCCTATAGAAATAGGAATTGGTATCAAAGCCTGTGATGGCATGGTTTCTGCAAATACCGCCAACGTCGATAAATTTCTCAAATTTGTAAGACCATCTGTGTGTTATTTACATATTTGTTAACGCCCAAATTAAGAGGACGAAAACATCAGTGTCTTTTGAGACAATGATAACATTTGATTCTTGGATTATGTCATGAAGCACAAGCCAGATGTCTGCTTCCTAGTGATGACATGTATGCAGGAACGTGGTTTATTTCTTTTTCTCTGTATGCTTGTTTTCCTTCAGTGCCAACAAAAGGATACTTACAAAAGGGATCTTCTTTTTTCGTTTTGCTTAAACCTTGCAATTAACTTAATAAGTTCAGTGGTATATTGTCAACATGAAGAAACTCGCTCCACCTTACACCCTGATGCATGTGTTGCCTTCTACCAATACCTTGGTACTCGATGATCCACGGTCACGCCTTGTTCCTTCTTTTACGCTTTATTCAAGGTACTTATCATTTATCATGCAAATGAGGGAATGATTTATCATATCATTTATCTGCTGCTGCATCATGCTGGTGGCTCTAAAAACGTAGGTATCGCAACCTTTCTCTGTACATTTTCTTTGGGTTCAGGGCTCCAACTGCGGCCAAACCATCACCAAACCAAGCTGTATTCTTTAGGGCACACTAATTTATGCAAAAATCTTCCCAAGTAATAAAAGGAGAGAAATACATCTGTCTGCTGCCCTTTTTGTGAATTGGAATAATGTTTGCTTTTTTTCCAAGTCGATGGATATATCCCTGTCTCAAGGCATTTTTCAAAAATCTGACACAGAGGCTCACAATAGAGGAACAGTAGGCTTTATTATAAAGGCAGATAAGCGTATTTTGTTGCAACCATTTGCTTACTTAGTGTCAAGAGCAAGAATCAACTTAAGACACTGGTCAAATTTCGAAGGACAGAACTGCACCTTGGTCGAATGTTGAGAAGTGTATTGTTTAACAAAGAAGCCATTCAAGATGGTAGCTTTGGTATGCCATTTGGTATTACAGCAGGCCCATTTTCCATAGTAATCACTACTATCTTCTTGTTAATTAACCCATTCAACGTTGACAATGATCGGACAGCTTTTTTCTAAGATTCAGAAAATACTTTTCCTTGCACTAATGATCAATTATGAAGTTTCATTTTTAACATCTGACACTTGGTTTCAGTTCTCTTTTCCTTGACCTCCTTGTTACTCATATTGTCGGTAAACTCTGTACTTTCGTCTAATAGCAGTCTAACATGAATATGTTGCAAGACTTGTGATGCATTTTTCCGAATCACATCTCTATTTTTGTTAATTTTATAATCATATTACAACATTGTACAGGGGGGGGGGGGTGCATTGAGAATAGATGCATGGAGGGTATTTTGGTTTTTTTGAGTGATAACTGATTTTCATATTTGGGAAATGACTTTCTAGGGTTAATCGAGAGCCGGAATTCAATTGAATCACCATCAAGTCTGTATATCAAAAGGGTGTGGTCCTTCTGCGTTCAACTCTCATATTCTGTGTTACCATCATACCAATAACAGTTTATTTGACATTTTTGAATAAATTACAGTATTTTTAACTCAGCTCCACACCAATGAAACATCCTACATTCATCATATAAAAATAGGGATAATTTTTCCCTCATGAGTTACGGTTTCCCATGAAGCTGGGGGAATTTCAAACGGTTCACATCTTAATGAAACGGAGACTGCATGCTATTCTCCTATAACGTAAGTCCTATGACGTAAGTTAACTAGTGCATAACATAGTACCCTTGGAACTATTTAAAACAGGAGAGAGTAAAAAGTAAAGTGCTCTTATTCTTTTGCAAGCAGTCATGAATTTTTACGTCAATAAATAGACTCTATATCTCCAATATGTGAAGGGAAATGCATTTTCATAAGTATGAAATGCATAGCATTCGTGCTATAACAAGTAAGTAACTGTTTAAACGCTGTACTTTTATTTGTTATTGGTGTGTCTATAAACAGGCGGGAACTAAGAAATTCTTGCAAAATAACAGCGCAATAATGACAAAACCAGACTTAAAAATGACCCAAATAAGTCTGGCAGTGAGAAAGATTATAAGAAATACAAACGACAAAGAAACTTGATAGTAAGTATGAATAGAAAAGCAAAGCGCAACTTCTACCATTCTGTTGAAGCTAACACGATTGACAATGATAAAAAAATTTTGGAGAGCAGTTAAGCCAGTGTTGTCCAATGCTGAGCCAATGGGGGATAAATTTTATCCTTATTGAGAACTGAGGGATTATAACAGATGATAAAGTTATTGCTGATTGACTAAATGCCCACTTTGTGAACATCAAAGATTCACTTGGTCTTAATCCATCCTTTAAGAACAACGAGATTGACTTGGGCATAGAAGAGAGTATAGATATGGCTATAGCTAAGTACAAGAGGCACTCAAGCATTAATACCATAAAGAGGCAAGTTATGATTAACCGAAAGTTTGAGTTTAGCAATGTTGATTTATTGAACATTATGAATAAAATAGAAGCCTAAAATAGAAGCCTAAAATACTAGTAGTGGTAACATACCAATAAAAATTATTTGGGATGCAAAAGAAGTATTTCGTCCATATCTAACTAGTTGCATAAATATATCCGTAAACAAATGTTACTTTCCAGATAAATTGAAAGAAGCTGACGGTAGTGCAATACAAAATAATTGGCGATTAATGCCAAAAAGAATGAGTGAATGTACACATGCTGTTAGACTGGGGCGAATGGTCAACAAAGAAGGCTGCTTTGTGCTATGCTCCCCCAAATCTGAGCTTGCTTGTTCATATTCCTTTTCCTTGCAGATCATATTTCACCAAGTTCATCCACACCCATTGTTATTCCTTGAGCCATTCCTGCCACAAAGAAAGTCATATAGCGTTTTCTTTGCTTATATTTGAGATAAAGAGTCAAATGTAGCACATTTAGCTCCTTGAAGCCAATACTGCCTATTGATAAATGTTAGCTGTTGCAGAAAAAAAATCAATTAATTCCAAATAAACTACCACGTTAATTTTTGAAATTTCGAACTTTTGAATTGAAGAATAGGTAACAACACATAATGTAGGAATTCAGTTGCTAATTAATATAATTAATATAAACAACGTCATTGCATAATTTAAGTTGGCTGGCCTAAGAATTACGTAGGTCCTCAATATATACTTTCCATTATCTTAACTAAAAGCTCCCTAAATCACCATAACGAAATCAAAGATTTTACACGGCAAATAAGCAAATGTAACACAGAGAAAGTAAAAAGGTGTTGTAAAGCATAAAATTGAAAAAATCCCTTAGAGAATTAAAAATTTGATGTGAATTACTTATTTACAGTTGTGCCTTTCAAAGAGTTAATGGTTTCATAAAATTTACAAAGACACTTGATTTACACTGTTCTTATTTCTGCGTCCAAACTTCAGTTGTTTCCTCCTAATTTTGCATAGATGATGGATTCCATTATTTTCAGTCTTGCCTCCAAAAATTTATTTTCTTGGCGTAGCTTGCAATTTTCATCCAAAAGGATGTCACACTTTTTCACAACCTCAATTTCTCCTCTGCGCCTTTCTTCACGTGATTTTCGAGCGGCAATATTGTTTTTGATTCTCTGCGCCCAGTACGCGTCATCTTTAGCTTCAGGAGGCACGTGCTTTTTCCTTGATTTTTTGCGAATAGGCATCGGATTATATATATAGTTACTGCCTCTTTGCTCTGTTGTTTTGCATGCTACCCTTCTAGAGCCATGGGATATCACAGACACTTGATAATTTTGAGTATTGATAGACTGTGCTGGACCACAATCCACTTCTTCACTTTCATTAACAATAGTGTTAGATCGGACATCATAGTAGCAATAATCATTGCAATCATTGTTTTCACTCCCAGGGGAGTTTTGAAGATAGAATATGTCTTCATGAGTTGTAGCATTTCTCTCTTGCGTTAATTTGTTCTTTTCTACCCATTTTCCATACCTCATTTTGTTTACTCTGAACTCCAAACTTTGACTAAATGCGCTAGGGCTACTATTGCCCTGGCATAGCCCTTCATTATACCGGACCTTGCTTGACACTCCAGAAAATACAGACACTTTTCTTTTTTCGGATTGATCTAGATTCGAAAAAACAACTTAATTAGAGCTCAATTGTAACTAAACAGGATGATGCCAGGAACTTCAACCAAGCACCTTAACGTAATTATTAATGACGCTATATAATTCTTCCCCTTAAAATTGTAACAATTGGAAAAAGGAGAAAGGCATATCATGCACAGGAGCGTTATCTATTGAAAAAAGCCATAAGAGGAACACCGGAAAAATATTTTGCAGACAAGGTTAAGCATAGACAAAAAGTGTGATGCCTCATAGATTTATCAGCTAAATTAGTGATACGGGAGAATATAGGTTGAATAAGAGTTTAAAGCCATAAACATAAAATCTTTCACTATTTCACTTTCTCATTAAACATTTTAAACTTTTGAAAAGTAGGGAAACGTTAGTTTTGTTTTTAACAATAACAATACAGCAGGTCTTCTTGAAGCCGTTTGCGTTTTATTATTCTGTTTCAAATCTGAATCTCATTTTTCATTTTACATGACAGCTGCTCGAGCATTGTTTAAAGCAGCAAGTTCTTTTGATTGATCTTTCGTTTTCATTTTTCAACCGCATTTTCTTGAGGCCCTTTCTTTCTTCTTGGAGCCTTAATGACGCTTTTAATTAATCTAGCTGAAGGTGATGAACTTCGCATATAGTATTCTTTACTTAAAAAAGTTGAATCAATCAAGTCCAGGAAAATTACTTCAACAAGGGGATTTTTGTATTAAAATTCATCCATTCTCAAAAATTGAAATACGCTGAGCAAACAGAAGTATATTTCATTTTTTGTTTGAAGACTACCGTTTGCTGAACACTAATAATTCTTTTATAAATTTTCCCCAAATTAGGTTTAGGATTTATACATAAAAATGTGAATAGCAATTTGAAATACTGCAGCAAGTTATAATGGAAAGAGATACAAACCAGGATTCATTCTTGAAATGTAGCTTAATTCATTTGGCATCACGACAGCCATGCGAATTGAAAAATTAAGGAGTGCAGTCTCGGACAACTCAAACCTTTGAATAAAATTTGGAAGGACTGTTGAGCATTTTAAATTACTCTTGTCACGTGTAAATGAACTAATGGCCCATTGGCATCCCCTCAACGCCATGAAGTTCCAACTTTATGTGAACGGGAGATTCCTAACTGCATGAATAATGAATGCCTCTATCTTTTCGGCTCTTTCTTGGACTTTATCTCTCCCAAATTAAAAATCATTTGATTATAACTAGTGCAAACCTTTCAAAACACTAAACATTTTTCCTTAAATTGGATAATTAAAAAATAAATGACGAAATACGAGGAAAAGAAAAAGCGACTAGCGAAGAGGAAACGGCTGCAGAACAAAACACCTGCTAAAGAAAGTGAGCATCGAAAACAAGAAGAAAAAACGAGAAAAACAAGTTCGGGTTCCTGAAAGAAAACTTACCCATGCTTTTTGGTTTTGCTTTTTCTCGCTAAGCTTTTTCATTTTTTTCTTGATAAGCAAACATTGTTTTTATTTTCACTTTTTAAGGGGTGTGAAGTCTGACTCTTTAGTATAGTTATTTTTCGTCAATTATCCCGTATAGCATCCCTGAAATTCGTCGTCTAGAAGAGTTGTTCATGGCTATTTCTAAGTAAATATATAACACTTAATTTTCGATTACAGAGTAAGCGCGCACAATGTTCTTTCACTTTGGATCGATTAATTCTTTCGAGCAGATAAAAACTTTGTAACAATGTGGGCAGTTCTTTTTCTTTGTATATTTTGAATAACTTTCAGTAATTCCTATTTTTGAAATGTGGACGACTTGACATCTCCATCATAGGTTATATCCTTTTTTTCTCTGAAATATGGATGGTGGTGTGTTTCATAACAGTTTTACGAAATCATGTGGATAGCTAAAATCAGAACTTAATTTTGATTTCATGTATGTTATGGTTTTAAATTCCTACTTCCGGCTAATTCCTCGTGCCTACAGTTTCGTCCACTTTTGGTACAAGAGATTAAACAAGTCCTTAAGGACGTCACAACCAGAGATCTAATATCCTGACATTCCCATTCATGCAAGTGCCCATTGTACGAACAATAACTTGTGGAAAGTGGAGGAAGATCGCTAAAACAAACTTTTGGAACAACTGACTTCGGCACTCATGCATCTCAATTCCGAAAAATAAATTGATTTGGACACCAACTTCCCATTTTGTTATGAAAAACAACAATACAGTCAATTCGAATTCTGAACTCTTTCTTCTTTGCTATCTTCAGAGGTTTATTGTATCATTATGTGTCTTTTCCATGTTTTAACCAATCGGAACAAGTTTACGCTCCGAGCATGCGCAAATCAATTGCATTCTGCATTTGCATTTTGCGGGAGATGACCAACCTACCCGTGACTCACTTGAATCAGAAGGAGATTGAATGATCAAGATCTTGCTGTCTAGTCTTCGGTTTATTGCGTTTCTTCTGCTAATGGTTTGGAAGGGTTGCCTTGTAAGGCCTGGGTACAGTGGTTAACCCAACGAAAGGATTATAGTGCTTAGAAAAAATCCCTACAAATTCTGTGAATTTAAAAATCGCTTTCGCTAGGTCACTTATTTACAACTAAACAAGGTTACACGTGATTAAGTTGTTGATAAAGACTTTCCGCGTGACTGCGACTTATTTATCAAAATCACACGACATCACTATATATTTTGAATATATTGCAGTGATCTGATTTCGAATTTTGTCATCGTGCTTGGCGGAGCCTTAAGGAAATTGCAACTTTCCTGTCCAAGTACTGCAAACTATGGCGTCTCCCCAAATGCTTATTTAGTTCTCAAACTTTAACCTATTTTGTTATACCACCATCTTGATTCCAGTTCCAAATTTGCCACTTTCCTTGATCACATATGCTATTTTCAAGTATTTGCTTTTCCGAAACCTGCCACTTTTAAATATTTTTGCACAGTTCTACGTAAATGTCAGGTCCATCATTTACATTAGATTTGAATTAACTAAAATAACTCGCTTTATTGCTAACCGATATGGATGGAAATATGTGAGACGCTTTTTTAAATAGGGTATACGCTGCAGTTGCAATGGTCAATTTATAGGTACATCTTATTGAGAAAAATCCAGTTCCTGATCAGGGTACATTTAAATTTTGTTCGTGAAACCTCAATAGTATTTGTGCTTATGAATATATTAGGGTGTCTCTAATCGAAGCCTACAATTCCATCCATAACTATAATCTGAAAGGAATTATGGAAACCCATCTTGACAGTATTATCGTGGAAAGAAAATTAGCTCTTAAAGGTTATTCTTTCATGAAAAGCAACCATCCCCAAAACGTAAAGCGAGGCGGAATTGGTCTTTATGTGAGAGACTCTTTCCTGGCGAGGAATCGATTGGACCTTATGACCTTACCCGAATGCATGGTGTGTAAAATACAGCTTAATAGGAGAAAATATTTTTTTTGTTATCTATATATAACACTATACTATGACTCTACAGAAGTCCTATTCAAACCTCTACAGAGTTTGAAGATTTTATAGAAAACTTTGAATTGATCCTATCCAAGATGTCTGCCGAAAGCCTTTATTCTGTGATCATTATTGGACACTTTAATTGTAGATTTTCTCAGTGGTGGGAAAATGATGGCGAAAACGAAGAGGGTACAACTTTTAACCTTTCACTCGCGACCTTGGCTTGCACCACCTGATTTCTGGGCCAACTCATATCATTGGTGATTCTAAATTCATATCATCGGTGTCACTTTTACTGACCAACCAAATATTTTCACCATCAAATTATTTATGGTGAACTCAGTATAAAGAATATCATGCCACCTCCGTATCCCAGTAGAATTTAGTATTATGATTGGACAGATTTCCTTGCTATTCGTAAAAGCATTCAATTGTTTCTAAGACGTGAAAGCATCTGAGCTCTAATTTGCCCTAACCAGCATGTTAAAATTTGGTCTGAAACCCTAGTAAAACACTTTTCCAACTATATACCTAACAAAATAATCAGAGTGAGGCCCCGGCAGGTACCTTAGATAAAAAACATATCAAAAACTTTAACCGAAAGATGAGTAGAGCACATAAGACTTTTGTTAGGAGAGGTTGGCCCAATAACTAACAAGAGGCTATAAATGAGATGGTATCCCAAGGATCCAAACTAAGTGAAGATGCAAAGGACAGGTATTTTTAGGAAATAGGCGCAGAACTATCTAGACCAGAGACTGGAATTAAAACCAATTGGTCTTTGATCAACAATATACTGAACAAAGCTAAAATACCAATAATTCCCTCTGTTTTGGAAAATGACATATTTATGTTAGACTTTACTGCAAAGGCTGATGAATTCTTTAATAAATGTTTTATGCAACAATGCACAACAATAGATACTGGCAGTACAATCCCACAAGAAATGATCCCTTCCGCCCCACTGCTCATGAATTTACTATTTCAAACTTAGCGCAAAATTATCTTCCAATCCCCTCCCTTCTCCCGATATTTGATAAAATTGCTCAATACTAAATATCACCATATAAATGCTAATAACATACTTGCCACGAACCAATCGGACTTGCAACCAAGCGATTCAACTATTAACCAGCTTTTGTCCATTATCAACTCTACATTTCAAGCATTTCCCTGCAACCCCACTCTAGAGGTTCGTCCTGTTTACCTCGATATCTCAAAGGCTTTTCATCGGGTCTGGCGTAAGGGCCTATATTCAAATTGCGTCGTTGTTGCATTTCTGGCAAACTGCTCATCTTGATCCAAAGGTTCCTTGCCAACGGAGAACAGCGAACAGTTTTGAATGGCAAAACATCCCAATGGAGCGCTATCGAAGCCGTAGTTCCACAGGGTTCCATATTAGGACCCCTGTTCTTCCTAATCTACATTAACGATTTGACAGATTAAAATGTAATACATCAATTTTTACTATTGTTCACGGTCCCAACTCAGCCGCTGCTTATGAGCACGTAAATGGAGAATGTCCTTCAATTCGGACACAAATAAACAGGCAGTTGGGGTGACCTTCTCCAAAAGGAGATGTCCACCAAATCACCCACCTATATGTTTTTTTTAACGACGCCCCAGTAATTAACGTCCAAGAAAAAAAACACCTTGGAATTATAATAGATTCCAAATTATCCTTTGCTTGTTGCATTAGAGCTGCTATATCCAAATCCAGGCAAGGAATAGGAGTGTTGACAATTTTTTCAAATTTAGATTATGTTGACGTCATATATCATATCCCACCAAGTATCTGCAACTTTAGTCATAGTATTGTCTTAACTAATCAAATGGAAAAACTTAAATCTGTCCAGTACTCCGCTGCATCTGCCGCGCTTGGAAAGACACCTCTCGTGAAAAGCTGTATAATAAGCTTGGTTGGGAATCATTAAATCTCCGTCGATGAAGTAGACGTCTCACAATCTTTTGTAAGATGGTCAACAATTGACTCAACAATATACAAGAAATCCAGTTCTTCATCCTCATGAATCAAGAACGCAAGCTTTCAAATCAAGTATTCATCCCAACTACTTATCCGAATGGGAAAGGCTGGACCCGGACATTAGACTGACCAGCTAAGTAAATATATTCAAGAAAAACTACTTTTGATTATCTGTCCACCTCTTGAGCCTGTTTACCGTATTCTTGACCCAAAAGACTTATCCACGCTAACCCAGCTATACGTGTTGGGTTACGTAAGTTGAATTTTCATAAATGTAATTATAGATGAACTTTAAATTCTCAGAGGAACAATGGAATATATCCACGCTTCCAAACATTTTAAATGACATGTAACAGAACCTCGTAATTCCCCTCTCTTGTCTTTTTCCTTTCTTCGTTTAATTGTTGTATTTAGATTATTGAGAAGGTACTCCTCTTGTCAAAAATCCAAGTGACCAATGTGCCACAAATTGTGCTACCAAATGTGAATTTGGTTTTTTCCGACCCGAGAGGTATCTTAAAGACCAGGGGCTAGTCATGATATCTTGTACCCCTGTCATCGTCTTCGTAGTGTTGTAAAGAAGATTGCTTATTTGCAATTTGTTTATTATAATTTCTTACATGGATAGAAAAAAAGCTATGGCGTCAATCAAGCGCAGTCAACGTTCCCATTAAACGATATCATTCAGTGCCATCCCCTGGGGGCCTTCAAGTCTACTTTTAAATCCGGAATGGGCCTATTTGTTGAATAATGTTGAAAAATGATGTTTCTTCCAAACAATTATTAAAAATTTACTGAAAACAAATATTTGCCAGAATTGTTTAGATCTCTAACCTCTTTAATAATAATAAAAATAATAATAGTAATAACAATATACGAATGTTTATACAGGAATAACCTATCGGTGTGACAAGTATACTGGTATCATTAGGGTCCTGTGCGTAAGGAAATATACAAACTAAAAGGATTAAAATTAAGCTAAATAAAAAATTACATATAATTAAATAAGATCATGGACTTGTGTTCTGAATAGAACCCTAGAGTCTAATCTTCTTGCTGAAATAGGAATGTTGTTATAAACATGCGCAGCATTCACAGAAAAACTTTTACGACCAAATTCAGTTTTCATCTTTGGGACTTTCACAGTTACTTTATTATTTCTTGTATTTTGACAATATTCCATTCCCTCAAAGTAATTTGTAAATGGGTCACACACGTTGTTTCGGAGGCAATCAAATAAAAACGTGCACACTTTTTCTTTATTGCACTCTCAAATGTAGGAATCCACAGGTCAGTTCTTGGATTAACTTTTGATTTTACGATATTCATGCTTCGCTGTTCAATTTGTCGTATCTGATTAACTCTTGAATTCGACCATCCGAGTACAATTGAGCCACAACAAGTAAAGACCGGCATGATCATAGCTCTATAGATCTTTTCTGCAGTTGCTGCGTCGATGGAACTTCAAATGCGGCGAAGTAAATTTAATCTTCCTGCTGCTTTTTTGTAAGTTGCATTAAAGCCGGATTCGAGATTTAGAGAGGCGTCCAATGTTACTCCAAGATATTTGTAAGTTGTAGCACAGTTTATGCACGTTCCACCAACTTGTACGTTTAGTTTCCTTCCATTTAAGAGGTTTAATGCCAAAAAGCATCGCCTCTGATTCCCTTTTTTTAGATACATTATTAGTTCATTTTCACAAGACCACTTTGACAAATTGTTGACATCATCGTTAAGATGATTTTCGATGATTTTTGACATCATCGTTGAGATGATTTTCGATGATGTTAAAGTCACTGGATAAAGTAAAGATCACGCTATCATTTGCGTGAGTAATGACTTTTGTATGTTTCAGTTTTCTATTGACATCATTGAAATGAATCAAAAATAGTAGAGGGCCAATGATGGATCCTTGTGGAACTTCGGAATAAACGGGGATGGCAGTAGAAAGAGCTCCATGGTACTGAACAATTTCTTTCCTGTTAAAAAAGTAGTCAGTAAGCCACTGCAGTTCTGTGTTCATGACTCCATAAGAAGGCAGTTTAGACAGGAGGCCTGAATGGCAAATGGTATCGAAGGCCTTTTACAGATCTACGAATATTGCACCAGTAAGCATGCCTTTATCAGGTTCTCTTTTTATATAGTCAACGAACAAATTTACTGCTTGTTCAGTGGATCGCTTTGATCGGAATCCAAACTGATAATTGAAGAGAAGACCGCTTTTTTCAAAGTGAGCCATAAGCTGTTCACCTTTTCTAGGATTTTCGATAATGTGGGAAGGACTAATATTGGTCTGTAGTTGTCTTTGGTTGAGTAGGAACCAGATTTGTGCAGGGGAATCACATTAGCTACCTTCCAGTCTGTAGGTACGATTCCTGTCTTTAGGGACAAGTTTATCAGGAATGTTAAGGGCTTGGCTAGAATTGGAGCAGTATCTTTTAACATTCCTGGGGGAAGGTTGTCTATGTCAGTTGCTTTCTTCCGTTTCAGATTGGTTAACTCTTTATGTACAGCGGCCTCGCTTACTTCTTTTACTACAAATCTATCTTTGTAAGGCACGGTGTTTTCTCAGGTAGGGTCATCCATGCAAAGTTTCGCAGGAGAATAGATTTACATTTTAGCGATTTTGCTACGTTTGCAAAATAAGCTTTCTACAATAACCTGTTTATTTGTTGTTTTTATCTCATCTTTTTCAAACACGGTTCCTGCATTAGACACAGGAATTTGTAGGATATCCTTTTTGATTGCTGCCCAGAACTTATCAGGCGTATTTGCACTCTCCATTAGCAAGAATTAATGGTACCTGTTTATACACCTTTTTACGGAATTGGTTACTTTATTTCGTTGTCTTTTACACGTAGACCAATCTTTTTCATGGTCCGTCCGGCGTGCTTTCCTCAGAAGTATGTCTCTTAAGTTCATCTCCAATTTAACATCCTTTGTTATCCATGGGGTAAGTCTGCCTTTCACCTTTTTTGAAACCAACGGGGCACGTTTCTTTACATAATATTGAAGTATTTTACTAAGATAGTGCCATGCTTTATTCACGAAAGTTGATGCAAAAACGTTCTCGAAGTTTGCAGACTTTAAATCATCGAAGAATTGGCTTGGGACGCAATTTGAGTAATTTCTACTTGTGATAATTTTTGGCTGATGTTTTACATTATGGATCTTGCGTGCAAAACCAATTAGTTCGTGATCACTCACCCCAGCTGGAATTACTTAAGCTGAAATAATATTTTAAGGCTCATTATTAAAGATCACATCGATCAGAGTTTTGGATTCTTTCGTAATTCTCCTGGGGGTTACCAACAATTGTTTTCGGCCAAAAGATAAGAGTAAAGATTCTAGTATTTTATGATCCGATTTCTCACCAGTCAGGATACATTCCTTGTTTCTGAGAACATTGTTGTTAGCATTGATTCAACGAGAAAGCCTTCGCTTTTTGGAAACAAAATTTCAATCCAAATACAATCGATTTCTGTTTGCTCCAGATCCAACCGTCGTTGAAATGGTACAGAAGATGATATGTATATTCCTACACCTCCGCCCTGGCCAGTAGCTCTAGATTTTCCAACGAAAACATAGCCTTCAATCTGTGCTTCGGCTTCCTCATCATTAGCCAAATGTGATCCACAAAATGAAAAAATATCAATGTCCTTGAAACAGTCCAAAATATGACAGATATCTTGTTTATGTGCTAAGAGACCACGAATGTTTTAATGTAAAATCTTTAGGCCTTTGGTTGCAAGGAGATCGCTAAGTTCGGGAAGTACGTATCGATCGTCAAAGTTGGGCCTAGGCTGCTCTGCTTGATCTTCGACGCCATTTTTTAGCATGCAGGGTTGGCAAAGGACTTCTTGTTGCTCATGATCCGAGCATTTGAGGTGATAGTCTGATCAAAGTCAATAGACTATGGTCCGATTTACACTCAAAGCAGTTGATCTTGCTTTGATTTCTCCTGATAGTTTTCAAACATGTGCCGCATTAATGGCAGGACCAGGGCACGTCCCAATGTCTCCACATAGCAGAAGTATGAGCTGTATGATGGAAGACTCTAAATCCACAATGTCGAGTAAGTGAGGCTCTCTTTGATAACAAGAGTGGCCTCTGCATGATTTATGTATAGATTAAACGAATCTGCGCTGCAAAAAGGCGTACTTTTGACCTGAAACACGGCAAAAATGCTCAGAGCGAGATAACACATACCCAGTCGCAACGCCATCATGATTAGAATATAATTTGCACAGTGATGTATTTGTATCTTCATGCCTTACCAAATGCACAAATGCTTAATCAACTTGCTGTTTGTAGCCGTTTGTAGCCAGTTGAGAAGGGAAGAGGAAGGTGTCTGATTTTAACAATAACATCCTTGACATAAAAAAAAATTGAAGACATAAAAATTGAATCGGTTAAAATAAATAGTGGAGCGAAGCCCGTAATTGTTGCTTTTTAATTATAGCTACATTTTTCGTTACAAATGCAGCATTACATACATCTTTCAAATACGCTGTAAAAATCTGAGATTAAAATCTAAGTAACTCTCAATGTTTTGAAATTTTTTATTTGATACGAAGTAGTAAGTCCTGTTTCCTTCTACTTGCCTGTAAATAATTGTCTTGTGGGTGGCGTCTATACCTGTGTAAAGTAGCCCAAACATGTAAGGTTAAAGTTAAGGTTTCACAAACGGGAAGGTTAACGTTTTCTATGATTCGAATAAACCTGACGAAGATAAAGCTTATTTTTAACAAAATCTAGAGGTAGCACTTTAAAGCATTTCAATCTTTCCTTTGTCCCCATATACCCAATACACTTAAGGCCATATTGAAGATTATTTTTGTGATTCCAGAACAGTGTCTTAAGATTGTAGAAGCACAAATTGGGGGAATGCAGTGAGAATGTCGTTGTTCCAAGCTATGTATCTTCTTTAACCTGCTAGAGGAGAGATTATTATAGTGTTAGATTTCACTACTCAACTGCATGGAATGCATTCATGCTTTTCGCATTCGTTTGTAATTGCAGGAAATCGGTCATTGGCAATTGGAACTTAAAAAGCAATCAGGTAAGCAAAGAGATAAGTAGAGGATTTCCGATGCGGGACAGCTCCTGACAGGAGTGGCTTTACATAAGTACTGAGCGAGTAAGTATCATATCTCATTTTATATTTCCAAAACTTTTCACCCCTTCTTGCTATGAATTATATTATAATCTATTAAAAAAATATTTCTTTTTCTATTTGGTGGATACAGCATAAAGAACATACATCCATAGCTACAGTAAAGAAGATCTAACGATACAAATTCTAATAAATGAACAACATACTTGAATGAATAACGAATATGAGAAAGATTGCAATACCAGCTTTGTTAGCCTAGCACAAGTTACTCAATTTTACTGCTGATAAGGTATATTTGTGTGTTTTAACTCATTTTGCATAATCATATTTCTGCAAATGTTACCGTTAGTTTTCGGAAGTTGCAACACAAATGTGTCTCCAACTATACCACATTGCCATTTTGAATGCCGATTAAAAACTGAACAGAGTTTATTTAGTCTTTGCATTATTTTTTCACATCTTCTCCTCTCTTGTGCTGGGCATCTGCCAGAAATTCCTTGACTTTCTCATTCAGGGAAGTGCTCTGATTTTCCAGAGCATCAAGCCATGAACCAATACTGTCCAACTCTTTTTCAATAGATAGAAATTCTGTAAAACAAAAAGGAACATGCTAAAAGACAAAAAGAGATAAATGAGATGCTTTTGCTTTGTAATAATCAAAACATATTAGGGATGCACATTAGATATATAAGACAAAAGTTAACTTAGTTTATTTTGACATTATTGTTATGTTTCTTTGATGGTTGAGTTGATGAAGTAAGTTGTAAATATGATGTAATGTTAATGATGTTGATGTTGAAGGGAATATCTTAGAACTCTATCGAATTGTTGGATCTCTACACCAGTTATGGATTGATCATTAGTTATTTATTTCCAGCATAAATTAAATTTTAGGGTTTACATTTTGAAAGGTTTACAACTGGTGGAGTGTTTTTAGAAAAATTCATAAATTTTAGGGTATGGCTTCATACCTCAAAATGGTACACTCCGTCACCTGCCTATTGAGGTTACCCTACAGGCTTGGATAGTAACAAAAATCCAGTAAAAATCTATCAGACAGGATCAGATCATATAGCCAGCAAAAAAACATCAAGACCTTCAGCATTTCATAAAAAACCCATATAACCTAAAGTAATATCTAGGCTGGTTTGATTCATTAGACAAAATCATGATTCTAAATTTCAAAATTTCCTTCCAAAATCATACCACTGCAGTGGAACCAATTTTTAAACAATTTTCACTGGTCATTCAAGAAGGCCATATAAGCATGTGGTGCATTTACTCTGATGATGTTTTTAAGCTCTGCATTTAGGCTCATTTCAAAAACAGAATTAAAAAAATTAGGTATGACATAGATAAAAACAGGCATTTAACTCTTGCCAAACTATAATTGCTACCATAGTGCTGGAGCAGCTACTTGATATTTTCACGCAAAAACTCAAATATGCATACGATGTCGTTCGTTTCCTTGCAGTTGTAGTGGCTAAGAATCATTTGCTTAAAAACTTATTCACATTCCCAATTTCAAAATAGCGTCCTGCAAATACAACTTTTATGCCGGGATTGTGAGCTTCTATTTGACCAATGGTGTTCATGCCGCAATGTCACAAACCAGTGGATTATTTGATCATATCGCAGTCATTGAGGATCATACTTTGTATAGGCTTCTGCAAATCTAACACACACTTTCCTCCTCAAAAGATTTTTCTAGATCGACTGCAACATTCCTTAACTTGCAGGCATCATCATAATCAGTGTCGGAGGAAGGTATTGGTGCATCCACTACAAATTCATCAAATTCAGACGATATACTTTCATCTCTCTGTGGCCTTCTCTCGTTTCCAAATATAGATTCGAGATCATGCAGGTTGGATAAAATCTTTGAGAAAGGATATATGTAATGCACATGGCTTACATTCTGGTGGCACTCATCTATGACTTCTAAAATTTTTGACATGTTACCGGTTTAAGATTCAGGCACCTGGCTTGCAAAGTTCACAGTTTCAAGAAATACACATGAGAATTTGTTTTGGTTTTTTAAGAAAAGCAAAGGTTTACATTTTGAATACTTTGATTTTCTATGAAGCAAAATTTCCAAAATATCATATTGAACAGCTGTAACCAGAGCCACTGGGAGAGGGGGCAAACTGTTGCCACAATTTTTGTTTGAGGGGGGGCACTACCCCCTGTACCTATGTGGGTGCACTGTACAAATGTCCATCTTTTTTGCATAGTTTATTCCGGCTTTCTTTGCCTAAGGTACCAAGATGACTCCTTTTTATAAGCAGGATAGGTTCCACTGGTAATTAGAGACACCATTTTTATGGAACGTTGAAACCTTATGATGTCTGCATTTTTACCCAAATTGGTAAATAGTATCAACCATGCACCATCAAACCTGTTTTTTTCCAATTTATTAAGTTAAAAAAGAATCAAAGAACAGTATGAGAATATTTTTGCAACCATGCATTATTCAATCTATTCTCCTTCTATTCATCCAGCTATGAGGATATCAATGACTTGTTCTTCTGTCCTAGCCATCCCTCATCAAGAACTGCTTCTGTCAAGGATTCTTGAACCTTTAATTGTTGGCAACCTGGATAGTCTCTGTGTATTTTCCTCAGTGATTGCATATCTTGCAGCTACTTGCCTAAGGTTGCCTTTGAGCTAATTTGTTTTCGAAAACACTTTTGGTAGAACATTTTGTGCCTTAAATTATCCCTCCTACTTTTATCTAATATTTTTCTCTCAAATTTGTCACTTTTGCTGTTGTGAAGTTGGAAAAATTGTGATTTGCTATTTTTTTGGGTAACTGAATAATTTGGACCAGGCATGGCAATGACTTTTTGCCAATTTTATATATTCTTCTATTTTGGAGATTCTGAATTTGCTTTGGTTTTGCGCAATGTAGTCAAAGAATTTTCATCTTACTTCATCTTATATGGGCTGTTTTTTCTAAATTGCAATATTTAATTTGTTTTTTAGTACTATTATGTTGTCATCTGGGGCTTTTTAATGTTTTAGTGAAGCCACCGGTCATAACCTGGCATCTGCAGATAATTCATTTTTCCGAAACTCAGCCTGTATATTAGTATGACTGTCTGGTAGGTCAGTCAAACTTTTTCCTGTATCCGCCCCTGGGACCGATTGATTTGATTAATCCGCCCCTGGCCAGTATGGAAAGTATGGCAGTTGCACACCCGAGTTATTTGTGGTCAAACGCATTCTACAAATAAACAAAAAAATTCAATTTAACTAGGGTCGTCATTGAGTTCTATCGTTTCTGAAAGATGAAGCCCTTTCTAGTAGCTACTCACGTTTTTCAAGCAATCACTCAATTTTTTGAAGAATATTTAGAATAGCGTTTTCATCAGAATCATCACATGAGAGAATTAAGAGTTACATTAAGAGAATTAAAGCTAAAACATTATTTGAACATAGCTAAATCATAAAAATAATTGTTTCACAAGATCTTGAGCCTGATAATATTCTTAAAATATTCTTAAATTTGACCAATTTTGAGCCTCATTATTCTCATTAAAAAAAAGAGTGTAGAGAGAATTTAAGATATGTTTAAATTACGTTGGGTCACATAAGGTGTGGGGGCTCTAACGCGAGATCGTTTACTGCAAACATAATGTTGCCTTGTATGCACAGGTGGGATTGTCTGATGCAAAATATTGCACAAACAAGTATGAATAAGCAAATGAATGATACAGGGATAAAATATGTTAATGAGGCACATAAAAATTAGTCTGCGTGCAGCCCCTACTGTTTCTCGTGAGTTTAAATTTCGATGGAGTTGAATACCATTTGAAATAAAAACAAGCAAATGGCGGTATTACAAATTTATAATTTATCTAATATTCAAGACCCTAATATTACAATTTATCTAATATTCAAGTAGTAGTTAATGAAACGCTTAAATGGGCTGAGCAATTTAAGCGCACCAGGACAAAATGAGTGGAGGGCTTGCAGCACTAAAGCCACAACTGGTTACTGTATATTATACATTTATTGAGAGTCACCTGCGTTATGCTGATGTTATATGAAGCAGTGTTGTAGAGCTGTATCAATATCTAGGGGGCTCATGAGAGGGGTGTGCACATTGGTGAATCCTTAAAAGAATGCTGGGATACGTTGGAATGACCCACTAAAAACCATTTAGATTGCTGAGACCCTCGTAGAAATACTCTGAGGTGCCTAATTAAAGGGTCAATAATTATTTGTTTTGGTTTTTTCGCCCAAACCCTGCTCTTTCTAGCACTTCTTGCTTATAAAAACCTAAGATTTGAGGATTTTTTTTTTTGGGGGGGGGGGGGGGGGAGGAGTTATGGACAACCATCTTGTCTGCAATTTTCTTCCCATTTCTAATAAAGTATAAGGCTTGTCTTCACAGGCAACGTGGTATGCTGTTCTTATGCATCTCTCGATTTTTTCTCTATGGTATTTAATGTTGGAAACAGTGACATTTTCAATTGTTTGCTTCTTTCCATGAAAAAGTTTGTCAGGGTCACACAAACTTTGCTATTTGCATCTTTCACTATCTTTTTCCTATGTTGCTTCCGTGCCATACTCTTTTCTATATCTGAAGATATTTGACAGTTGATCCATTCCTTGATAAAATGCACACCATGGTCATGAAACATATCAATGTTACTGATTGTTTTGCAAACTCTGCAACCAATCTTCCCATCAAGCAACACAATCCATTAATATGTTGATAGAAAGTAATCTGCTTGCTTACATGACCAACAGCATTGGTGATGTAACTGGACACGTGCAGAAATTAGTTCAGTGGGGCATAAGGGTCTTCTTCTGCTTCGCTACCGTTCTCCTATAACTAGGTAATTTTCTACTGGTGATAGTGCTCGTCTCTGACCCTACTCCTCTATCTCCTCCTCCTCAGGTTCTGGGTCGTTATTACCTGTAAATGTAGATACCTTACAGCTTCGAAAATATTGCAAAAGGTTTCCTGCTCATTTAGACATGGCTTGCAAACTTACTTTCAAGAACACATGACGAAAGGGCCTATTTGGGGTATTGTAATGTTTCTGCTTATGCTTTAATCCACTTTGCTAATTCGGAGAGAAATGGAATAGCAGCCTATGCCCGAGACATACGACCAGAATCTCTTCTAAATCTAAATAAATCTTTTATATTTGTCATTTTTGCCATAGAAAACAAATGAAAAAAATCAAAAATTCTAGAAAGAACTACAGGGGCTAAAGCCCCCCCCCCCCCAAAAAAAAATCTCTCAAAAAATGAATAGGGGGCTGAGCCCCCCTGAGCCCCCTGCTCTACACCACTGACCTGGGGTAGTCTGTCAAAAACAAAATTAGCTGGTCTTCAACGCCTGCAAAACCGGTTCAATTATTCAATTATTGAAGAATTAAAGATGGTCATTTTCCTGGTTGAACTAAAAATCTTTCCGTTACGACCGAACCGTCATGACCCACAAGATTGCGAACAGACTATGCCTTGAAAGCCTAGGGGATAAGGATCATCCGAGATCTTCTCATTCGGCCTACCAAGGCACTGTAAAGATGTCCAAATTCAGTCCAGATATAGGACTGAATTTACTAAAATCGGCTTTGATTACGCAGCACTCACATGGAATGATACACCTACTTAAATTCGTGAGCTACCGACATTAGATTGAGTTTGAGTTTATCTATTTATTAGATTGCTTAATAAACAACCGAAAAACAACTGAGAAAGCATCTAAAGAGCTAGATTTTCAAACAATACATCCTGGAAGAATAGCAATGCTTGAGTTAGATAGAACTATAGGTTTTTTTATATTTTTTATGATTGCACTAAAGGTATTTTAATGTGCTGAAGGGTTTTTTGTGTATGAATGATAATAAAATGAAAAAGTTAAAAAATGGAATGTCCCGTTTCCCCCCTCTTGAGGAGACAACTGTGTGTGCTACTCAGCAACTCTTTGCGCCAGATACAACAACATCCACGCCATTATTTGATGAATATTTGCAAAGACGAGGAAGAGATAAAAACAGGGCTGTTACGCAACGAAAATGATCACACTGACACACAGGTAATAGCTTGAAAGCGAGGGCGGAAAAGTGCAAAATTTTCCCTAAAGCCCTTGCCCCGATTCTGGTTTGCCAAATGTGTACAAACCATATCGACCACATGGCACACTTGAGGTGCACCTTTCGTTGTATTGCACACTTGCACTCTTAGAAATTCTGGTTGCACACCCGAGATCTCGGCGAAAAGTGCCATACTTTCGACTGATTAAATGGTATGTAGGTCTAGGCCTCCTCGTCTACTCTAGATTGAAATGCTGTTTACAAAGAACAACTTGATGCGCGGATATGAAAAAGCTGTTAAAAAACTCACCTTCCTCCTCCTCGGTCACCTCTCTTCCATTAACTTGTTTATCGCCACTCGCGGCAGCCATGTTGTTCTTTATTCCATTTCCCACTGATCAGTGCATCTACTGCGCAGCAGCCAATACGAGGAAGAGGCGCACGCGTGTGCAATCTCATTTCAATTACAATAGCTCACTTACAATATATTATTTAAATATATACAAGTTAACTAAACCAAATCGAATGTACAATAAATAAAAGCAATAAACAAAAGAAATACATTTTAAAATTACATGATTAATTTTGTAGGCATTTACAGGCACTCAGTTACAGTTGGGGCCTAATGTGGGCTAAGTTTTTGACTTTCTTAATGAATAATGTGAAGATCGTAATTTAAAAATGTCCTGCATAAAAGGTGGGTTTTAATGTTTCACTGTTTTGTATATTTCAATGCAAAGAATTATCTGGCAAGCAAAGAGCATCGTGCATTTATCTGACTTTAAGAATAAGTCATTATACGAACTGATGTGATCATTATAAAGAAATCTAAGAGCACGTTCTTGCAAACGTTCAATTTTCTGTAATGACTTTACAGATGAAAAGTACCACACCAAGGGACAGTAATTGAAATTAGAGAATACAAAGCTCTGAACAAGAATACTTTTCTTCTTGAAGCCAATAAAAGTTTTTAATCTTTTTAGAACATTTAATTGTTTTGCTGCTTTTTTGCAGAGAATTGAGATATGTGGATCGAAATAAAGTCTATAATCAAACTTAACGCCTTAAAGTTTCACAGTCTCCTCAGATTTGATCGTTTTGCCATTAAAGTCAATTGGCTGTCCGCTAGTATCAGTTTGATATTTTCTGAGTACAGCATGAAATTGTAGGGTTGGGTATCAATTCATTGTTTTCCATCCATGATAATGCCACTCCTGATCCATTTTCCAAAGTACTCACAAGATCAGGCAAGCATTTAGAAAAATATGCGAGTGTGTTGTCATCGGCGTAATTATGGAGCGTTGCTTGCATTATGAAAAGAAACAAATCATTAATGTAAAAGTTGTGCATTCTCATCAAACCCATATGCATATAATTTGGTTACAAGCAAGTCAAGTGGGATACAGTCGAAGGCTTTAGAAAGATCCATAAGGATCGCACCTACAAGATAATCATTATCTAGTTTAGACCTCCAATCTTCTATAAGACCTACAAAGACTTGTTGGGTTCCTTATTTTTGTCTGTACGCCGCGATAAAGACAGAAAGTGTTTTTTCTAAATGTTGAATGAGTTGAATGAGTTAATGTTGATGTATTAAGAACACTAACTGTGCGAAAGTTCCTTTCTTCTGTGCGAATTGGCTCCCCCTTATCTAAAGGACAGGCAGCAGCTATTTTTGCATCATTTGAAAAACGGGAATTACGAATACTGCAGTTCATTGCCATGGTTAGGGCGTTTGTAAGCTCATTTACTGCTAGAGAGGCAAGCCTTGGAGGTATTTCTTCACCAGTAGATTTCTTGCCATCTAGAGATTTTAATAGTTTCGCAACTTCTTCAAAAATCAATCGAACAATTTGACGGTCAACAGAAATTCCAGTTTCTTTAGCAAGACTTTTAGGCTTTTTACCATTGTATTTCTCTACTATATTTACATAATGATCGTTAAAAACCTCTGCTAATTTCTTATCATCAGTTACTTACAACGGTCTCATTTTTTACAAGACAAATAACACTACTTATAAGAACCCTTTTAGTGAAAGAAATGGTTTAACGAGATCCCAAAATTCTTTATTAGACATGGTTGCATTTTTGGTTGCTTTTTTAAAGTGATTTTTGATAGCCCTCTTCCTTATAGTGACACACTTATTCACTTATTTCGCTGCTTTTTGAAACTGGCTCTATTTTCTGCGATAGGGTTTTTATTCGGTCTTTTTTAGCCTTGATATGGTATAAATTGCTTTTTGTAATTGCTGATTCATGAAAGGGGCAGTATTTCCCCTCTGAACTTTAGTTTTTGAAGGAGCATGTTTATCTGTATTATTGTTTGTATTATCATTTGCGCTTATAATACAGTTTCTTGCAGTGCACTCCATGGAAATCCAGTCATGTTTCTTACCCCTGTTCACCCGCGTGCATCACTTTGCAAAGTCAGTGCTTTACCTGACTGTGCAACTTTCATGAGAATCCCAGTTGGTGTCATCGGCATTGTTCGGTATAATCTAAAAGCTTTGAAAAAAATTTCTTTCTTTATTTCTTTTTTTTAAATAGGGTTTATGACATGTGATTTACTGCACACGCACTGGTTGGTTTTTCCGGGTAATTCTGCTTAGCAGTGATGTAGAAATGAACCCTGGCCCTGAAACACTTGATTTTTGTACCTGGAATTTGAATAGCATTTCTGCACATGATTTTTCACGAGTCTCATTGATAGAGGCTTACAACTCGGTCCACAATTATCACCTCATTGGCATTGTTGAGACCCATCTTGACAGTACGACGTCAACAAAGACAGTCTGGCACTAGACGGTTATACGTTTATTCAAGATAACCATCATCATAGTGTCGAGAGGGGTGGTGTTGGGCTGTACATCAAAGATTCCCTTCCATCAAATAATCCTTCTGACCTTGTGACTCTTCCTGAATGTATTGTTTGCGAAATTCAATTAAATAAGAAAAAGTACTTGTCTACAGAAGCCCAAATCAGGACCAAACAGAATTGGATAACTTTACTAGAAATTTTGAATCGATGCTATCCAAAATGCATACTGAAAATCCATTTTGCGTCGTCCTTACCGGTGATTTCAACTGCCAATCAACTCAATGGTGGGAAAACGATATAGATAACAACGAGGGAAAGCTGTTTGAGCCATTAACATCGGATCCAGGGGCGGATCCAGGGAAAAAACTGACCGTAGCAATTTTGCAATTTTCTGCCACGCCCTTGTATACCAGGGAAACGCCGTTGTTTCAATACCAATTACTCGCAAAATTTGAGTTTCACTGTACGGTCCACCTTATCAAAACACAACTGAATAGCTTCCAAGCAACGTCTTTCACGAGGCAATAATGATGTTTCGCTGTAGAAGCCCTTCTTGCAGAGGGTCGCCGATCCGTGTCGCCATTACAATCACTGTAAAAAGTTATTTACAGTACCTCCTCCTTGTCAACACGGTGTAGTGCTACCCGTGCGTTCTAACTTTCGATTGGCTTGCTACGGTTGACCTCAATAGCCATTGGCTTGCTACGGTTGATTTAAAACTCAACGTTGCTCCCGCTTTTTTTGCAACCCTCGAGAGCGCTACTGTTGCTAACAACACATGGAGGAGGTCATTGCTATGCCAACAAATGGAAGCGAGGACCAATTGGAAGCGAGAAAAAGTGAGGACAGTGAGTTTTTGCTTTGTGGGAAAAAAAATTGTTTTGGCAGCGTTACATAAGCATTGTAAGGTGCATTCGGATGACTTTAACCAGTAATTCACATTTCAATTTTTATTTGGTCCATACATAGCAACTATATAAAAGTCTCTTTTCAATGACTCTTTTTTCTGGTCAAGAAATCTGACCGGTGCAGCCGCTACGGTTGCAACGGTCTGGATCCGCCCCTGGGATCTAGGCCTAAACCAGTTGATTTAAGAACCAACACAGTAAATGGGTTATTCTAAATCATGTATTGATTTGATTTTCACTGATCAGCCCAACCTCGTTATCGGGTCTAGTGTCCATCCCTCTCTTCATGAGCAGTGTCATAACCAAAAAGCTTTTGGAAAATTATCTGTACCACATGTAAAACTCCCTCCTATAAACGACAAGGTGAATTTTGTTGCCATTAGAAAAAGCATTGAAATGTTCCATTGGCATGAACACCTTAACAATTTAGCATCTACTGATGATCAGGTTGAATTACTTAATTAAATTCTGTTGAACATTTACTCCAACTTCATACCTAATAAAGTTAAAACGATTAGATCTCATCAAGCACCTTGGATAACAGTCAATGTTAAAAACTTTCTGAGGAAAAAGGAATAGTGCCTACAGACATTTCGTGAGGAGTGGCCAGCCAAATGACAAGAAAGAAGGAATACATAAGATGACGTCAAAAGTTTCGAAACTGATTGAGGATACTAAGCGAAATTACTTCCTTAAAGCTGGAAATACTCTAACAAACCCTTGGACTTCTAGAAAAAGATATTGATCTTTAATCAACACTATCCTAAACAAGGCTAAGATTCCAATTATACCACCCCTCTTAGAAAATGGGTTGTTTATAACAAACTTCACTGAAAACGCACAGTTATTCAATGACTATTTAATACTTCAGTGTACGACAATCGATACAGATAGCAAAATTCCAATAAATTTTCCAGCACCTTCTTCCCTGATAAATGACTTTCCCATTACTGATGAAAAGATATTTAACATTATAAGGTCATTAAATCCTAATAAAGCACATGGATGGGACGGAATTTCTGTTAGAATGATACAATTAAGCGATGCTGCATTACTTATTCCATTAAAAATGATATTCGAAAATTTTTTGAGGTGTGGTCTATTTCCCAAAATATGGAAATACGCAAATGTAGAACCAGTCCACAAGAAGAACGAGAAAAATTTGAAGGGGAACTTTTGGAACACCAATTTTTGGAAAAATATTTGAGAAACTTATGTACGATCACCGGGTTAGCATGTTCTAAATGGACAATCAGGTTTTCGTCCCGGTGACTCAACTATTAATCAGTTATTTTCTATCAGTCACACGATCTTCAAAGCCTTTGACTGTAATCTTCCCCTAGATGTACTTTCTATTTATCTCGATATCTCTAAAGCATTCGACAGGGTATGGCATGACAGTCTGATTGGGGAGATGTTTCTGCAGGAGTGTCCCAGGATTCTATTCTAGGAACCTTGTTTTTCCTTGTATATATCAATGACCTAGCTGCTGAGGTTAAGTGTAACGTTAAGCTTTTTGCTGATGATACACCGTTGTTTACCGTAGTAGAAGACTTAAACTCAGCTGCAAGTGACATGAACCACGACCTAGAGTAAATAAAACAGTGAGCTCATGATTGGAAAATGTCATTTAATCCAGATCCACACAAGCATGTTGTTGAACTGATATTTTCTACGAAAAGAATTGAAGTGAATCATCCAGAGATTCGTTTTAATAATATACCAGTGATGAAAGTAGATGAACATAAACATTTAGGGATTATCCTGGATTCAATACTGTCGTTTTGGTCTCATATTAAGGCAGCTATCTCTAAAACAAGAAAGGGAGTCGGTTTGCTGAATATCTCTCCAAGTACTTACCCAGGCATACCCTAAACGAATTATTTAAGCTCTATGTACGACCCCGCCTGGAATACGGAGATGTCATCTATCATATTCCGGCTAAAGTGTGTGAGTTTAGCGGCAGTACCATGTTGTCAAGCTTGATGGAAAAGTTGGAGACCGTCCAGTTTTCTGCTGCATTTGCTGTTACGGTAACATGGAGGGGAACATCACGAGAGAAGCTGTACGCTGAGCTTGGTTGGGAGTCATAGAGTTTCCGAAGATGGAATAAACGCCTTACGTTGTTTTACAAAATGTTAAATAACCTGTTGCCTAATTATACAATGGATCCTATCCCACAACTTCAGCAATCACAGTATTCTTTCCGCAATCGGGATGCCATAGGGCAAATAAGGGTGAGGACAGAAACATTCAAATCCAGCTTCTATCCAAATTGCCTCTCTGAATGGAACAAATTATGTCCGGAAATTAGAACTGCGCCATCAGTTGCTATCTTCAAGAAAAAGTTGCTCTCGAAAATTCGTCCCCCTTCTAAGTCTGTCTTTGGAATTCATGACCAAATTGGCTTATTTTATCATACTCAACTTAGGGTTGGCCTAAGCAAATTAAACCTTCACAAATTCGAACATAATTTTCGGGATACCATAAATCCAATGTGCCCTTTTAACGATGGTATTGAGAATACAGAGCACTTTTTGCTGCTTTGCCCTTCGTTTGAGGTTCAACGTCGAAACCATCTCACTGGGGTTCTTGCACTACTACGACCATTCGGATACATCGATCTTTCAAATAAAATTTTGACGCCACTTTTATTATTTGGTGATAAAGACCTCCCGCACAATGTAAACAAAAATATACTCGAATTCACCCTTCAATACATTCACTCAACCGGTCAATTCAATTAAGCCAAATGTAACACAGCCACCATGCCAAGTTCATTTTCGTAAAGTTCCATGTCGTTGAGTCTTGTTTCTTTGTTCCTTTGTTTATATGTAGCTTTTTGTAATTGTTTATTTAGTTGTCTTTTAGATCAATATTATTTATGTAAATGGCCCTGGGGGTAGTCATGATCTTTTGCTCCCCTCGGTATCACTAAGTAGTATTGTATGGTAGCTCGTTCGTAGTCGTAGGTAACTTCGTAAATTCTAAATTTTTATATTGAGTTAATAGAACAAAAAAAAATGTTATCTACAAATTTTCGAAAAGCAGATAAAAGACCTGTATGCCAAGTCCGCATAAATTTCGCCTGCTTTGAACTCGATATTCGTTACATTTTGAAGAAAATTTTCAGGTTCGAATTTCTTATAGCTGCGATAACGAATCAATTTAGGTTTGAGACGGGGAATGTGTCTTCATTAATGTTACAGAAGATACAGAAAAGGAATATTCACTTGGCGCGTTGGAAGCATTTGAAGTTGGGGAAAGTAAAGAGTGTATGCCATTTGACCTAAAACCTATGCTGTGGCTAATTGTCAATGACCCAAGTGTCGTTGAATATTCAACATTGCAACTCTTTTCTATAGAGTCTGTTAAAATATTGAGGCCTATCGTGCATGCTAATGGATAAGACATTTGTGTAATTCTTTCTGTGTACGTGGGTGATTGTCTATTGCCTAGTCAAACCGTGGAGTTTATAAATCAATGAAATTAACTGTTAATAAGCTGTTCCCATTATAATTTAGGTGGAGACCCCATTTGTTCAAGTGTTGAGTTTTAATCTATTTCATGTTTGTCGAGAACATCTTCTACAAGGCGATTTACATTTTTCCTTTTGACTTTCAGGTACGAGTACGAGTCGCCTCTATGGAGTATGCTAGATACAACAACCTTCTCCGCATTCTCATTTACCTTTAGTACCAGATTAACTATTTTGTTTTCTATTTCGTCTGGGTCATCGCAAAAATAGTTTTTTCCACACATCGGAACTACCACACTTGGGTTCATATTCACTGTAGGCTCGACGTAGAAAACAATTTAATCTACTCTTGCTCCTGGAAAGGTCTTAACGTAAGATTTATAGGAAGGACATTCGTTATTTATATCTTGGTTACGTATCTGTTTGACCTTCGACTCACCTATTATCGTCAAGGACTTTTTTTCTCTGTAACTGGTTGCCTTTATCATCTTGTCTCTCTTGGGTAATTCCATACACTTTCTTCCCCGATATTTCGTCATTCCTTTGAGGGCCAGCTCGTATCTGCGTTGGTCGTATCTTGACCACTTCGTTATAGTCTTATATCCCCGGCATTATGTGTTTTTCTGAAGCAACAAAATGCCCCTCATTTAAATCAATTGCACGAATTGTTTCTTCTTTTCCTTTTCCATATCTTCCCGTGATTTTTCTCGGTTCTGGATTGATTTCTCTAGGTACTCTGTCTCCCACTTTTCAAATCTCTATTTGTGGTATTAATAACTCAATGTCTTTATTCCCACGATAATTGCTGACAGTATCTTCATTTTGTAGTACTTCATATCGATTGCTTATCGTCACTTGGAATGACTGCTGTGGTTGAATTCTGCGTGCGGCTCTTTTTGGTATATTCCATCGATAATTTTTTGATGGTTCCGTCAAAACCCTTGACTCGAAATTTCCTGGACTTTTTGATTGCACTCCCCATAATGAATTTTTGTTTGTCTCTTGCAAATCCCTTGGCACCCATGCTGTGTTTTGCTTAAAAACCTTGAGCCTAGCTTGCCCCGACTCTCTAAAAGTAGTAGAGACAAAAGTTTGGTTTTTTTAATATAACAGGTATTGCTAATTTTTTAAAATCAGAAAGTTCTTTTTTGAGGGCCGCATTTTCTAGTGAAAGGTCTTGTTTTTCATTTTCTAAAACAAATCATGATATCCTGCTCTATTTTGTAATTTTTTTCTTCGTTTTCTTTATTATCCATTTTGATCATTATTTGGCTAAGTTTTCTCTCTATATTTGAATTCTCTGCTTCGTATCATCTCTTGATTGATCATCTGTTTCTAACCTGTGATCGACAGAATCCGAAATTTTTTCGCTCGCTGTACTTTCACTGTCCCCGTTTCTGTTTCAATTTCAATATTTCCAACATTATCAAAAGGTTCGTCCTTTTCCATCTTTCTACTTTCAGCAATGACTATGCTCTCAGCATCCGCGGCTGCCAGCAGCGCCTGTTGATACTCTGCCAATACGACTGATTTCTTTCTTTTTATAAAGCACTGTAAAAGCAAAGCGTGAAAGTTCGATGTTCATGAAAGTTCGTGAGATAACGGTTATGTTCATGTATGTTACGGCCAATGGTACTGTTGTAATAACTGTAATTCCTCCCTATTCATTTCGTGTCCGTGGCTATAAATAAAAGTATCTGCAGAGGTACAAGGGGGCACTGCAATTTCGAAAAAGTTTTAGGCCTAATGAGGGTGCACCTAGGGTACCAGCATCAAGGCTTATGCACAGGTTTTGCGGCATATTCCGTATCCCGCCACTGAATTGCCTCAAATCCAGATCCCGATCTCCTAGATCATCTTTGCTATCCCGATAACCAAGAATTCCGCCCCTCAACAAAGACCGATTCCGTCTTCTCGCCATACCATTGGGCACCAACCTTAATGGCAGAATGATGTACAGAAATTGGAATGGACACGCAATTTTCTCCTAATGAGCAGTTTCCGACGATCTTAGGGGCGTTACCTTGAAAAAATCTCCCGCTGCTTGCCCCTGAATCCCAATTTTTTTTAAAGGCTAGTGGGCTAGTGTTGAGTATCTGCCCCCATATCGGGACCTGCTAACTTTTTGGGCTGGTAGTTTGTTCATAGGCATTCGCTTTTGTGCATAGACCCTTCAGAGATATAGACTTGCTGCAAGTATATAGACAGTATCAGAAAACCATTGGGTTGGGATTTGCCAACTGCTATTTGAGGATAGTGCTCCAATTTTGGATACGGCTGTCGCGTATAATTTATCTTAAAGGAGGTCGACATGGTCTATACTTGGCGTTTCCGTAGTATAGAAAGCGCAGTTTTACATCAAACCTGAGCTACCAGACCCTCTTATTCTCCGTAAATTTTGTAAATGACACCACCGCTGCCTGAAACTGTCCCATTTCCTTTAGGAAGAGATCAGCCGGCTCTAAAATCGAAGACAAGTTCTAAATGATTTGGCCAGCGGAGCACTTCGTCATCTTGCTGGCACTCAACAATGCATCAAAACATTTTCTGATAAGAAGTTTTGGCCTATTGGGTCTTCCTTTCATCCAGATGTGATTTTTTCTATATTGAAATCTAACAATATGTGTAGATAGGAGGATTTTACTTCTTCGCTTGCACTCTTCAGCTGGGGGCGAGCACTAATTGGCTAAAATGATTCGACCATGAGCTAATCACGAGCGCTATTTCCGCGCGCATGTGGTTTTCAACATTTAACTGGTTGTTTATTTACCTACGATTGTTTATTGACCAGCCATCATAAACTCGAACTCCTGAATTCTATCCAAACAGAACAGGATCGCTGTATGGTCGGCGTGCGCAGCCGCTTGTGTCTTTCCAAAGCAAAAGAGCATATATGTTTTTCCTTTTAATTTTTAACATGCGATTGTTAAAATACTGATTCATAGCTTCAGTCATCAGTTTGCAAATTATATAAAACTGCTTGTTTGGAAAAAGCCTCTATTTGGCGATACATGGCTGTTAAAAAATCTTCGAGGTAGCCACAAAACTCCGTTGCAACGCCAAATTTAAGGCCTTGATTCGCAGGTTTCTATTTAAATTTGGATTTGACTCAAATTAGAACAAAGTTTGGCTTTCATTATCTGTACTACGGATTGGACAAGGGAAATAGACGCATTTTATTCCTGTGAAATTTGATACCGTTAAAAAAACAGCAAAAGCTAATCTATTTGTATTCGCAAGTTTTGTGATTTTAAAGAATATTTTCTCTTAAACCAAATGTTGATCGATATGCAACATGCCATGAAGAGGAAACCGAAAGAAAAAATGCAAATAAATAAAGGAGTAATTACTAATTGCATGTTATTCATTTCTATCATTTATTCAAATGTCTAAGTTCTTCCATAATGGAAATCAAGCATCCGCTTCTTTAAGATTTTCAATTGCATGCTTGATTTTTTCCAATTCAGTTGTAAGTTGAGACACCTAAAAATATTTATACATATAAAGACTATGGTTGTTGATAAAAATCACTAACAACGATGTAAACAGTAATCATTGTAGGTTTAACGATGGACTCAGTGACTTCATACTAGATGAAGTTTTGTAAGTTTGCTGATCAGAATGGTAATTTCTCTTTTCTTCTCACACTGCCACAGCTTTCTAATGTTATCTTAATCCTTTTTAAAAGGCACATGCTACCACAAATAACAAGCGTTTTCTGTCAAACTGCTCATACAAAAACGTATTTAAGCACCTTGCTACCGCTGCTTACGAATAGATTGTAACAAATGTAGGTATGAGCTTATACCAGTGAACAAGCAATGATCTAAGTAAACTATGGTGGCTTTTTCAAATAATCTGAAAACAAACGCTCAATGCATTGGTACATAAGATCTGAATTCATTCTAATTTGAAAGACAAAAACAAACACTAATTTGAATCACAAAAACAATACTGTACCTTATCGGAATTTTGCAGCCGTACTTCCTCAGGAACCTACACATACAGAGCAGAAAACATAATTATACTCGTGAGAATACAAATTGTTCTTTTTTAACAGATGTATTTTTACTGAATGAAAGATTTCAAATGCATCAAAAGCAAAAAATGGATTCCTGTATACGCCTCAAGCGTTAAGAAGCTTGACAAAATACGATCTAACCGTTACCATAGCATCTACCGCCGGAGAAAACGCTTAATTTCCACTATGTTGCATATTATATCCTGCTTTCAAATATCGTCATTAGGCATAAAAAGTAATTTAAGGCAGAGTAAAGGAGGATCAGTCTATTTCTACTATATTTAGCTACACTGAAAGGTTGGCCACGTACGTGCCATTATATCCATCAAATACATACATGCAAGAGTTGCGAAGAAACAAGGCATTTTATGGACGAATACAAAAGAAGCAGGGTAGCACATTGATTGCTGGAAGAGGAATCTCACAAGAAAAGAGATAAAATAAAGTAAAATAATGATAGTGTCTTTATCTACCATTAAATACAGAGAATGAGTGGAACTTGGTAACAGAATACAGGTAACAGAATAACAAAATGTACAATATATCTAGACGCATTTTGAGCGGTGATGGATGCAGAACTACAGTACTGCAAATAACATGCAGAAAGTAAATCATGAATGGATGTTTGCAGAGCCGAAAGTATAACCAAAAATTTAAGGTTCTTGAAAAAGGAAAGCCGCGCTCTATTGCAATGCATGGGAAACTGAGGTAAGTAACAAACTCTGTGCTATGCAACGCTATGAAAGAAATGGATAACGAGAAATGGTTAATAGAAAGAGTATTTCAGAAGCATGGAAAGCACAGAAATAAAATTACACGCAAGAGAAGTCTCACCCTAGCCAACAGTTAGTTGCAAGGTTGCGACTTTGGGTAAGATATGAGTGTAAGCAGGCAAAATCAAAAAAATAATGACTCAGGTTTGAAGCTAAGTGAAAGTGATGCCACTTAACATTGAAGCACCCAAAGAAAGCCGATCAAAACCAATATGATTCACAATATACCACAACGACGAGTTAATTCGTTAAAAATAGCTTATATCATGAATGGTACAACAGCCCATATCATTGGGTAGAAAACTAATCTTCTTTACCTTCTCAATTCGCAATTTCCACCCCAACGTTCATTCCCAACTTTCCATAACAATTCACTTTACCCTAATGATGCAACCAGTCCATATAGTCAGCAAACAATGTTTCTGTATATCCACAATTTTCGGGTTTTTTCGATCATCATTTCTGATTAGATATTTCGCCAACCATCAAATACAAACGATCGAGTAGCTGCAACAAATTCCGGTAACCAAAAGCGTAGTTGTGTTAGAATGGGAAAATTTTCCCATATGCATCGTTTGTTTAAAAGCTTTATAAGCATTTGTGCATTATTGGGATGCTATGAAGAGCATGAATTAATTTTTGTCGTTAGTCATGAAATTAAAGGCAAACTTTACGCGAAGGGAATCAGCTGAAAAGGAAAATTTTTCTAACCTTCTTTTCATAATCTTCAATTTTCATAACCTCCATCAGCTTTACTAACTGTGTGTCTGTCTTTTCCAGCTTTTCCTCTAGCTTTGAAATTTCTTTATCAATATTTACCAACCCCTTAAACAAGAAAAAAAATTTCGTGCAATAGGAGTTTTTCGATACAAAAGGCTCCAGTCTCAGACAATGATATTCATGAACAAAAGTCTGAATGCATTAGTAAACAGCTGTAAGAAATTTACAGGATATGTTTTAGGAAAATTCCTTTGAATCTGCATCGATAAAAAATAATTTTTAAATGGAAATAGCAGCTAAGAAATCCTACTTTAATATTTATGTTTTAGAATTTATTTTTCTCAGAAAATTCTCATTAATAAAGATTTTGAACTGAAACGTACATTTGGACTTTCAGTTTTATCTAAAGAATCTTTAGCATTGTCTTAAATAAGACAGATAAAAATTAAGAAAGACTTTGATGAATGCCCTGGACTCATCTACTGGGCTTGCAATTCAGCAGAAAAGATAGAAATTTGAATCATTCTGCTTAACTTGAAAAAGCACGGATTGAAAATTTCTGTTTCAATTAAACCATCTATTTACCCCTTCTATTTTTTGTTACCCATCACAGCTTGTTATATCGCACTGAGCGTGAGATTACAAAAGTGCAATTTGTTTCAACGAAAATCTACAGCATGAAATCTTCAGAACAATAACTCTGGATTTTTGCATTATACAAATTCTCTCTAAGAGTTCAAACTATGCAAAAATATCTTTCATTTTAATTGCACAATATCTTTAATGAAATTAGATAAAACAAAATGGAGACTACAAACGAATGCAGAGTAAAATGATACCTTTATGTGAAGATGGACTTCACATTTATCCCCAATGACAGCTACTGCACATCCTTTAGGACTTGGATCATCCATCTTTAGTAGATCAATGCTGAAAATAAAATCAGGGCATGCTCCATTATATTTTGTACTTAGATTGATAGTTAGAGGTCGTTGAACGATAAACGGCCATTAGATGCAAATATAGGATTGGCTTCTACAGAAAAAATTTAATTGGCGTTACGTACTCGGATGAAGTCAGTGATTTGATAGTTTCCATAAGAGTACTGGCAACCCACTTTACATCATGCGAATGAGGCTTCAAATAAACTGCAGAAGAACAAAGATGCAAACTTTAAATATATAGTCATGCTGATAATTACCAAACTATTCAGCAAAACAAAACAGTATACAAATATATATACAAGACTATTTCACCTAAACGTTCATAGCAAAGCTAAAAGAATCCTTGTCTCAACAGTCCTACTTCATGGTCCATTTCCTGAACAGCGCATCATAGTCCATTTCATTCTAGCAATTTAATCCGTTAAGCTTTGATTCAAACTGAACATCATTAGAAATTCAAGCATCCTTACTTATATGTAACATATCATCAGTAGTTGTTTAGTTATGGAGTTCAAATACTACATGCAGATTCAGAAAAAATTCCTTCACATAGTGACTCATTTGAGCCCTAATAGGGCAATTTGGCCTACACAATTTCAGGCATATAGAAAATACTTAACATGCTTGTATGGCACTCAGATTGGCCAATCTAAACGGATATTATTTTCTTATGGGAGAGGCATATATGAACAGGATTTGAATGCTGCATTTAGACATCTTCCACCATACTTTTCAGTTCCTTGTCGTTTGCCTGCTTTCCGTATTCAAAGATATGGTTGGTAAAAAAGTGCGATGATAAAATGACAATCTCATGAAGAGAGCTGTAGAATCTGGCACCGATTTGCCTTTTGCCCATAGCTTATTTTAGGTCATTGTTCACCCATAATAAAAGAATTAATCTCTATATTATAAAAACGCAGGGCACGATTGCATGCATTTTTTAAATTAACACACATTTGCCAAAAACTTAACTTCAAGTAAAATTGCACTGCTAACCAGCACAAACAATGATGTTATTTCGATAATAATGGAAACTTTTCATTTATATTCAATCTAAAACACAGTTGCAATGTAATTTGTAATTGGATAGCTTGGATCTACAATAAAAAAGTAAATAGGAGTTGTACTGGGTTTGTCCATATCTTATTGCTATAATCAAGTAATCAGGCCATTAGCGAATGTATCTAGAGACAAGGTTATCGATGTTTTCAGTCACCCATGTCTTGAAAAATCTGCAACAGTGAAATTCAAGGAAACTTTGGAGAAAATATATCTGTGATACAACAGTAATTTGTTTTTGTGATGGAGTGGTAGATTATCAATTGCTTTCATGAGTGATAACAACATGGAAACGAGTTTGATTGAATGAGCTTCATTGCTCATAAACACTCTCCACGTTCAATAGAAGGCACAAAATCTTTGCTAAAGAAAAGTTTAGGCTGGAATTGAAGAAATCGCGAGGAGTATTTTTGAATCCCGAATGTTACACATTTTTCAACATGGATTAAGATTTATGCCCATTGGCACCAAATTGTAAAGCAATTTAACAAGGGCTGCTTCTCTTTTTCTCCACTGGTAACCACCGCAGCATCGTCAGCAAGCTGAAACCAGTGTACAGGTTGAAACATTTGGTAATTTTTTTTCATTTGGAGAGAAACCGAGCTGTTTGTTTTTTTCTGCCTTGATATATTGTATGAATGTATTCAAACAAAGGTTAAAAATGGGGGGCTGAGACAATGTGTGTCCTGTGGAAAATAAATAAACGAAAATCATTAAAGGGTTCCTAGTTACAATTGCAATAAAAATAAAAAGTACATTTAAGATATTCCATTCTCTGTCATATTAACGAAATAAGGTTATGAATACCCTTTGCTTTAGCTCTTGTGTGTAGGTACTCTTCTTTAGTAGATCTCACAGTTTTAACAATTTCCAACATAAGGTCAACTTTACTTTCAACCTCAGTATTGCACCAAGGATACTGAAAGTAAAAATCAAGCAATACACATCAAGCTTGTAATTATTTATCATTATGACCCTTTATGCTCTTCTACACTCTGAATAAAGTAAATAATGTATATAAATTCTTAATCTCAAAGTAAAAAAAGAAACAGAAACTAATCATTAATTGGTTAATCAAAATTCAAATGGAAACGGCTAAGCGGTTCACGGGGGTATGCAAAATAAAGATCTTCATAACTTTTTATGAAGGGCTATATTAAAAACTTCACATCCACATTTTTCAGAGAAAGGAAACTTTTTCCCAGTGATTATTGCATGAAATGATAAACAACCACCAATCTTTATGTAAATTCGTCTTGTGCATTTGTTTTACTGAAGGAATAGATACACCTAAAATAAATCAACCTAAGCTGAGATGATGCCCTTTAGGCATCTGTTGATAGAGGAAAGCATTCATATAAAATGCCAAATCATCATCATCATCATCTTCAACACACTCCGTCTAGTTGTTGTCTAGTTGTGTGATGGATCATATTTCTCCAGACATCACGGTTTTGTCCAATCACTTTGGTTTGTTCTTCTGTGAGATTTAGTTCTCTGAGGTCTTTCTTTACCAGTTGGATCCAGGCTAGCATTTGGCCTCTTTTTGGTTCCTCCACCTTTCTTTCACATTCCTTAAAAGCTTTTCTTGCTGGTGTATCTTCGTGGAGCCTTAACAGATGACCATACCACTTCAGCCTACTTTCTTTGACGACATGACTCCACGGTTGGAGCTTGTATGTTTTATGTAGGTGTGCATTTGTAATTTTGTCTGTCTATTTGATGTTAACATTCTTCTCATTTTTTTTCTTTGGAAGACATCAATTTCATTTTCTCGGTGTTTTGTAAATGTCCACAGTTCTGAGTTGTTCAGAAAAATGCTCGCTACATACGTACGATCGATCCTTGCTTTGGTGATATTTCTTATTTAATTTGACTCTAGCCAAAGCCCCATATCAGGCCCAATTGCTGCATGCGAACAATAGGCAAGAAGGCGTCTTTGAAGAGCCATAGCATAGAATCGCTGCTTAAATAATGAAATATAAAAACAACAGATACGATTATCTCTGTGTAATATGTTAATCACATAGTTGCAATCGTTGCATTCAAGAAACTATATCTTTGACATTTCCTAACATGAAAACCTTATCAATCAACCTGACACTCCAATGCAGACAGCACCGGAAATCAAACATCCTCAATATTTCTACGTTGCTGGCTAAGGATATGAACTTACGTTGTGCGGGTATTCTTCAACACAAATGCTTTCTTGTGGCTGTTCGTCGCTTTGCGGAAGTCTTTGAAACAATTCTTCAGTAATGAACGGCATGAAAGGTGTTAAAAGGCGCAAACCATTACTAAGACAAATGTACCTATTTTTCTGTTAAGGTTCAAGTAAGTTATAGTCAAATATTCAACCTAAAAATTTTTATAAGACACTCTTTCTCACTCGAAGTATTGGAATACAGGACGAAATACTAGCAAAGCGAGCAAAGAAAGGTGTCAATGTAACCTTGGCAGCTCCTGCTTTGTCTGGTATTCTATCTTTACTTTAGCGCGCTCGTTTATAGGTACGTTTGTTATTTTTTATCGCTTATTTAGTTAAATAATTAGTTCATTAATCAGCTACTTTATTGGTAAGTAAGCTATTGGGCTAAAGTTGAAAATTTACTTACATAAGTCCCTTAGCAACCCAGTAATTAGTTAATTAGTTGGCTAATTTGTTATATGTGTAGATAGCCAATAATTAAGCACATCAATCATCTTTTAGTGAAATATACTAGTCAAAGTAAGGATAGAAAGGTTTCTCTCAGTTATCGTAAGTCTGTCAAAAACTTAGAGTTGCACGAAATAGCATAGACGCCCAATACGTATAGAGCTAATTCAAAGCTGTTAAGATTACAAATAGTTTGGAAAGACAACTAATTAAAAATGCCAAGCGGTTTCGGGAAGAGGCAGCTTTTAAAGGACGCGTGGAATGATAGCGACACTGTCTTATCTTATCAAGTCAACATGAAATGACAGGAGATCAGTTTTTGTACATGGTGCTCATTAGCTAAAGAGGTTTAACTTGCGATCGAAGTGAACATAGCGCCTCGATAAATTTTAATGTGAATTTTGATAAATCTAGGACTCCATCTAACTGAATTTGATAAGCATCTGTTAATCACAACTGATTGAAGCAGTTAAGTAGCAGCTTATCTGATTTTGGTTACTTATGATGAACGCTGCAGCATTAGCATATGGGAGAAGTGATCTACTTGAAACATCTGACTGATTAAAGGATTAGAGAATATTCTACGTTGGTACCATTTATCTACACTTGTGCATTGGATTAAAGCGCATAGAAATAGAAAAAAAGGGGGAACTAAGGTTGGTCAGTAACGCAACAGCAGAGCGAAATAATCTTGTGATTATCTGTAACGCCACCATTATGAATTGCGTAACACTACTGAAAGGGAATGGAGAAGCCGCGGCCAGATGCAGAGATCCTAAAGCCACCAACGGCATGGCCAACATTGAGATGGAGAAAAGATCTACAAATGTGTCCTTGGGATTTTTAATTTGTGGACGTAAACTCAAGACATTGATAGCTGAAAAATCTACTCGTTCTGGGACCAGATTTCATTTGGCCATATCATATATGGCAGATTCACATATTGTGAAACAACAGACACATACCAACATGATGAAGAGAAAGACTGATTGTTGAAAATTTAAGTTGAAAAATCTCTCGACGCTCTGCTGTCAGAATCCGACGGAATTGCGAAAAATGCCCTGAATTAATAACAGGGTATTTGGCTCCATAGCTCTCCATTGTTCTTTCATGCAGCCTTAGCTTATCTAGAAATGTTTTTAATTTATTAACATAATTTTTAATAAAGCTTGAATATCTATATAAATTGATAACTATCAGTCAAACCCAAAAATCGCCTGTGGGCTCTATGGTAAACAAGATGGAATAAACCATCAACAATCGATCTGTAGTCATAGAATAGCCTCCCTCAGCCCAGACTCTAGCATTATTTTTAGTGGGAGAATTAAAAACTTCGAGAGGTTAAAAACCACAGTTGCAGTTAATTTTCCATTTTTAGATAGCAGATTACCCTCAGCACACAAAAATACAAAGAATATCTTCATTTAAGTTCGTGTGCTCTTTAATCTGTTGGAAAAGCAATTGATGTAGCACAAAAGATTTAAAGGCATGATAGTCATTGTTGAATTCATATGGGATACCTGATGATTTTAGCTAGTCTTATTGATAATGAGCAGCATAATGTAACACACGCAATTAAGCTTGTAGAATTAATTAAATACAAATTGAAAGGAAGGATACAAGACACTACTCGCCGTTTTGGCACCAGCTGTATCACTCCCATTAAAAACAGGCTTCAGCGCTTCCTACAGTAAGAAAAGATATTCTTGCATCAAATGATTGATTGATAAATAATAAAATTCAAATGGCGAACTGTCACTGAAAGAAGCCTTATGCTTGGAACTCTTGTGGTGAAAGGCAGGCGGAGATACATTTATTTGGAGGAAAAACGAAAATCGTGTTGAAAAGGACAGGAAATGAAATGACTCACCAAATACACATCACAGAGCTCATACAACCAGAAATTGTAAACAGCTGTGGTCACTTTTACAAAATCATAGTTTTCGAAACCGGAGTTTGCTGATTCAACTGCAGCACTGAGTCGGCTAAGTATCCACTGGTCCATCAAAGATCCAGTATCAACTTCCTAAAAAACGTATTTATCAAGCTATACTTCTTGACGAATACTAATACACGGGCTGTGAAACGATAGATTATACGGACCTAATGACATAAAAATTGGCAAATAGATAATAAAATAAAGATGACAAGTTTCTCCCTAATTTGGTCTAATCTACGTTAAGGAAGCACACCTTTTCATCCTTCGGAGGTTGAAAGTCATTGCTCAAATATCGTAGAGAGAATTTGACTGCATTCCAAATTTTGTTACAGAATCGTCTGTAACCTTGAACTCTCAGCACGTCTAAATTAACATCTCTCCCTGTTTGAAGAAAAAACTAACCGTCAACAATACTTCTTGCTTAGTTGAAACATAAAACCTTTTTAGTCGGGGCAATAAAATCAATGCTTGGGTAGGCAGACATTGTTAACAGTCATGAAAGCCAACGATGTAAATGAACCTATGGCAGGAAAAATTGCCTAAAGATTCATTTTGTGTTTTCAAAATCTTTTAATGCCATAAACATAATCAGCTTATTTGTGTCTGAAGAAACCTCGAAAGTCAATTCTTAAATTGTTGCAAATCAAATAGATCCACAACAGCCGATCACCAGCAGGCAACAGATAAAGAAGCGTTATACAGAAAACCAAGCAATTTCCATTCCTATTGACTTTCTTACAAGAATATTACACAGTCTTCTAAATACGCCCCCTTATGTGAGGAGTTGAGACTGCAAGCAGGCGAAATCAATCCTAGATTAAAAGCACCAAAAGACCCAAGAAACTATATCAAAATAACAGTAGGATGCGAGATGGTGATAATTAAATTGGACCAATAAATAAAATAGAAGAATAAATAAATAGAAGACTTTGTTTCTTTAACAACAACATTTGTTTAGCACATTTTGAAACAGAAACATTTCAAAAATGAGCGAGACAAGTGTTTTTTACTATACATTTTATCTTACCTTGGCCAGTATAAGCACAGAGAGCAAATCTTAAAGCATCAGTGCCACACTCTGGAATACCATGTGGATAATCTTCTTTCTAAGTACACAGAATTTGAGATCAGACAAAAGTTGAAGACTTGAATCATGTAGCACATACTTAAAAAGTGACAGACTGTTTTTCTGCATATAAATCGCTTTATATCGCTTTAAACAGTTCGAAACTAAGCAACCATTGATAAGTCTCGGTTGAAAAAATTTTAACGATTAAGAAAAATAAAAAATTAGGTGTGGTCCTCCGATTCTAATGACGACGCGAAAAAATTGTGATATTTACCTGTCCTTTTTTAGCTTTTTCCATCTCTTTTGGTTCTAAGTTATATTGTAATAACTGATTATGCAGGTCCTATAATATGAAGGTATGATATCAAAAGCCAACGTTATAGCTCCTCATACCACAAATGTTTTATAATGATGGCAATAGATGCTTATCATGCATTTCCTAGTACTGACAATGTGTAGGCCTCTGCAGAGGCAACATTTGCATGTTTGGAAACAAAGTGTTGAGTTTCCATCAAAGCCAGTTCTCATGTTACTTTGGTCAAGTGTGTATTTGCCAGGCTCACTAAGAAAATCAATTTTTTTACCAGGCAAAAAGCAAAGAGAAGCATTCCATTTGCAATTTGGAGCTTAGGTAGATCTCCAGGCGCTTTCATCAATCAATGATTTTGATAGATGTCTTAGTTATATGATAATAAAACAGAATCAAAACTCTAACTGAGGCAAGTGAGAGACGTTAAACCATGCGTAAAGTTGAAAGGCAATTTGCATTATTTCGAGGTAATTTAAGGCAAACTAGTGCAAAAGCAGAGCAATATAATGACCAATGAGACAAGCCGAAGAAAATATTTCATAAGGTGTAATGCTCAAAAGATGTGATATTAATAAAACATTTAAAAGGCAGCTTGCTTACGCTGCCCTAGTTCTCAAATGCTGCCACATTTTTGCGCACTTACTTCAAGAGATATTCCTGTTATAACGTCTACTGGATCAATAATGTTCCCCAAGGATTTACTCATCTTTCTGCCATGTGCATCTCGTACCATTGCATGCAAATAGATCTAGAAATGAGAAAGTTTATTAAGCCCCATTAGAGTCAAGGAAGAAAACTATAAAAAGTCTTCATCATTTTTATCTATGTTAAACTACCTAGGTAAAGTTCCGTAGTTATTTTGCGCGGAGGCAAAGAGCAAATCGACGTTAAGCATCAACAAAGGATACACCAAGACGACATTAGCTTTTGGGGGTAAAAGCTTCTTCATGTCTTATTAGAGCCCATTTTTCAACCTTTATTCTTCAACAACTAATTCAATAAAGGTCTGTACAAAACCTAATACGTAACGAGTGAGGAGTAACTTTTCAGTAATGAGTGATTTTAAAACTAAAAGATTCTAGTATTGCTTTCAATTTTCAGATACCTTGAGGCAATTCTAAAGGTACCATACTGGACTTTTGCTCATTTCTGACAATTTGCCGCACTGAGTAAAGGATGATTTGAAAAAAGGTGCAATGACTGATGGTTTCAAAAACACCACATAGGACACGCGAGGAAAATAATGAGAAAGGCAATGATGATAACTTTCGAAAACAAAAATCCAAAAAGAACTGGAATAGACACTTCTTGTCAAGCTGGCCAATTTCTTTTCATTCAGGTCATACGTTAATTACATTATCACAATTTTCCACTGTTTGTTTACATGCAAAGTCGCAAAATGAAAGCTACAAGCAACAAATAGAGAAAAACCAACCATTAAAAAATCAAGGTCAAGCAAAGGAATTCCCAAAATTTAATGTTAATTCAAACACATTTTATATCCTTTTAAATCTGCAGAGGGCAATTGAGTACAACATTTACCGCTTCTTGACGACGAGGGCATAAAAGGCAAGTAGGAATATCATCGTTTATGTGATGGAGCAAAGAGAATTTGAGGGACATAGGGCAACGTTAGATTCCATTTCAAACAATGGCTACTCCCCCAAAAATGACAATCATACATTGAAATAATTTAGAGGGAAGTTTCTGCTGTCCAAAATGACCACTGGAGTTTTTTGAACACCTTAATATATTGCAAGTAGCCTACCCTAATAAGTAAGGTATGACACAATAAAATTATCGTTTCCAATTCGCTTTCACCGATTTTGGAAAAACAGCATAAATTTCAGTCTTTATATGTCATCATCCCCTTGAAATTTTTCAAAATATCAGTTGTCGCAATTAAAAATTAGCTAAATAAATGCGTACTTCTTTGAAAGGCAGCTCTCCTAACAACTTTTGACCAAACATAACCATTCTTGCAACCCAGAAGAATAAGATATCGTGTCCAGTTTCAAGCAATGAAGTGGGATAAAAAGTCTTTAAATCGTTTGTCTGAAAAAGAAACGTTGGATATTTAGACACCAAACATTATTTAACAAACCGTGATTGCTGGTATTATCTAAGAATTTCCCTATGCCAACGTAGTTTCCTACATCCATTTATTCTTTTACCCATCCAGAACTTTTTGTTTCGATTTCTAAATGGGCATCAATTATCGATAATATCAATAAAATAGATAGAAAGATAAGATAGATTAATAAGACCATGTAAAATTAAATAAATAACGATCGCAGTTGAACTACAGGTAAAAATGAGTCAGAACCACAAGCACAAACCTTTTCCGGCCAACCAAAAATAGAAAAGGGAAAGATGGCCGAAGAAAACCATGTATCTAAAACATCCTCATCTAAAACAAAAAAAAGTCAAAGATGAATACAGAATTACTCATGAAATATGAAAGCGCTTTTCCTTTCTGCGATACGTCCTCAATGTCGCTTAACGGTATAACTATATTCTTTCAAGGCTTTTGAGCCTCTTTACGTAGAAAGCTTCCCAAACTTTATACTTTTAAGTATATAACACGTCTTACATATCTAAATCTACTTGTCTAATATAACAAATAGCACACATTACATACCTTGTTAATCAATCCCTGACGGCTAATAACAAGTATCACATTCGTGGAAATTGAACCAAGGAAAATTATCATTGAATTCAACACACGAGGTACTTCGAAAATAATTGTCCATGTCTGCATTTTTTCCGCTGAGTCAACAAAGATCAAGAAATCACTAACGATATTTACGTATTTATACCTTGTTGCAAACGAATCTTATCTTTATCCACATTAAAATGTTTTGCTGCCTTGCACAAAGCTTCTTCCTCGCTACGACCACTGAGGGGAGGATAGTAAAAATTTATTAACCTCTGGCACTCAAGAAAAACAAGAAAAAATATACTCAAATACCCAATAAATAGTAAAGTAGATTACATACGCACAAAAAACGAAGATCATAGTTCACAAGTTGGGGACCAAGCTGATAGTAGTCTTTTATTGAAATAAAAAATATCAAGTGATCAGACTCATAGAAGGTTTTTTCGGCTTATACTTAGCAGGTTCAACTAAATTCGATGGAGTTTGTTTTCTGAACTCAACTCTCCTATTTCTTGATCTGTGTATTAAAAATAAAGTTGCTATAGTCACGCTCAAATGAGTCACGCTCTAAATAAAAAAGGACGACGATTCCGTCTGAGCTGTTTGCATCATTAATTGTTGATTGCATTACTGTCCGCAGAATAAACGCCATACCGTTGTTTGTATCGGAAGTTTCGCAACCAAACCTTAACCTGAAGTTGTTATCCATATAGCTTATTTATCATCAAATTCTTTATCTCTAAAAATGATTAGAATATGTGCCTACTGAAAAACAATAGATACCAATAATTTTAATTTCGTGAAATAAATGTAAAGTAATGCTTGCCGCATTTTATAAGCATCGAATGCCACTTGCACTTTGTGAACAAAGAAAACGGAGAAATCGTATTCAACACATAGAATTGTGTCTAATGTTTGGATCAACAATAGAATGGACCGAACGAGTTTTGCCTCTTAACTATTCCTTAACTTTTTTCTTTAGGCTACAAATATTATTTACATTTAACTTGAATTAAATTAGACCGACATACCTGACCCAATATTTGTCATCAGAATCCTAAAAAAAAGTGTAGAATACTATATATACTTTAACAACGTCTATAACGGTGTCGAAATGAATTGACCATAAATTAGAATTTTTTATAAGAATAATTATCTAATGCCTATTTGTGCCGCAAATTTAACTTTAGCGAGATGACACTACATACAATTACCCTTCAGCATAATCTTGCCGATACGGGAAAACTCTATTTGGAAGCCCTATGTGAACAACTTCTCTTTCACAACCAAGATTTATTCAAGCACATGCTTCTAGAAAAGCTCAGACAAATTTGATGGGTATCTTTTTACCTCCAGACAAATATCACTAATCTGGTAAAAATCACTAGAAATAAATAAGCAAACTAATAGAAAAAATTTATTCATTGAAACAAATAAAGAAACAAGAAGTTTAAATCCTGCTGGGATTAATGATTGGATGATGATTCAATCAGGCAACATTTGAATTGCTTTTCAGCTACTTGGAAAGAAACATTGCACCACACATTTTAAATATACGAGGTCCAATATCATCATTATTATAAGCAGCATTGCATCAGATGTCATCATTATAATACCAAGCATAATGACGCCGGGCAAAGGAGAAATTTTCAAGCCAAAGTCATTAAAAAATGAAGATATTTTTGCAATATATGCAGTTTGAGCATAAGACATTATAGCTTTCCGTAACACGCGGAAAATTATGCGTAGAATGACAGCTAATATAAAATATACACACGTCTCCTTCAGGCCCATCGTCAACGGACACAAAATAGGCAGGTATCCGATGGCCCCACCATAGCTGCCTGGATATACACCAATCCCTGGCGAAAAAGATGAGAATGACATATCTTAAAACAATAACTGTCAGCCAACAATTAACTCATATAACAAAACTAAAAAATATAAGCAAGTGCAACCAATTTAAACTGCAAATAGCGTAATACTTCAATTTAGAAAAAAGGTTGACTTAGAAATTGTAAAGTATGCGACAAAATAGGATAGTTTGATGTCCATAAAAAATGTGCTATGACGATTCGGGGAGGTAAGATAACGGCTAAATCCAAATAATTTCAGTTTATCCTAGATATTCCATATTACCATTGAGTAAAATCGGGATTTAATTGCATTGCCTCAATTTTGAGGCATCCAGCAACTCGATAGCCTCTATCGTATTCACAATTCAGATACAGTAATTAATTTAAGACCAAAAAAGGAACTATACATTCTAAAACTAACAAGAGGCAACATGGGGGACGGGAGGTAACATGGGTAATATTAGGAGAGAAATGACAGAACCATTCAGCTTACCTGCAGTTCTCCATCCATGCAAACCAGGTTTTTTCGTGGCTATTTGGGATTATTTTCAGTTCACCATTTCTGACAACCTAAAATAAAAATAGCACTTGTGTTTCCAAACTTTGAATTGCCTTTATTAGGGCTATTTAATCACTTTACTGACAAACAAAGAAACTTGAAAACAATGTCTTCTTTTACACGCTTAAAAAAACTCCTCTAGAAGTTACCACAAATCAGTTAGCACCACCCTAAACCCCCCGGCCAAATGATCCAACATTGACCCAACATAGACCCAAAAATTGTTGGGATGATGTTGGTTTAATGTTGCAACGGGGGCCAGATGATCCAACAATTGTTGGACCATCTATGGTTGGACTGAGCAGGTGGTTGCAGTTGTTGTTGCGATTTAAATTAAAATGGCTACCGACAATATCAGAAAACGAAAACAAGCCGCTGCCGCCATTGTCTTGCTGCATTTCATAAACGAGGATTCTCTTCCTCTGTAGATCATCTAGCACTATTACACGTTTTGTCTTACCGACCGTTCTTTCTATTCGTTCAGTATTTTCATCCCCACTTTCGCAGTTACTCCCGCTGTTCTCTTCTAATTTTTGTTAGTTCTCCATTGTCTAGAAATTTCTTGGCGCGCTTTCCGTGTAGCAAGAATGCAATAGACCTTTGTGCGTATGCTTAAGGCCAGCAAATGTTGGCTCCCCTGGCTAAACGGCCCAACATCCTCCAACAGCATTCGAAAACAATAGAGGATTAATTATCTCTATCCAACAATTTTGAGCGCTGTCAAACCAATTCCAACATTGAGCTAACAATTGTTGGGTCAGCAAACATAGTGGCTAAACGACCCAAAATTGAAGATCCAACATAAAGCCAGCATTTGTTGGCTTAATGTTGGGTCAATGTTGGATTGTCTGGCCGGGGCTTAAAGCATCACCTTGTAGATTGAGAGTGGCCTCAAATAAAAGAAAATCTTTTTCAAAAAGGGTCACGCTGGTATCAACATTTAGAATTTGCATAATAGTGCTTAGTAACTAAATAGTAACAACAATTAAAATAACAACAGTAATAATTTCTGATACTTTTATAGGATAAAACATTCAAGAAAAGCTGTTATCATCATGTGCTCATTGAAAATATAAGAAACTTCGAAAATGGAAACCTATCAGTCTGAAACTAAGCTAAAACTGGTCTTTCTTTGCCTGGCTTTAGTTAATCAGTACCTGATAGCCTCCAATTATCAAGAGATTCGCAAAATAAAATAACACTTCCGGTCTGTTGTTCTGGCAAAGTTACGAGCACCAAAAATGCCACCTCTAGCAATCTTCTTTTCGCCGATAAATAGGGAAAGGATACCAATTGCAGCAGAACATTATATGCAAATTGATGGTGGTGTATTTACTCCCTGAAGAGGACCAACAGCACTATATTGATGCTCTGTCTACAGCTGAGTGATATTTTATGAACACCAAGAATAACAGCATCTATTTCGATAGAAAACGCACAACACTGCTATAGACGCATACGGATCCATAGACTCTGATTATGACCAATTTTCAACAAGAAATTTAGAACATTCAACCTATAAAATTTTAAAAAGTCACCTTGACGGCATTGGCCGCCATTTCTCTGCAATCCACATACCACTGAGGTTTAAGAAGCGGCTCAACTATATCTTTGGAGCGACTGAAAAAGAGACCAACACGGTAAGATTATTGCAATAAAAGTTTCATCAAGTATCAAGTAAATTCTTCAGTTAAAGAGTAAATTGGACAGATGGTCTTTGGATAAAAAGCTTAATTGGGAGGTTGAATCTATACGGCACTGACAAAATTAAACCAGAAATATCGAAATATCTAAGTTGCTAATCGATTAAAGGCAAGTAACTCTTGTGCAGGTGAAATTTGTTGTTAACGATTTGATAAGCCCAACGGAAGATGATTTACTTTTTGGTTCCAGATAGGGGCTCAAAATAAACGAAGGCCTCTGGGCTTCTAAAGCCAAGCAAGTATTGTTTTGATAGATGCGTACCTATCTGCACTTAGTTCTTTCTACTGTTGCTTCTAGTTCTGGGTAAAAGTATTTTTTCATGATTTTATGGATTGCTTCATCGAAGAACTTTGAGATGTCTTGCTTATCGCAAACTTCCACTCCATTTTGTAAAAATCCATGATCGTACTTCCAGATTAACGGTTCAACAAGTACTTTTAGCAACCTGGGATTATTTGCTCCTCGAGACATTTTGCAAGGTATTTATCGCGTTAATAATGTGAATGTAGATATTCGCATAATTACCCAAATATAATATTTGCGATTAAATAAATATAATTATCTAAATTTGACTTAAATGTAGTTATGAAAACGGAGGATTAAATTAGTAATTGGCAAGATTTTTAGGAAATGAGGTCGACCCTATTGATTACCAATAATGATTGGCTACAAGAATAAGGGGAGGATTACCCGAGATAGAATAGATAATGAGCAATCTGATAGTTCGGGATAATAATTTAGGTCGTAAAAAAACAGAAAAAGAAAATAATCTAAAAATATGAACAAGTAGTTCCTGTAACACAAGGGTTTAGAAAGAACAGCATTCCCAACAACTAAATGAATAAAATATACAAAATCTTCTAAGCTGTAAACTGCAAGATCAAATTCGCCATCTACCTGATGAAATGCACAAAGTGCAGACTAAAACACGCTCCCAGGTCACAAACTAAACTACATTCACGTATTAACAACCAGCGTAAAGACACTAAAAACACCAATGCCATGCTGGCTTGTCAAAATTTAGAAACCCATCTCATCACTTTATCAAAAATACAAAAATTAATTCAACAATGAAAACGGGCAAATTGTGAGATAAAAATGCACTTGGTCCATAAATAAAATAATTAAAGGAAGTTTGAATCTCTGAAATCTAAAAAAACGAAGTTTTTAATAGAACAATGAACATGAAAATTTGAAAGAGAAAATCAATGTTGTGCTGCTTTCTCGGTATCAGTCACATGTATAAGACGACAATAACAATGTACCGAGCTGCATTATAGAGGTCGATGGTTAAGTGACAGAGCTCCATTAATTACTAAATGCATAACAAAATTAATATAGTTGCACTTGGAGACTTATGATAGCTGCAATCTTCAGACAATTTTTGGCTACTCTGCGGCCTGTTTTTAATATGATGTTGATGTCATTTCAACCAATGTCATTTAAGACGTCTTCAGCTCATGCTGAGGTCATTTTTAGCATGCTTAGTCAATTTAACGAACACAAAATTCAATCTACAAACCTGCATACGGGTATTACCATAGCATTATCTTCGGTTTTCACATAAAGACCGAGCTTTTCTAAGGCCTGTTGGACTGTCCTCCTTGCAATGAAGCGCTTTGATTCCTAGTTAAAAAAATTTAAATCACAAAACATGATTTATATGAGATTACAACTGATAACGCCAGCAGTTATCAAGCCTTAAATTTAGTTCATTCCAAGCCTATTTGATATATGCGTAAGACTTCGTTAGGTATGCACGAGTTTTAGCGTTAATGGCTTATCTAAAAATGACTCCAATATTTTGAAACGCATGGACGCTGGTCTATCTTATACTAAGAACTGGTTCATATTATTAGTTAGTAAAAATTAGACTGCTATCATTGTGCGAAAAATACTATTCAGGCAAAGAGCCACACCGTTATCAAATGTTGCACGGAACCGCTACAAAGAAATTCAAATGATTGTTCGCCGCCGAATAGAATAAAGAAAACCCAGACAAACAAAATTAGAACTTAAAAATATCCTAAAAGCACGATTCTCTATGCCAGCAGAGCATTCAAGGATTGGTGACTTCGGAGACCAAATCAAATTCCTTTTAATTTTTTTCTTTCATCACTGTTAACATAAATTCTATAGCTACTTTAGCAGCTAAACTAAAAAATCAATAAGCAAGATAGATCATGAAGTTGGAAAGCTAAATGATGATAATCAAACGAAAGGTTTTTTTTTATGTTTTCTTTGGTCAGATGGATAACCATAGTAACAAATCCATGGGTTCCTTTACAACCTCATTCCAGTCGTTTTCTTATTGTCCTCATTCCAGTCGTTTTCTTATTGTCCTTCAATATAGCACAGCTGTGAATATTTCATAATTTCTCAATAAGACATAATCCAAATCTCTCAGTTTTCACCGTTTGTGCTAGGAGAGTATAAGTAGCTTTTGGTTGACACTGCCGTTTCTGCTATTGCAAGTTGGTCTCAGTAAACACTTACAATAAAATGTCGATATTCAGGCTTGAAGTCTTCCAAATCTTTAATGAGGCCATTTTCGTCCATCATCTGAATAAATGGCAAATTGTGCTTTTTACCAATTAGAAAATCATTGTGGTCATGAGCAGGAGTTATCTTCACCGCCCCTAAAAAGTTAAAATCAAAACAAACCTTGAAATATATATTTGTGACCCTTTGAACCAAGCATCATTGCGGTCATACTCAAAACAAAATTTTCCTTCATATGCATGCCACCCTTGCTTTACTAAAAAGCAAGCCTCAACAGCACTAAGAAATCAGAAAATGGTGTGGCAATGGAGCAATCTTGATATACAAACGTGCTTGAAATAATTGAGTTGAAAGTGAAAGGAACTGACTTTTTGACAATTTGAAGGGGAAAACATTGATAATTTCAACTTAATTTCTCTGATAATAGTTACATTTTTGAACATGATCTTCAACACCCTATGAACAAGATAAAAAAATTGGTGGAGAACACATATCTAAAGAATCTGCTATGCGTGTATTTTGCTCGGCTTAAAGAGAGTTAAAATCTAAAGACGCGCATTTACGTACCAGTTCCAAATTCAGGATCAACAGTGTCATCTAGAACAATTTTAAGCTTCCTCTTGCAAAAAGGATGAACGGCAAACTTTCCATTAAGATGCTGAAATTATCAGTGAGAAACTTCATCAGGTTTAACGTCGAAGCATTTTAATGGCTACTAAAATTTTAAAATGAATTCTGTAACTGTTTAAATAGCAACAAGTGAAAATTATGGTATGATAGAAAGAACATAGAAGAGCCAAACTCAGTATATACAGGGGCGGAGCTGGGGTCAGACGATTGGGGGGGGGGGACAGTTCTGAGAGAGAAATTTGGCCGATCACCAAAATTTGACCGACTACCTGAAGATTTTGGCCGACTCAAAAGCGCCATCTTCTGGGTTTCCTGTGTTTCAAAAGATGTTTTAAATTAAGCTTCCTTGCACCTACATTTGTCAAATTAAGACGAGCATTTGCTACAATTTGATTATTTGACTATTTGACTACAATAACTTGTCTTTGCAGTTTTGTTTAAAATTAGTCGTGGGGCAGAAATTGTTTTTCACTTTCCACAGTATAGTCCCTGTAGTGTGATTCAATTAACGTTTAAACTATAATGGAATTTAAGATTCTTATTGCAATCATTACATGGATTATAAAAGCGAGCGAAACTAAATAAACATTTTCAAATCGAAAATCGCTTGATAATGGATGAAAAATGTAACCCAGAAGATGAACCCCTGACTACCCAATCTAGCGTTTCTAATTTCAGTCTTTGATGAGAAACCGACAACACCTGTCAATTGTACCAAAAGTATAGTAAATTTATGTTGTGCTGCAACGTACATTGTCTATGATTTCCTTATTTGCTTGCAATATTTAAGGTAAATCTCTTTCTAAGGGGGCTATTTCTGATGCTCAGAAGTAGTATTGTTTCACTATGACTTTACATCTCTTTATTTTGCGCCCTTTTTATTGAGATACAAATCAGTGAGAAAATGAAAGGCAACTGATCAATTTGATAGGTGAAAACATTGGATTTAAATGTTTATTACAAGTTGATTGAACCACCTATATTAATCTTACTCTGTAAAAGCTACTTTTCATAGCTACCGCTTTTTCAAAGGGGAACGCCCCATAAATCATTTTTCCTATTCAATTCACGTTACTTCGCTTGGCAGCGAAAGCAACAAAAACCGACATGATATTCTACTAATTCTCTTTAACTCGGTTTCATTGCTACCTTAAAAATTACACGAGAGTGAGAAAATTAAAATTTGCTGACAAAACATAGATCCAACAAGCATTCCTTATTCTTGTTCACTGAATGATGATCAATATGTAAAAAATCCTCTGTTCTATGTGAAACCTTGCTGTCCCGGGTTTTTAAATGATGAGGATCGCACAAAATATAAATTGTGAAATTTTTTCTAATTGCACACGGATGGCCTGAACTGAACAAAAATTGAAAAACACAATTCAGCGAAAAAAGAACTTGACGGTGTACTTTAGTTTTGTAATTCTGTAGAAAATTGGATAAAAATTCCACATACATTTTCAATTAAAAAACCGAACAGACATTGTCATCGAGGAGCATTACTTCCATTTCCCTAAACAAGTGTAAACACATAAAGGAATTTTAGGAAAGGGTGCCTCCACGGCTTGACTTAATAAAAGGCTGATTATTAAAGCAGCTAAGTATACAGTTGATAGTATCGCCGACTTTGAAAAGGGCAACCAATAGGTCTGCAATTTTCCGAAAACATTGCGTAATAAGTCTAAAAAAGACTCTTTAATTTGACTTGTGAAACTTGTTTGGAACCGATCGACGCTTCATTAAACCCGTAAACTGCGAAATTCTCGAATTATGATCGATTCCATATTTTTGGAACAAACTTTTTGGAACTCGCTTTCACGGTTCCATAATCACAGCAGCAATTATGCAAATCAAATAACTTCACCATCAACACTTTTCGACCATCCACCGCAGAGACAAAGTCGTGAGTAAAAACGCAGTCGTTGTGCCTGTCGAATAACCCAACCGTTATTTCGTCCGTCTTAATTTTTAATGTTCCTTTCAAAAGTAATTTTTTTATTTTTCTATTAAGAAAATATTTTGATCTGCTGCAAATTTCTATCGGCTTCTTGGAACCTATGGAACCAAACTGGATCCGCCACTTTCGAGGAAAGACATAACGTTTCATTCTTCAAGAGCAATGGAACCTCGGGTTTTCCAAGACAGGTTTTTCAACACACATTTGATAGACCAACGTATCAAAAATATATCTTACATTATATCTAGAATCCTGTGGATGAACAGCTATTCCGGTATCTCCAAGCATTGTTTCCAAGCGCGTGGTTGCCACAATTATCTTCTCGTCTATAATGGTTAAAGATACATGAACATATCAATCTTTAAGAAATGGAGAAAATTAAAAATCAGAAATAATGTTAATAATAATGTAATAATGTTATAATAATAATAATAATGTTATCAGAAATAATCCTCTAAAATTGCACAGTATTCATATCGAATATAAAACCAACAAACATGCCTTAATATAAATTATAAGGTTCCTTTCATGTGAGAAGAATAATTCAGTTTCGAGTTATTTACTGCTCTTGGTTTCTCGGCTCCTATGGTAACATCAATAAAAACCTGATTTATCGGGGAATTTTCTGGCTCACCTTAGTTTTGAACTATACCCTATTACAAAAAAATTCCGCATGATACTTCTATTAATGGGCTCATTCTCTATTATTCAATTCTCATGCCCTATCCAACCAAATTAAAAACATATTTAATAAATCTAATGTCTGTATCCTACGTCTAAAAAAGAAAATGTTATAAATGCAATTTTTCTTAAAAAAGAATGTTTATCCAGACAAACAGCTGAAGTTTCATCTGCTTTATAGGATAATAAGAGATATAGTGTAATACTGGATAAGGTGGTGCGAACTTAACAAATTTGTTCGCTGTATTTCATCTCATTTTCCTGGCATGCCTAGTTACAGCGTATAAAAATGTTAATAACAACGAAATTAGAGCTGATTAATATAAAAGAAGGCCGGAATCATTCCACTCCTTTTTTTCTGCGGCAAAATATACAGTAGATTAAGTTCATAGTTTTGGCGAAATGTTAGTGAGCAAGAAGTGGAAATGATTTTTATAGAAACATAGTTCCTCGCAAACACTAACAAAAGAGTGACAGGAAGGACCATAAATGTAAATTGAACCAATAGAAAGATTTACAAATGCAACAGAGCTTGAGTTTAGTCTATAAAGTAGCAGTTAGAATCATAAATATATAGAATAATAATAAGTCTAAAGAATAATAAATTTCTCTTTTAAATTCTTCGCATAGAATAACATTTCAAAAATACAGTTGTATGCATTTCTTTGAGAAAGCAGTCTAAAAATACTAGCTTGATATGCGTGATGGAAGAATGATGAAAAGTATCAATGAGGGCAGTAGCCTTCAGCTTTACGGATCTTTAGATATCATGGAGGCAGATGTGATGAGATATAAGAAAGTGAAATATCAAATAAATAAAGAGTATGTTCGAAAGCTTAGAGCCATTCTAAGGTCGAAACTAACTGGTGGAAATACCATAAGATAGTTAGATTGACAAAAAGCCGAATTGCAAGCTCTGGGTAGAAAAACTAGGAATATGTCATCGATATAGGGAGCATACCATTCAAAGGAGGATACAGGTAGACAGTGCTTAAAACAAGTTGAACGAGAGCAAAGTTCGATTGAAGTAGAAATTCACAGTTTAGACAATCATCTACAGAATTCTAGGGAAGGGGAATAATGGCAGTAAATAGAAAGATACAGTTGAGACCAACCGACCGGTGAGGCAAAGAAAAAGAGAAACAAGATCGCACATAAAGGGAAAAGCCCGGATAGCAATTTTAAAAAGGGCCAAAAATAAAAGAGGAAGTAAAAAATAGGATTGGTGAAACATTTATCTGAAAATTCTCTGGTAGTGAGTTGCAGTGAATTTCTGGCAGCAATTTATTGAAGTCTTTTCCTGCCACATAAACGCTTCAAGTGCGTTTCCCGTAAGCATTTTTAACACGATCTTTCAACGTTGTTTCTCACGCAATCTGACCGGTATTTGAAGTTCTTGTCAATCTTATGACATCCATGCTTCTACGCTCAGCACTTGCGATTCCATTTTTATATGATGCAGGCCATTCCCCGCCTATTATTACGGTATACTAGAGGCATGTTTGAATATTCAAAAATCAACTGCATATGGAACTCTTGCTAAGCAGTAACTTAAAAAAAAATAAATTTTCCGTTTAAAATAAATCCACTATCAACGCTCATTACAGGTGATGCAAAAGTAGCATAAAAAGAAATTCAGCTATTAGACAACAAGAAAAGTGCAATACGAAAAAAAAGCATAAACCAAAAAGCTGTATGTGAATAGCTGAAGAAAAACAAACAATGCAATAGAATGTCATAATATTATATATTTTATAATAAATTACATAATGTAATGTTATATTTTAGTGGCAAAAGAGAAAAAAAAATATTTCGCCTTGAACACTTTAAACATGCTTTAACATGAATTGGGAAGGAAACCTACCATAAAAGATAATTTGTAAAATTCCATTTAAGTACAATCGTGATGAAGAAATAACGCCTTACCGGAATCTTCAATTTGGTAAGCAAAATGAATTAACACACCAAATTCAACTTTTTTCTCATAACCTGGTACACTGAGGAGGGTTCTTCCTGTGATTTCTGTCTTATCAACCTGAAAATATAACATATCGATGATCTCGGTTGTGCATAGAACCTTACTCTAATGGAAACAGATTACCAAGATAAGATATGCTTTGAACCCAAGTAAAAAGAATCGATTATTTATAGAGAAAAGGAACCAATACACATTCAAAACAAGGCAATCCACAATATCCACTATGTTACAGTGGGTTCCTTAAAAACAGACCAACTACAGTATACGGCCAAAACCTTGCAAAAATGCTTCACAATTTTCTTTATAGCATTTCTTTTTGCCAAATTTCAAAATGGTGGTACTGACAAAGTTGCAACAACTCCCAAAACATGAAGATTTTTAAATACAATACAGGCATTTGCCATTATTCAGCAATGGATCTTGCATTTTGCAGAATGCTGGATTCATACAAGTGTAGACTGGAAGTTAAAGCTCAAAACCTTTAGATAAGATTGATGCACTCAGGTAATGTTTACATTAGAAGGTGCATAAACAAATGAAGGAGATAACTGCAATAAAACACAAATCAGTAAGTATAGCAAAGTAGTGGCTGTAGAATCTTAAAGAAAAGTCATTAATTTCCATTACTTATGCAAAACATGATCAAGAAAAGGAACCACACCTCTATATCAGAAATAGCAGAATTCAAAGCACAGGACCAATTTACGAGTCTGTTTGCACGGTAAATTAATCCCTCTTCGTGCAATCGAACGAAAGTTTCTTTGACAGCTCTAGAAAGTTTCTACGATACAAAAACAAAAATTTAACTTTGCCTTGCATATAATATTAGCAGTAGTGGTAAATTTAAAACACACATCCAAAACTCGCCTTTTTGCTTCCAAATCAGGAATAACGTCACTTTTTTAAAGTTTGATCACAAAAATAGATTTCAGCAAACAAACAAATAGCGGCAATAAAATAGAAATTAGCATAAAGGCCAAACATAGGATGTTGCACATGATAAGTATTAGGTTAATGAGCATTTTAATAGACACGCTTAGCTTCCTTGATATAAAACATTATACACTTCGCAAATAAAAATGTCGGTCATATTAATTATATCTTCATTTGATCTTTATGCGAAAAAAAATTCAACCCTTTTAATTCTGGTGATAATGCAGGAGATACACTTCTCCTTGTAAGGCTGTCAGTATGCGCAAAGTTTTAAGCTTGACCAAATCAATTATTTTTGTTGCTCATTTTAACATTTTTGGCATAACATGTAGCATTTTTGGCATAACCCTGTACCTCGTCCATTGTAAAGCAGGCTCGATCCCAGTCAACTGAAACGCCCATGCGGCGAAATTGATCATAAATCTTCCCGCCTTTCCTATGAAAAACAAGTTTTAAAATGATGTTTTAAAATTGTGTGTAAAACATGGATAGTAAGATGAAGTATGATGGTGGAAAAAGTTGGCCTATGGTAAAGTTATAGGAGATGGTAGATTCGACGTATGCAAGCGGGAGAACAAGGCAAAAAAACATAAGATCAAACCATTTTAAGAACTCAAGCCAATGTTAGAAAACAACAATATAGCATGAAAAACTTTCATGGCAGTTTCATGCCAGGCCATCACGGACCAAATTTCTGACAAAAATGGTGACTCGTAGTGAAGCAGATGACATTGCAGAGCATAGAGACCTTTAGCAGAAGAAGACATAGAAATCTTGGAAAACTGAGTACTTGACTCTCAAAAGCAAATTTTTTCTCTGTTGCAAAGCATCTTGGCATAACTGAAATGGATTACGTAAATATATACACACAATGCAAATCAAGGGCTAAAACAAGTAGCCACAATTTTGCTACCGATAGTCCATTATTTTATGGAGGGGGGTCAAACTTACATCATCATAGTTTTATGTTTTCGTTTGCCTGGCGAGGAGAAAAGAAGTTCATGTGCCCTTCCGCGAAATATGAAAACAGAACAAGCAGTTCTCCAAGCACGATTCGCTCAAGGGTTTCTAAATGGAGTCTCTATAAATTGGAGAGACGGACCGTTTTATGCAAAAGCATGCAGGGAAAGATACTTGTTTTGATAAAATATTAACCGTACATGCTATGACATATTCATGATAAAAACGCCCTAGTTAAAAATTATGCGACTACATAATTTTAAGAGGATTTAACAAACAAACAACTGAGCCAACGGCAGTGAGACATCAGAAAATGAAATGAATTTTCTACAAAAAGTTCTTGAGTGGAATAAATTAACACTTACTCGTTTTTCCACTTCCAAACTTCATCCACGAATTTCTCTCTTCCAATATCGTGCCGTGAAAGGCCTTGCTCCCTTTTTAATTTCCGCTCTACCACCACCTTGAAAATTGTAGTTCATTTATATTTGTAAGGTATTTAGTTTAGATCTGCTTATAATATTGTGTACCATTATACAGACGTTTGTTTGAAATAGGTCGTATAAACTATGAAAGTAATCTAATGGATTATCTTGGATTGCTTTAGTATTCGGATCTCCTCTTTTTCCCCCAAATTTTACTGACGAAACGTATCAATTTTTTAAAAAATATTAAAACATCACAGATAAACTTGACTGTACGTTCGCTGCTCAAAATCTACAAAAACGCTCTGGTTACGCTAATTTTGGACAATTAACTGCCCTACCACGGCCAGTTCCACAATAACACTAGGCAGTCGTTTAATGAATGAGTACTCCATCCAAAAGCAGTAACAATTGTTTTGTGCAACGTTCTGCTTGATTCTTTCACTGCTCAAATATACGATGCCTAGAACCTCGATGAACTAAGTATTGCACAAAAGTAAAGGATACGAGAAATCAAAGTCCCAAAAGTTCTGTCTTCTAACAGGTCATGCAAAGATGACCATTTTGAGGAAGGAGTGTTCGTATTCTCAATCAAGTTTTGCCAAAATACTAAAATAAACCTGGTTTGATTTATATATAGCTAAAAAATTTATTAAAAGTTGAAGAATATATCTATGAAAAATCTGAAATGGATTACCAACCTGGGTTGCAATTCCTGCATGATCACAGCCAGGATTCCATAGCGTTGTCTTTCCATGCATTCTATGCCTATATGGAAGCATCAAAAGCAGTATAAATATAACAGTGCAGTGGAGAAAGCACTGGCACCGGCATTCTTAACAAAGAAAATTTCTCGCGATTTATCATTAGCATTTTTTCCTGCAGTTTTTTAAGAAAATGGGTTATTCCTAAACTGCTTTTGAACATGCATTTCAAATCCAAATATTGTTTGTTCCTTTTCATCCTACTCGCAAATTCGCCATATATGCTGTGCAAGAAGTATCAACAACTCCAGTTATACTTTTAAGGTTTACTAACCCAAGAGAATACATGGAAAAAAGCGCTTTGAAACGCCAACCAAAAACTGAATGAAATGAAAGAAATGACGAAGAAGCTGTGTCGTAAATTATCTTCCCACGAAAAACTGGTCAACAATAGATAAACAAATTGAGTGTTGAGAATAAGGACTAAAATTTGTCACATTTGTATAAAACATCTTAAATCCAGAAATTAATACCATCTTGTAACAGCATCCTCTATTGCCAACATCAGTGCATGTCCCAGGTGAAGGTTTCCAGTCACATTCGGTGGAGGAATGCACATAACAAACTGCCCTTTCGGATTTGGCTTCAAATCTTCACCACTCTAAAGTAGTCAAAGGTTTTATCATACCAGCAAATACATATTCAAATAAAAACAAGAGGCTTCAACATAGAAAAGTATTGATTAAAACATAATGTATTAATATACAAAAGTGTAATACCTTAAACTCTGGTTTGAAATAGCCCTAAAATAAGAAAAAGAATTTGATATATGTTATACACTTAAATTAAACTCCTGTTATACATTAAAGGGAAATAAAAGCGCTCTCAAACACATAGATATCCAAGACTGTATATGAATAAATGCGGTATGAACAACTCAGATCATCTATAATGGCTCTAATGTGACAAAAAAATGCAAATATGTATAAATGAATAAATTTGAGAACTCTTCAATAAGCATTAATCTGCTGAAGCTCCTCGCAAAACGCGAGCATGACAGTAAAAGTCCAATTAAAACTCGTTGTAGGGTAACTAGCTATCATTTCATATCTGATAATGCGAGGGTCCATGCAGCAATCGCACAAAAACTGAACAGCGGGGCGGTCGGGGCCTTGCTCTCAGCAAACTAGGGCGGAAAATTAAGTGGTGTTTCTTTCCTTACTTCGCTTCTTGATGATAAGTACCCAAGAGCAAGGTTCCCATTTCGCAGCAGACTTTGCAGCGAATTCCTCTGTGTGGTAAGGTATTGATGATACAGTATTATAAATGTGCCTCAAACAAATACTCTGTAGCAACTGCTTTCTCTCGACAACTTTAACGTGGCTGGTTTGATAATTTCACACCTATGACAACTATGTTTAGTTTTGTATTGTTACTACAGATAATGATTTAGCGATTTGACAGACAATTTCGAATAATTTATCAGTAAATTCCTACGATCACTAGTCTAGCTTAGTTTGCATCATCGCATAGATCATTCTTATCCTGTCTATCTTTTAGCAATAAATTTTTTGTGAATATTACCTTCTTTTCCCACCACGGATACCATGCTGCTTCTACATAACTTGGACTATAACTATCAGGCAGCTCACATTTGGTATCTATATAATGACAAAAATTTCTCATCAACAGAGAGTCAGATTCAGTACGCTGCAAGTATTGAAAATGATTGATGATATAAGTAATTGCATAACCTATTTGCATCTTTGTTTAATGGTCATTGTTGAATCACTCTAATGTCTTCAATTCTATCAGTGACTAAAGTAAGCCTACTTACATTAAAGATTCGTATATAAAACAGCATTTAAATTTTATTTATTCTCATGTTAATATCTTCTTTAAATTTCCTTTAATTCTGCTGTTATCGATAAAATGAAGTATAAATAAGTGGCTGTTAATAGTGCCATACAAAGTCTCAAATGTGTTGTGCATTGAAATTTTCCGTGTTCTGTTTTAATTTACAGAAAACCCCCACTGATGTTTGAAATTAAATGCGTTGATCAAGCAATGCTCAATGCGCTTGATATATACATGTATAAATCATTTCAAACAATTTTCACTGGCAAAAATTTGTACAGTGATACACCTCCGACACATTAATCAATGGAATTGGCTGGTTTGGTTAAGCCCTAAATACATTTGATTGGATTTACCGATATAGTATACATAGAAATGAAAACTGAACTGAATAGTATACATAAAACAATCAGAGGAAGCTTTTACATGCTGGTATTAATCGCATCTAAATAAAATGAGCTTGCTCCCAAGTCACTTGGTAGATTCAAGTTTAAAAGGAGAATATTACCCTTTTTTTGTCCTTTTGGTGTGTCAACATTGTATGTTATACGTGACTGTACAGTTGCCTTTGCTTTCTTTTCCTTCACTTGCTTTGATCCATCCTGATTAACAACAATCATTAGGGTAATAATCAGCAATGAATACTGCATAAAAATTCAGTTCTTAGATTCAGGAGTTTCTAGTTAACCAATTTAACCAAAGTAACTGTTATAAAAAAAACCCAAGAATCTTGATTTGCTTATTCTTGGACATTATAGATTAACCCAAAAGAAATTTGTTGAGCTTCTAACAGAAGTTATACAATTTTCAAAACTCAAGCTCGTTGTTGAAGAAACTACTTGAGTTATCATGATGTATATCAGCGTGAAATTAACAGCTTCAGGTTTGAATATTTTGGCAACGTTTGAAAGGCATCAATTTTAAACAGGTTCTCTGTGACCCTGATAATATCAAACTCATAACTCTAGTTGCATTGCAAATATTCCACTTTAAAGGTTCTAAAGTAGATCCATTAAAGCTCCTCACTGTTCCTACCCCCCCCCCCCCTTAACAATTCTACGAAGTATATTTGATTGAATGAGTGAATCTAATATTCAACAAAGATGTAAAAATTTTCAGAACATTCAAAGAAGGGGTTCAACCGTACTACCCAAACCAGTGGGCCGTTCCCTTCTAGCACAGGCACAACCCCAAAATATCTTTTCAGCGTACACAAGTAACTTATATGGCAATTATTTAATAAGGAAATTACATGCTTTAACATCAATCTCAAGGTCTAACATTTCTCCATCACAAAATCTTGCTTCAAACATAAAAAGATATACTGATCAGAAACATTGGGCAATATTTGGGATGGGGGCTCTCGCAGATTGAGCAGGGCCATTTGTGATGGTCAGTACTCCCTAGAAGTCATCACAAAGGATTCAAATCAGGAAGAAAATAAATCCTGTACCAAAGACATTTAGCATACAAATTATATCTAGAAATAGACGCTAATAACGGCGGCGGTTCTGGCGAGAAAATTCTGACAGTTTTCTAAAGACAGTTTAGAAAAATAGACAAAAGGAGGTGACAGGAAATAGACACTACTATCTCCTGATGTCCATTAAAAATTTTGCCTGAAAATACAGAGTTATTTTGCATGGGAGACACGATGAATGAGTTAAAACAAACAAACAAACAAACAAACAACCAAACCTCTCGCAACGTAAGTTATGCATGGTGCAAACAAAGTAAACTCACCATACACCCTGATATAACATGAGGTAATGTTGTTATCATCAAACAAAGATTGATAACCAATTCATAAACTGTGTATTAGGATCAAATGTTTAAAAATGATAGCCAGGTTAAATTGGAGGAAAAATATCAAGAATGCTGCATCCAATATCAGCAGTAAAATTAAACAGTTGAAAAGAATGTAAAATCCGCCACCTGAAGTCCTTGAAACAATTTCCCTCATGGGACTATTTACTCATTGAATATCAGTAGAGGGTAAATCCTCCATCGCAAAAATGGAGCACGTAGAGAAAGTAAATAGAAGGACTGCACGTATTAAGCATAAAATACCATAGGGAACGAGACTTTTCTGCGAAAAAACAAAATCTAACACATAAAGCATATGATAGAAACTGTCTTGATGAGATTAGTAACATGAATTTAAAAAAGTGACAATGAACAGAAGAGGAAATACAAACTCAAAGACATTTAAGAGCAGATCGGCGAAATGGTGAAACTTATTACCCGAGAGTGAAAAGAATAAAAAAAGCTACCGTAATTTTAAAATGACTCTAACAAAACATAAAAATGCAGTGAGCCTAATAGCAACAATAAAAATAGATCTTGATACTTTCAGATACTTCTAGTCCGGTCAACTGGGTATTAATGTTGTCAAACCTTGAACTAATGTTTCTGAAGTTTCTTTGCAGGTACAACATCCACATTAAGTAAATAGCAAGATGATAAAATCTGTATTTGTCAACATAGGAGATAAATGAAAAGGGGGAGTTTTAAGTGACTGTTTTGAAGCACTTCGATCCCTCTGAACTTGTGGAATTTCTTTGTGGCAAATGCCAAAACTTTCGCTTCAAATATCAATTTCCCCAGACAGGAAAGTTTGTTTTTTTGCGCGCGGAAGATATTTTTCCTCATTAAATTTGCGCGCTTGAAAAAGCCACCACATTCGTAGCGCCTCTGCAGAGGTAAGTACCTGTGGCAGAAAAAGACAAGAGCTAAGGAAAAGCAGAAGCAAAATCATGAGACAGAAACTGGAGAGAATAAGAAAACCCGTGAATGAAAAAATTAACAAGAAACTAGCAGAAATAGAAAGAAAAAGGATGATTCGAACAAGTGTTATCAGGCCATCAGAACCCTTAGTAATATAAAACCGAAGAAATCATTGAACAATGAGAGGATGGCAGCATTGGTGGCCCTGAGAAAGAACATATAACTTTAATCACGAAACATTGCTGCCAACGATACCACGTAAAATAAAAACACCCTTTACTGGTGTAGGAATACAAAGGCTAGAAATACAACATGCAGCAGAAGTTTAAGAACAGGCAGTGGCGTTACGGAGCAGTGTTGGGCCCATAGTCAAAGTAGTTTTTCTTGCCTCCTTTTTGCAAATCGGGTTTACAGGCCAAGCCCAAGATTGCCCTTACCTGCATACATTTTTTACAGAGTTAAGCAAGGCGCACACTAGAGCATTTTGCTTCAGCATAATGCTCGCGTGTGCGCTGGTCTAAAAGCGAGAATTTAATTACTCGTGTGAAAATGCTCTGATGTCCTAATTTCCTTGCAGTGGGTTCCGAAAAATTGCATTCATGATTTTAGCCCAACCAGCAGCTTTTTACCGTCTTAAATCCAGACCAGAGGATTGCACAGAAAACTCTGACACAATTTGGTACCGGCACACCTTATCTCCAATTGTACCAAGTTTCAGTTCAATTTATTGGTCGGGAGGGTCTTTAATGGCAACTTTTTACCCACTATGCAATTGAAAAAAGGGAAAAACTGAAAATCGAAATTTTTGCCATATGAAGAGGGGCAGTGATTAAATAATTTGCTATGCTTAGTTAAATAAATTTGCAAGAGTTGTTTTCCTTTCTATTTCTTGAGCTTCTCCTTCACTTGTCTTTGGTTTGTGTCTTCATTTTTGTTTGTGGGCATCAACATTTACAGTGCAGTTCTCTCCACAGAGGTCATCATAGCACCTTCTTGACATGTTATTGGTCATAGAGGAATTGATTTATGATTAAATCATTCCTCAGTAAAAATTAGATACGTTCATTTTTGTACACTGACATTCATGCATGCTTCTGCTGGAATGCCTTTCTACAAGTTATTGATATGACATTGTCACAGGCATAATATGTTTGTCACGACCAGTGCTCAACTTTATAGAATTATTGAAAATACAATTTGGAAAGCAAGGGATCTTAAGTGTACATCATTTCATAGAGAAAAATGAATTTATCATAAAAATTGAACAAATGTGTATTCAACAAGGATTAATTGAACATCCAATTTAAAAGTGTATGTTTAAATTGAAAGTAAAATTGCAAGAACTTGCAGAATAATTTCGAAGAAAAAAATCCATCATTATTTGCAATGCACCTGAAGAAAACTACAACCCAATCCACTTATATAATGACTTCCAAAGATCATTCTGCAGGATTGGATGAAGCTCTTTCCTTAAGGACTTGCGTAGTATTGACTGGGAGATGGCTATGTCATTTACATTGGATTACTCTGATAATATGGCTAAAAGGCTTTACGTCCTTTTTCTTGCTGTCTTGGAAGTACATGCCCCATTGAAAAGAAGGATGGCTAAGATGGGACATGCACATGCACCATGGATTTCTCCAAACATAAAAAAATTGGTGTGCGAGAGATACCACATTAAGGAGAGGCTGAACATGATCCAGCACTGTGGCAAAGATATAAACAGCTTTGAAACAGAGTAACTTCTCACCAGAGTAACTTTTCAAAATATCTGTTTTTTCACTCTAAAGTAACATGATAGATGACAATTTAAATAATCCAATGGGAATGTGGAAAATAAAAAAGAAGGTATTTGACAAACATTCAAATCATAGTCCCCATTTGTCAATTACCCACAAAGGCCAACTTGTTGAGAGGCCTGATGCAATGGCAGAAGCATTTAACAGGCACTTTATTTCCATAGGACCAGAACTAGCCAAAAATATTGAAACTAAAGATTGAGATAACCCACTAAAGTACCTACCCAGCAAGGGACTGCCGGTTGATACCAGTTTTGAATTTGGAAGGGTTGATCCTAAACACATTGAAAATGAGTTTGATAAGTCAAAATGCTCTAAAGCTGCAGGGCACGATAAGATCCCAGTAAAACTAGTAAAAGATGCAGCTGATATTTTATCCAAGCCATTAGCAGCTATTTTCAATTCCTCTCTTGGAAGCAGTATTATTCTATAATAGAAAGTAGCCAGGGTAATATCAGTCTTTAAGACTGGATTGAAAACTGATTTGAACAACAACTGGTAATAGAGAAAATCACACATCATCAAGGCCCTACCTTTTTGAAGGAAAAAAGCACGCTTTCAAAATGTTAGTATGCATTTCGTAGGCTGCACAACATGTTGACCTCACTACTCAATGTCACTGACTCATGGTTTTCAAATGCCGACAAACAAAAGATAAATATAAGCATCTTCCTGGACGTAAAGAAGGCATTGGAAATGAGGATCACAAAATTTTGCGATCTAAGTTATCAAATTATTGGTTGGGAGGAACTCAACATCAATGGTTTACATCATACCTAACAGATAGGATACAATACTGCCAAATCAATGGTTCCAGTTTACAACAAAAAAATGGCTCAGTGTGATATTCCCCAGGGTTCATGCCTTGGGCCCCTCCTTTTCATCCAGAACGTAAATGACTTTCAGCGATGCTTAGAAAGAAGCTTAACAAACATGCTCTGCAAAAGAAACAGAGTGGATGCGACAGAATAAGCTGGAATAATATAAGTGACGAAATGAAATTAACTAAATGAAGATGTTTCTGTTGGTAGTCATCTTCCATCACTTAGCTGTGTTAATTGCAAGATATCATTTGCCTTCATTTTACAAGGTACAATTAGATATCAAGCTAAGCTTGAAAATAAGCAGTTGTAATCAGAAAGACTGAAAACATTGTTTGATAATGTAATTGGGAGGAAACAGGGCTTTGACAGCTAGGGACATAAACCCAAATCGAGAAACTTCCCTTGTTTGCTATGCTAAAATGTGACAAAATATTTGTTTGATGGGGCAAGACTCAGTGATCATGGAGAAATTTCTTGTATTTGGATTTGTGTCTTTGGCTGTTTTCTGGTCTATAGAGTATAGCAGCTTGACGAGATATCGCGCATGCAAGGAAAAAACTGGAGGGTGCATGGCATGTACACATGATTCTCACGGGTGAACCACGCACACAGCCTTCCACATGAATCCTATGTTGATAGTGTTGAGTTTTTGAAGGAAGAACAAAGGCACTACAGGTAAACCTAGGTTGAGCCTATGCTCGTATCATGCGCGCGTGTAAGGCTAAATTCTTGGAGTGCACACCGAATGATGCGAATCGACGTGTGTGTGCAGTTGCCACGCTCTTCGTGTTTGACTTTGAAGTGCATACATTTAAAAAATTGGAAAATGCGATTGATCTCAAACCTCACCTCGTTTTGAATCACATTCTGTTTTTGCTGCTTTTTAGCAAATTTCTCTAATTTTGCCTGCTTCTTCTTTTCATTTTTAAGCTGCTTTTCAGTTTTTAATACGGTTTCATCACCTTTTGCTACACCACCACCGGATTCCGCCTGGTTATTCATCTTGAAAGCTTTCTCGGCCAACCGCCCTGTGAATAAAAATTCCCTGAGAGACAATTTATTACGCTTAGCTGTACACTGACGTTGCAATAGACGCAGATTATTATAAAGCATAAATCTAGTTTGTCGGAAACGTCTTGGACTTGAGCCAGTCCAACACCCGGTCAACTGCACAATTTTAGGCCCATGGTCAGACGTACGGGCCCTCGATTCTGTATCAACAGCCTCTCAATGGTAATTCTGGTTTGATATAGTAGAAGACGTACTTGTTGGTGCGATTACTCCTGCTTATTGCTTTCTAAATGTGCTTATTAGATTGAGTGTGGGTCTCGTTGGGTTTTACCAATGATTCAGGCCTTAAAAAGCTGAATTGCCTAATTTTGGGATGTCCCTTAGGTGGATTGCTTCTATTGTATTCCCGAACATTGGAGGGGCAGTAAGGTTATTATTGCTTTCGAAAATTTTTGAAGTTAAGCAGGGATGTAAATTGACGGATATGTTTGGGGGGGGGGGGGGTGAAGGGCTCAAAATTTCCGTCTGAAAAAGTTTAAATACTTTTTTTTGAAGATCTAGACCTGAACAGTTACGATTTTTTTTGAAAACATGACCATGTAAGAAAGACTAATGTAATACCAAAACCAATTGTTACGTACTAAGCGATTTTTGACGTTTTATTATTTTGTAGATTATAGTGCTGATTATGATGATGGTGCCAGCGATGATTATAATTATGAATGAAAAGGGAATGTTTTCGATAGCGGTATGATACTCCTATAGATTAGATCTCTATCATGACTACTAAGCAATTTTGCAAACTCAGGTATTAAATTTGCACATCTGAGTATTATCACTTAGATTCTTAAATGTGGCAATTGTTGACTTGAACATATAGAATATAACATCCATATTAAATAAGAAACTGCAACAATGAACTATTGTATATAATTTAGAACCTCCACAAAGAATCCTTTAATAGAAACACGAGTATTTGAGATATTATGTATTTCTTATTTCGGGAAATGACAAAATGAGGTCTATGATGACCGAATTTGATAGGCAGATAGATTTCTCCGATACTCGCAGCCCTTTCCATTTTAACTCTATGAGGTGGTTCAAAAATTTAATGCTCCTGTTGGATGACATAGATATTGATGGCAAGATTGATACAGGACCTGAACTGGCAGCAACAGGCAGCTATGAAGATAGGCAATGAATTAAGTAGATATATTGAGATAAAAAGCGTGTTAGGCAAGGAGGTGTACTATCCATGAATCTGGCTTTGTTATCCAGTGAAATTGCTATGAAAGAAGTAAATGACAAGGAAGGTATTTAAATAAATAGGGAGAACATAAGTAATATCAGGTATGCGGATAACGCAAAGCTCATAGCAGAATTAAAACGTAAACTACAAGATACTGTGGATATAATTGTGACTGAAAGTGAAAGGTTTGGATCATCATTCAATGTTATTAAACATAGCGCATGGTTATTAATGGAGAAAGAGACGGCAGAGAATGGGCAAGCGATAGGACAAATATAGCAGTTTAATTTCTTAGGTAGAACTCTTACAAGCGATGCTAGAAGGATCATAGTGGCAAAGAAACCTTTATGAAAAGAAAGCAAAGGATTCTAACTTATCTTTTGACAAACAAGAAAGGTCAATTTGGATACAAGAAAAAGAGGATTTAATTCTGATGAATGGTCAGTTCCTTTATATAGTTGTGAAGAATTGGCTATAAGCAAGAATGTGGAGAAAAAAATTTATGAATTTTACATCCAAAGGACTCAAGTTTTCAACGTCGGTACAATAGACGAAAGGAATGCGACTATTTGCTTATGAACATGTAATTTTTCATGCTTCTCTTTGCGCTACATAGTAGTCACTCATTTGAATCATTACTTCATTTTTTCGAATTATTCAAAATTTTCCGATTAACCTAGCTTTTACCAAAAGTTTTCAAATTTTCCGACTGTCCTAAGATTTTCCGACTGGCTACAGGATTAGGGGGAGTAACACCCCCACACCCCCCGGTATTTTCATGCCTGAAGTTAAGTTTCTTGGATTTTTTCAAAAGTTTTTCCTGAGTACCTGAAACTTTATATTGACTTAGGCAGACCATGGCATTGATAAGCATCAGTTTTCCACGATCGTTGTTAGGTTGCTGAGCTTCTGTGCTTGCCTCGCTTGCTTACTTGATTTGCTTACCTCTTATGATTGGATTTTGATTATTCTGCTTCGTTGCAGTGATAGGTTTCATATGCTTGCTATGTTTCCTATGTTCACTGTACTTCCTATGCTTGCTATGTTTCTTTTGTTTCTTATGTTTCCATACTTGCTATGCTCACTATGCCTGCTTGCTTTGATTACCTGCTTGATTAAAGAAAACTTTACATGCATTGTTACCTCCAGCATTGCACAGCCATGTTTTGCTTATTGTACTTGCTTTACTTGGTTGCTTGATTTCCTAACTTGCTTACTTTTGTGGCTCGCCTTGCTTCTTTACGCTATCTTTTTGGAAATGATGCAGTATGTAATGCTCTGTTGCAATCAATTTGAAAGTCTCTTTCCCTCTCATGTTTAACTGATCAAAACGATTCTTATAGATCATCGGCAGTTAGCAGAAGCCCTGACAAAGCACCTGGAATTGACTTGTAAATTTACCACACTTTCTTCATGTCTCTAGTTTTTTGCAGATTTCTTGGCACCGCGCCAGCTCATTATGTTTAATTACCTATTTACTTGAAAATGACAATTTCACATCGTTGACACTCTCTAATGCCAAAGACTTCAAAGTAATAAAAAAATAAAATACCTTTGTGTTCAAATTGAATGCTCTCTGGATTGTAAAGAGCAAATCAAAGCAGTTGCTACCATGGTATTCAAGGTATCGAAGGCAGCTGGCTTTTTTGAAATATGCCCTAAGTCATTTCAACCGAAATACTTTGCAAACAAATCTCTAGGAAAAAAGACCCAAGGCAAGTATAAAACTTCATCTTTAACAAGCAACAACTCAACTCAACGGAAGAAAGCTAAGTGACAGCAGAAAAGTGATTCCTGAGATACATTCTGGTGATATCATAAATAAAAAGAGGTTCTCAACTAAGAGACACTACGCATAGAGCAGCACAGACGATCTTGAAGTTGATACCCACGAACGAAAACTTGGCTTGCGGAAAGTGGTAACAAGGGTCTCAGAAAATGACAAGACACCAATCGACTGAGACATCAATATTTTAACCTCGTTCTCATGATGATTACAATGATCGTCACTCACTATCAGCTATGGCGGTACGTTTTAAATGGCAGCTGTGCATTGTATAAAGAGCACTTATTTGTTTGACCGGGATGGAGCCACAAAATAGGGTAAATGTGAGCTTATCTGCTTAAACACATCACCTGTGTGACTATTTTTTACTTTTCATCGATACAACTTGCATTACAGCTAGGGATATAAGGAAAATTATCCCAATCGACATTCCAGTTGCACTCTTCACCCCTGTTTCACATTATTGACACTGTTCAAAGGCTCCCTTCCTTATACCAACTGGAACTAAAATTTGGCATGGACTTACAACAGAGGAAAACCTAGCACGTCTTTAGAAAAATATGGGACAATTAAACGCGCCCTAGTTACTTTTACTCTTAATTTGTTTAGTCATGTGTCAGCAGTTTAATCCCATCATGTACTAATTCCAACCATAACCAACCAACATATCCACAAACTACTTCTGTGCTTGATCCCATATATACCAGATTTTCAGTTAGAATATGTCCGACTACTCTCTGGTCTCTAATAGACGCAGGGGCTGGAATAGTGTGGGGGGGGGGTTGGAAAATATCTTAAAATTATTAGCCAGGGGGTTTGAATAATAGGTGGGATGGAAAGGTCTCAAAAATTAATTGCCAGAGGGGGGGGGGGGGCTGGAAAAAATGTTGATTTTTTAAAGTTCTGTTTTTCAATGGAAACTTTTCAACAATATAAAAACAATGACAGTTTTCTTTTTAAATTTCAGTTTTTACACATCCTCTAACAAATCAAAAATGTTGCTATCATCTTCATGAGCACTTTCCAATAGACTTTCATTTATTTCCGTTTTGTAATTTTTCAGACCATTTCACGCAAAAGTAAAATCACAAAAGTAGATTAAAATGCAATGGTTTCATAGATTTTTTTCTTAAATTCTCAATCGTAAAAATAAAATGCAATTGCCAGAATTAGCCGGGGGGGGGGGGGGGGGGGTTGGAATAAGAATGTCCTGACTAGAAAATTTTCGAAAAATTAACAACCAGGGGGGGGGAGGGGGAGGGGGGATGTCTATTAAAGACCAGAGAGTAACCAACGTGTATGTAATACCAATTATTTGGTAAGGTACATTAACCTAACGACAATAGGGAGAGTTTTAATAAGCAAAGAATTCTCTCGATCGGAAGATACACCAAGAAAATGTTTCACACTTGGGAGATAAACTGGGCAGGAAAAGGTCTCTTGAATTTTTGTGATTGTGATTTCGGTAGGAGAGAAGCTTTGGCAGGTGTTATTCTTCAAATGGGAGTTTACATACAAAACTTTAGGTCACTGATTGCAGATGATACTTGTATTCTATACTGAACTTGTAAAAATATCAGGATAGATTTTAGCTAACAATAATCTCTAAATGTGTTTAAATCTAACTTTCTCACGATCCATAAAACTAAAAGATGGGAGATGAAATTAATCTAATTATAGACAATGAGTCACTTGAACAAAAATTTATACCAAATATTTGGGTGTGATAATTGATGAACATTTAGATTAGAAGAAACTTCCTGTTAAACAAGTCAACTTAAAGATCTCAAGGAGCATTGGATTATTTTATAAAATTAGGCACTTAATTCCATGTAGTATTTTAAGAACTTTGCATAAATCACCTATTGAACCACTTTACTTTATGGCATTCTTAACTGGGGAAACACCCAAAATTCTACCTTAGAACCATTAAAGCGCAGTATAGGCAAAGCAATTTAAGTTATTCAAGTCGTAAAGTTATCAGTGTCAACAAATTATAAGAAAATATTTATTACATTCCAAGGTGTTAAGATTTGGAATGGTCTACCCCAAGATGTAAAATCAGTAAATAATGAACCAACCTTTCATAAAATAAAAAATATTTATAAACAATCTAGAATTATACCAAACCATTACTAGACCAAGCAACATTGCTATTGAAAATCTTTTTTATGAACCAATTCTTTGCCTAATGTAACATTCTCTTCTTTTTTTCTCTTTTTTGCTGATTTCTTTTAGACTTGTTACTCTTGCTGTTTATTTTTCAAATTCAGATTACAAACTTAGATTTTTCAATAACACAACATTAGGGTCAAGTGACCTCGATAGCTCTTTTAGAGTTTTTTCTGCCTGCCCCTAACAAAATATAGATTTAAGTGACATTTATTTAATACAATTTTTCTTGCCATTCATGTTAATTATTGAATGTATATTTTAAGCAGTGTATTTTACTATTCAAATCTTTAACATGGTAACACCTATGTTTTATTGAATGAAAATTTGATTTGATTTGATTTGATTTGATTTCACGGATGGAAATATTGCACAATTACAATTCAATATTTTTGTGACAGCATACCCCATTGTTAAACTCATTGTTTCTAGAGAGTTATCCATGCTCCTTGTGATATTTGCTAGAGATGACAAAATTACGATATGCAAAAACTAACAATTACAAATTTTGTTTTAATTATAATTCCTATCATTTAATAAACCCCCCTCACAAAAGTATTGTACAAACCATTTTCAAAATGATGGCAATTTTTTGACAAACTTTTATTTTTAAAGTTATATTTATCCATGAAAAATCATTTAAACTGAAGTATCATTCCAAATCAGTGAAAGCAAATGATGTCATTATTTTTGTCGTTCTTACTTTCAAACTTTTGAAAAGTAATTTTACCAATGAGCCTGCCATTCAAAGTCTTCCATTCAACATTCTGCCTGGGATTTCATGACCTTTCCAAGGATTTTTGCCAAAAATCAGCATTGATTAGTTTGATGGACTTGTTGATTAAATTATGCGATCAAATCTATTGCAAAGGATACTCAAGACTAAATTTTATGCTGATGAGAGGGAACTTGAAGTATGACAAAAATCAATAATTTGCATTAACTTAGTTTGATAATGAATGGCCAATGACAGTTTAAAGAACAGTTTTTGGAAATGAAGGCCTTTTCTTTCTTGTTTAATAATGTTCTAGTTTTGCACTTTGCTCCTCTACTGAGAAAAGTTTTGTAAATGGTTTTTTTATTTTGATTCAGAGGGAGAGTAGCTAGATCTTTGGATTTGGGCCTTGTTTGGTTGGGAAAAATATGCTTTAATAAGAATCCAAAAATTCCAAAATTCTGTATACATCATATGTTATTTCTTTATGTAAGAATTAGTATACATTTTGAATACTCTATAACACAGAATTAGATAAAAGATTTGGGAGTATGATAATAGTATTGAGGATCTCTGATCAATGTACAGATTTGCCGTTTTGGTAGACATACTGGTCAACATTAATGAAGTTGAACTTGTACGTGCTATTTTGCATGTGCACATACAAACCTGGATGATGTATAGTTGCCAAATAAACAAATTTTTCTTTAGTAGCATTGTGTGTTGTCTTTTGCATGACAAGTTCTATTCCTAAATGAAATAATGATGTTTTCTTTCTATAATAAATTTGAATAGGGAAGCAGCGTAAAGGGTGCATCATGTCACAATGAAAAGATCTACAAAGATTTCATGGAGCTTTTAACCCAGATGCAAAGATCTAACTCTGGTGAAGTTGAAAATGGTAAGAAAAATCTCTTATTTTATATCTTAACTTACTTTTGGTGAAACTAAGCTCGAGAAGCAGAGGGGTAAGCTGGATCAGAACATGCATGATGCAACCCTTTAAAAGTCAAACATTTTTTCTACCTTGCTGAACAATTCCAAATTCTGCCTTTTGTAGCTGCAACCCCTTTCGTGATAAGTTTTTTTTCTCCTGCTTACACAGACAAAAAGGCGCTACCATCATGATTAAGCATTATGCTGGGTAAAATTTGATGAAATGAATCCTTTGATCAGTGGTGTAACGGAGCAGTGTGAGGCCCTTAGTCAAAGTAGTGGTTTGGGGCCCCAATGTTTTTTTTTAAATCAAGTTTACCTGCTGAGCCCAAAATTACCCTTACGGCATAAATTTTTTACATGCAATTTTTTAAACAACATTAGCTAACATCAATATAGCAATTATTAAGAAACGCTTATATCCAGAAAAAATTTTTCACAAAATTTCGTGGGGCCCCTTTAGGGCCCAATTGTTTGATGGCCCTTACTTTTGCGCTTTAAGTTGCACACTGTGCGTTACGCCACTGCCTTTGATCTTGTTCATTTGAGTAACGCTTGGGAGATACATCTATGTTTTTGCTTAAAAGCTGTCGATGATAATTTTTTCTTTTGTCCGTGGAACATAACCTAATTTCTATAAATGGATTGGCGCAGTTCTACACTTTGACATTTTCTATTATTGGCAAATATAAATTATTGGTGCTGTTGACAACTATAGAAAGATTATAACTAGGTAGGAAGGGAATGAAAATGTAAAAAATGAGGAAAATTTGCAGCGAATAATGGATATTATTACGTTGAATGATAGTGTAGGATATTATAGAAAATTTTAAGGATTTGCTGATCAATAGATCTATAAAGCAAACAAAGCCTTTCCCAACATTTATCTATCTAGATATTGATGATCTGTTTGTGAATCTGTCAAAGCATCTGTCACTGCATATGACTATGGGTCTGGTCATGGCCTACCCTTTAATATGCCTATGCATTTGCAAAGCAATATTTTTCTGGGTTTTATTTTTATAGACGCTGAAAACGTAAGCGATGATGTAGAGTTTGACCCATTAATATTTGGCCAAGAAAGCGAAGATGAGCAGTCAGTTGAAGTTAGCCACAATTTATTTTCTCAAAAAATGTTGCACAGCAGCATCTCATTCAATACAAAAGTCAAGGTAAGTAGAAGAATTTTTGTCCAAGTTTTTGTAGTGAGGAGTAATCTTTGCTTTTTACTTTATATGAATATGTAGATAGTATTGAAATAGAGGCTTGCTACCGTTTACTGTCGCAACGTTTTGATTCAGTGCAACCATTTGTCGCCAATATCGCGATTGAAAAATGACCAAAGTTAAGAAAAAGGCAAAGAGCATTACTTTGGAATTTGCAGAAGCTAATTCAGCCGAACCTTGCGAAAACCTAAGTGCATAACACACTATCCCTCACATCGAATCGATAAGGCATGATAGGCCTGAGAATATCTCGGCGCCATTGCTAATGTGTCTTCCTCTTAAGGTTAGTCAAGGAGGGGGCATCGGTGTATCTTTCTGCCGATAAAAGGAAAGAGTCCTTGATGACGCAAATAGAAGATGGTGTCCTTGATGTGTCCTTCATATTTCATAGCATAGTTTCCTCAACCTAGTGAATCTCACAAGGCAATAAAAGTAGAAGGCCAAGATGATGTCACTTTCCTTGAATTTATTGATGGCATTGAGACTCCAGCCAAAAAGGCCCCTTCCATGTACTCCACGGCTGGTTTCTAACAGATCTTTATCGAATTCTTTTTGGAAACCATCAATTCGCTCATCGACAATAATTCTTTGTTCCAAAATTGCTTACACTCTTTTTTTATTAAAACCAGATAATTTTTGCCTAGACTCGATGTTCTTATAGTTTTTCATGATATGAGGCTCGAATTTTCTTAAAAGTGTTCTTATTTTAACTAAAACTACATGAAGTAAAATGTACAGTGCAGTACAGTAAATCTTAATTTATTACACTAACATTATATACTTAACATGTACTTAGCTTCTTTTCTACGGCATAGCACGTTTTCTTGAAGTGAAGAAAATTCAAGAATCACTTTGCTTTTTTCTTGTTCCTTTTTAATTTCTTATCCGAGGCTGAGGCTATTATTAACTGGTTTTTTTTTGGGAAATCGTGCCTCAGTGCTCTTATAAAGTGTGTTCTTATAAAGAAAAAAGAGTGTAATACTGCTATTTGTATCAACAAGGAATTTATTGATGAAAGCACTAGGCTGACACTCCGAATCCAGTCCCAAAAGACATACGTGAATGAAATTACCAATGTTAAGAAAACTGTGCATGAGACTGCAGTACCAAAGGCAAAAGTCCCTTGGCAAACAAAGAGTTGATTGTCACGGCGCAAGTAACTGGCTCCGATGACAATAGAGAAAGCTCCTTGGAATGTGCAGCACAACATATCAAAGGTCAATGGAAAGAGGTTGGAATTAAAAAGCACAAGGAATTTGTTTACTTGAAATCCATGAAGAATAAAACGTTGATATCCTAAAAAAATGCACCTCCTTCTTAAACCAAACAAAAAGCACAGGCAGTCCTCTTACATAAAAAGCCCCGGCCAAAGCATTATTTGATGTAACAAATGGCTCTCAAGGGATTAAACAGAGCGAATGACTACGGAAAAGAAACAATAAGACTTACAATTCTGGTCTTGGAAGTAAAAATGAAAACACTCAAAAGAATTTTTTGCTTGGTGAGTCTCATTTACACAGACTGGACGAAAAGAAGATATTAACGAAGTTAATAATAGCGAAAGGCAGTGGAGGAATTAAGAGCGACCAAATACAATAAGATGTAAACATACCAATAATTGCGAAGTAAAAAAATTTGATGAAGTGATAATTCTTATAGAAAGCAATGGCATTTCAAAAGGCATCCAAGCCAAGGAAATTTTAGACAAAGTAGACTTAGCTGTTCAAAGACTGTAAGAAGTGAAACCTGGCATAAATATCGTACTTTCCTCAATACTTCTACAGGGTTACGACCCGCCTAAGAATGTAAATGTAATCTAGGCAAAACTTGCACTCAGACGATACAGTCTTACTAAGGAGTGGAATTTCATTGAGGACGGTAATATCGCCTTTAAGCATTTGAATGAGGATGCTATGCATCTCACCTCTGAGAGAAATCGCCTGTTTGCCATGGTTAGAATCCTAGTAGCTCCTGCAAAGTCTTGGTGACAGTAGCTGGTCTACTATGAAGGAGGTAGTCGATCTGCCTCCACCCTCCGATCTGGAATCAAGGGCTGAGGAGGCCTCCCAGTCAAACAGCGTTGATGGTGGCTCGTGTCAGCAGTATCTAGGATTTAGGAAAGGCATGGCACTCTTAACGTAAATGGCCTTCGTCGTCATCTAGATAAAGTTAAAAAGGACAATAAAAGGATAAAAATTCGAAGTATGAAAAACTTTAAAGAGGAAGAATTCTTGTGTGATGTTTCTAGCATATGTTGACAGCAAATGTTCCAACAATCTTATTATATTAGCACACTTTTGTACGATTGGTCTTCGTTTGGTTTACCTTGTTCTCTTTAGTTATAAAAAACATACCCTTTTAAAGAAAATGTATGTATCTGAAAAATTTTGCCCCTGTTTAGATAAAAGACTCAAGGGTCTGATGATAACTAGGGACAGACTTAAGAAAGGCTGCGGTTGATGGTAAATCACCTATTCTCATAGATGCATACAGACAGGCAAGAAATAGGATCAATTCTCTTAATGTTCAGCTTAAGAAGCAATATTTCACTGCGAAAATTTCTGAATGTAAGGGGACCATAGAAGAATCTTGGAAAACAATCTTCAAGCATTGCAATGCAATTGTAAACAAAAAGGATATCTCAGACAATATGAATGAATTTTTTTAAACAACTGGCGATAAGTTAGCCAGCAAGATTGATAATGCCCCAAACCCTCCTCTAGCAGGTGACTACGGTGGTTGCGATAACTTTGTTAGGGTACAATTTAGGACGAATCAAGTGAAGGAGGTTAGAGATTCAACCGCCAAGACCAAACCTTCAAAGAGCTTTGGGAAAGACAACATCTCCTGCTATTTCTTGAAATTAGCCTTACATTTGGTTGAGGTCTCTTTGGCATGCTTGTTTAATACATCATTTGAAACTAGTATGTTACCTGATTTGTTGAATTTAGCCAGAGTTACACCAATTTTTGAGGAGAGAGACAAGGCCGTAAAATCGAATTATCGCCTAAATCCAGTTTTACCTATTATTTCTAGGATCTTTGAAAAACTTGTAGTCAAGCAACTATGCCAACACATGAATGATAATGCTTAATTTTTCCCTGACCTGTCTGGATTTTTACGCCTTCACTCTACTGTGACCTGTTTGCTAACAAACACTCATGACTGGTACAATTGGTTGGATCTCAGAAAGTTTTTATCGACCTACAAAAGGCTTTGAAACTGTTGACCACGGAATTCATTTTGAAAAGCTAGGGTACTGTGGAATCACCGGGAATTGGCATGGTTCAAATCCTATCTTTTCAATCGGAAACAATTCTTTAGGGTTAATGATGTCGATTCGTCTATAGAAGGATTTAATGTAGGAGTGCCACACCATGTGGCTTATGGTTTGGACCTCAATTATTCCTCGTGTTTATCAATGGTCCCCCACTGACTGTCCAATGTTCAAAAGTATACATGTATGCTGATGACATGAGCATTTGCCATCAATCGAGCGATATCTCTCAGTTGAGTGAGGTCATCAATGACCAACTGAAACCGATTGGATTTTTAAAGCATGCAAAACTCTTTCTGTCAGAAGAAACTCTCATGAAGATGCATCCGTGGCCAAGAAACCCTGTTATCCTTTCCGTTATTTTTATCATAAATAATCATAAATTTTGATATGTGAGGATTCCCTGAAAACCTAACGAAGGAACTCAAAACTGTGAGTTCTCCTTCTTATCTGTAGTTATATGGGAAGCATGTAGCCAAATACAACTTCAATGTCCCCACAATTAATTGAAATAATCTCTCCTCCAATTGCCTTCTAGCAAGATAACTATCAAAATTGTCCATGCTCTCCTAATGACAAAAGAAAATGGCCCATACATCACACATTTAAAGGTGAAAAGGTGTGGCAATTAAATCTATTTGTGTTATAAACATATATTGTCTGTAATCACATGGTTTTCCTTACGTTACTGAATTTGGGTCAAGAGAATTTACATTTCAACTGCTTGATCGATGGAAATTTTTTATTTGGGTGTTACACTTATTTGAAGAAATAGACTTTCAGCAAAGTTTAGCTAGAAAAGGACTAATTGCTAGAACACGTTTTTAATACCTTTGTGATCTGTATTTTAGGCATTCAGTCGGTGCAACCCTATGTCCAATAACAACGAGACACTAAGATGCTATTCAGTTGTTGTTACTCCATCAGTCAACTTCAAGGTAACCATAGTACTATATACTTACATTTCGTAAAAAACGTTTTTCTGATTTTTTGAAGAAATTTAAAGTTTTTGCTCAATATCCCTAGAAACTGGGAAAGACAAATGGTTATTATGGAAATATGTTGTCTTATAGCTGTATGATTCTTTTGGTATCTAATTCTCTTAAATGTCATTGGCCACGAAATGTAGTGGACATGCACAAGCTTTTGACTGTCTGTGTTCCACGGAAACCAGTGGCGTAGCGTGAACCTTTAAGCAGGGTATTCTCTTTTGCATAATGGGTGTGGTCGGGCGTCGCTTGGAAGTGGGTCGATGGAAAGATATAGATTATATGGTCGCCAAAACTGTAGTTATATGACCTAACATTCGAATATCGTAAAAAGATTCACTTAATAACAGTGGACCTTTCAAATAGATGATGAGTTGTAAAAATGATTTCAACATGCATCAAAACTTGACAGATACAAGGAAGATTTAAACAAGGCAAATCAGTGAAGAGCTAACGAGAACAATATTATATTATGAAAACATCGTCTGGTTCATTCAAGCCTACTGAATATTTTGCGTGAGAAAAATTTATCTTTATGCGTCCCCTGATAGAAAACTCTTCTAAAGCAGTCAACAGGTTGGCCTGGGTTGCCGTGAAGATGCGGCCTGAAAGGCTGATTTAAATGACTACCAGTCTGCAGAGCGAGGCAACAAGAAAAATTTGTAGCAGATCAAAGTGCACCTTAAAAATTAGGCCTTGCACGCGCTCCTGGTATGGGTATAGTAGGCTCAATAAAGGCTCACCTGAGTTTCATACTACATAGGGCGGCTTGTGCATCCGATAGAATCATATGTGCACGCCATGAAGTATGGGTATAGTAGGCTCAATATAGGCTCATCTGGAGTTTCATAGTACATAGAGCGGCTTGTTCATCCGATAGAATCATATATGCACGCCATGAACCCCTTATTTTTTACCTTTCTGGCGCTAGATCTCATCAAATTCTGCCATAATCTGCAGACTGGAAAGACGATCTTCATTATTTTTGGCTTGAAACGAAAAACTTGATCCAATGGCCATTCCAAAGTATCAGAGCATAAGTTTGTTTCTGAGATCTTCCCCATTTCAATTGCTTTTGTCTTCTATTTCAAATTATCGGGATCTTGCACTTCATCGATAAACAACTGTTTTCCACAACATGACACCATGCTTCATTACGCCCTAAAAAATTTATTTTCCAGCCTGCTACGAGACTGGAAGCAGAAAATTTACCGCTTATTTTTAAATTGTTTCAGCCAATTTGAAAATGATTTATTCATAAAATTCAATGCACTGAGTGGTTGAAATACGCCGGAAGGGATTCATCGCTTATTTGGTGACGTAGGTGAATCAAGAAACAAAAAGAAAATTCACCAGCTTAACCTCTTTCGCAGTATTCCCAATCGTAACTCAATGCAGCAGTCACGAAGTGAACTGCAACTCGAAAATCGAAAAGAAAAACGAATTTGCTGCAAACAAATGCGGTTTGAATTGAGTGATAATTGGGATTTTTCAAGACTTCCCAATGTTTTTGTTGTGTCTAGAATTTACTGAAAGAAATTATTTCGGACGGATAAAACTCTTTTGCTAAGTAATCTCAGGGTATGCACTGAATACCTTGCATACCTGGACGCTACCCCACTGCTGTTAATTATAATCAGCCATTTGTACCTCCTCCATCCTCATTTACTTGAAGTGCAATGGTTATAATCCATATGAATCGGTCAACCCATCTCAAAGAGCATTAACAATAGCTGGAACAGGAAATGCATTTTGATACATTTATGCATTCCATTTGTAAAAATGCTAGCTTGCGCTTGACATTTCAGGGTACCTCCAAGCATTTATGCTTTTTGTACATGAATTATTCTTTGTTCTAATTCTGATTCGAAAGCTCAATACTTGTCGTTCCAGTACTGTATGGAATGAACTATGCATTGTACTAAAACTCATTTTACATGGACCAATGCACCCATCGTAAAGGGCCGATTGACTGTGTCGATTTCTTTGTTGTAGGCAAATTTTCCTACGCATATAAAGCATCGTGGAAGTGTTTATGAATTTAAAGGATATTATTTACTGTCACATTTCTCATTAAGAGAGGTATGTAGGTTAGATGTTTTTACAGATTTTGAAGAAACTTTAGAAGGTTCTGGAAAGGGCACAAACTTTTATAGTTTGTCAACAAAAATTGATTGCTAAACCAGAACTATTTTCTTTATTGTCTTTTGTTTGAAAAGGAAAAGGTTGCATACAACCCCATTTCAAGGATACTTGGAACTGGCAATTCTAAGCTTACTATAGAATCATTCGGAAAAGTCTTCATGGCTTATCTATTCCTTGACTATGAGTCAAGTTTGGAAAATTTTGCCAATATATACTATTGGGAATATGATTAACAGTTCTGAATATTGCATCGTTTATTATTGTTCAACAAAAAGGAAAAACAATCGTACCTGCTTCCCATTGTAAGGTCAAAAATTGTTGTTCCCAACTATCCTGAAGTGCAGTCGTTGACCATTCAGAGGAAACAGAAATCCCTTCGCATTTCAAAATCCAATAGGCATATCAAAAACTGCGAGTTGCATTCAGCCCGTCTAACTTCATCTCAATTACACATAAGACAAATATGTTTAATCATCTCAATCCATCTCTTTTACGGGAAAAAAGCATGTAACGATTATTTTGAGTACAAAAATATTCTCAAAAGTGTGGCATAGTTCAAAGACGTTTGAAAATCCTGATTATTGCTTTTAGTTTTAAATGAACTAATCCTCTGCAACGGCATTCATTAAAATTCACTAAAGGTTTCACTTTTAACCGATTGTAACACAATGTTGTTTTTATTCATTTTGATACATTTTAAAAGTATTTTAGCAGAAAACAATCGAGCACAGTGGTTCCATCACACAGAATGATCGATACTCAAAATCGACTTATTTAAATCAATGAAATTGATGAAAGCTACAATATAAGCTGCTATTGCTATATCAATTAGCAAACTGCTATTATCTTTCCGCCTAGATTAAGTCCTGTTCCAAACGCTCGTCAGGAAACTGCTTTTAAATCTCATTCAAAACAGAGTTGCATAGTTTTAATATATGACCTATTCGCCACTTAAAATCCTGGATCCTTTTATACTCAAAGCCGACAGCTTTGTGCCAGTTTTGGTTTCAAAAGTGGTACCAATCGTGCTCAAAGACTGCTTGTTGTAGGGCTCCTTGCCTGAGTCTTTCTCAAAATTTACTCTATTGAGTTAATGAATGCTTTTACTTTTATGCAGATACCCGACTGCTATTTTTTCATGTGTAAGAGAAAATATTGTTTGGAATTGAAACGAGAACACATGCCCAAGGTTGGTGTTGTAATGTAAAAAGAGTTATTTTGCGATTAAAATTATGAAATATGGTCACGCTACATACAAAGACGCAGTGAAAATTTCTTTGTTTTGCCCTTTTTTATTTCTCCTTTGAATGCTATTGAGATAGAGACATTGATATTGAGAGATTCGCCTGAAGGTGATGAGCCAAATGACTAGTGTTCTATTGATAAGGTAAGTAATGCAGGGAGGAGTTAAGTGACAACATGATGATGGGTGACATAATGGGATGTCCGTGAAGTGATTATGGAATGTGAGAGATAAATGAATAGGCGAAAGGTAAAGAAGAAAGGAAACAGCTCTCAGTAGAATCACTACATGATTACCTCGTCCAGTTGGCTATTGATAAACTTGATTTGAAAAAAAATCATTTTTCAACTATTATATCATTTCTTACCTGGATAGAATTTCATCATGAAAGAAGTTGATATGTTCCACGAGCTGGTAATTGAAACACTTTTTGAAATATACGATTGGCATTTATATGGTAAGCTCCAGTTTTAGCTTTCACCCTCGTAAACCTGTCAATATGAAAGTTGGAAAAGTCAGCCTCTTTCCGATTTCTTTATCTCGTTACCTCTATTTCTCTTCTTCCAACTTCTCTGCCGATATATTTGATAGTATTACCCTTCCCCAATTGTTTATCAGTGGGAACATTGCATATGATTGATTACTACACCAACTAGAACAGCTTTATTATTATGAGTTGCAAAAGTACCTCTCTGACGCCTTTGGAATTTATGGGTTGCACATTTTCCCTCTAAGAACACTTTTTTTGGATTTATGTAAACCTGTTCGACTGAATGACCTAGCTAACATGATAGTTATGATCGATAGTAAGCACCACACAATTGCAAGCACACCGTCTTCTATGCTAATAGTAATGCTCGTGACTTGCGATCACATTTATTATAATTGTGAAACATCTTTGTAAAAAACAACTTTAGTGATTTCTTGTCGGACGGAAAACCTAAATATTGTCAACCAAAATTAAATAGAAGTTTGCCGTAACCAAAAGTACTTGGACCTGTTTAATTTTGTACAGAAGGTGTACTTTGACTAGTAAGTGTATAAAACCTGTAAAATTAAACCGCTGGGCTCTGTACTTGCAGAAATTGTATATCTGAACTGATACAAAAAATATATTCCTTAATGCATTGGCCTATTTTCAAGATTTCAACCATTTGCTATTCCCAGCCTCTTTTTCAATAACTAAGTCATTTTTTATGTGATTAAAACAAAGTTGTCTTATTGACGACGTAAGTCAAGTCTTGCACAAATAATATAGATTATATAAGTGGCAGATTTGGGTGTTTTTTAAGCTGGCTCCAATATACATTTTTGTATTCTTTTTTACAATATGTGTACATTTGTAGTTGATGTATTGTTATTTAATATACAAGCTTTAGACTGAAGCATTATGCTGATGCCAGGATCTAATCTAAGTTTATTTTAAAACCTGGAAAATATATATGTATTGGCTTATTAATCAAGGCTTTGAAGTTATTTGCTTTAGTATGGAAAAATATGTGAATTGGCTAATGATTTAAATTTCTCTTTTTGCTATATGTTTCTTTATGAGGATATATTTTATCTTGAAGATGAATCCAGCGGATGTAAACTATTCCATTTTCTGCCACGATTTGTTCTTCTTGCTGGTGAGTTAGCGTTTTTGGTGTTTTGAGGTTGATGTTTTGGGATGGGATTCTGGGGGGAGGGTGTTAGATGCTGATTTAATAGAATTTTGGCATTTGTCAATAGTTAGTATATTGCTGTTCCGTACAGCATTTTCAATAATGCGTATTAAACTGCATTATTCAAATGTGTACATTAATTCATAGATTGCGTCCCTTCCGATTTAGATACATTTGAAGCAATCCAAGAGGAAGTTGTGTCTAGAAAATGTTTCTGACCTGTCAATAGACCCTTGCGAGTCTAATTGAGATGAGGATGTTATCAATAACTGGACAAAAATACTTTTTTTGTACTTAGGACAGCTATAGGTTTTTAGGCCAGCAGACATAAAAAACAATTCGCTAAATTTGATTGCAAATTTTTTATAATTGACTCTCCTTTCTAGTAAGCTACCCTATACGAACTCAAAAATTGAATTAGCATCCCGGGCTTAATAGAGATATTGCAATAACTGTTTATCGTCAAATGGAGAGTGTTAGACAAGAGCCTGGCTGTTTAACACCAATATATAGGTCATTTTTATTTTTCACACTTTTACTGATTTTAAGATCGTCAATACTCCTTAGAAAGCAGTCCTATTTTTAAATCGTATTTTGTCACATACACAACCTCTTTCTATGGTATATTTCTTATCTGTTAATTTAGCCTATTTCATCGTTTTTTCTTGTATATTAAACTGTAACATTTAAATTTCAAATTCCTTGTTGAGTTGTTAAGCTTTTTTGGTTTCGATCAATAGTAAATGCATGACTTCTAGCTTTTTTGTTGTATAATTTCACCTTAAATACTTTGTTTTTATAATTCAAGTTTACAGGCCGATATGGCCCTTAGCTGCACGCAATCATACAGCGACTTGACTTATAATTGTTTTTTTCAATTGCGCAACAATAACAAAGATTGATGTTAATTTCAAGCAAAGTTGATGAAAAGAAATGATATTGACCTTCATGATTATCAAAGGTTAACTAGAATGCTACTGGACTGCTTGAACATTTAGTTATTCTTTAAAAAGACATTTTGCAGCCAAACGTTTTGTCATAAAGAAATCCTCTTGGCTCATTAATGTGACAGTTCTTTTTGGAAAATTCATCGATTTTGCAAGGAAATAGGTTTATATCAATTTTGTCTTGTGTCAGTTTTATTTAAAAATTCTTAGATTGTATATATTATCGCTCATTTATCTGAATAGTCCGCTGGAATTTCATATGTGATTTCTTTTGGTTTTTTTGGTTTTCTCGTTGAATGGTTAAATGCTATATATGCGTATGTCAGCTTTTCGAGTGAACCAAACTTTCTTTACAGTTAGTTCATTTATTCGCAATGTGTACATTAGATAAAAATTTGAATTTAAATTCCTCGTTCCATTAAAAATTCATTGATATTGTAGACAATAGATCAACTTCAAACTTGAGGCAGAATGAAATGCTTCCAATGGCATTTGTACTCGAGCACCTTGTTAACAGTAATCGACCTCTTATTGAAGTAAGTAAACATAATCTCTATCACAACTATGACCACATCTACGCAACAACCAAACATCGACCACGATCGTCAGGACCATGACTGTGACCGCCTAGATAATAATAATAATAATAATAATGCACTTATAAAGCGCTAAAATCTATAAACATATATTCTAAAGCGCTGAACAAATTAGTTAATTACAGTAAGAAAAGCTAATGAGGTTTATAATAGTTAACAAATGAATATGTCTTTAATCTTGTTTTAAAAGTATGGACGTTCTGAGATCTTCTAATTTCTACAGGTAGTTTGTTCCAGAGCCTAGACTGCGGCCACGTCACGTCAACTATTACTACAGTCACCATAATAACGACCACCACCACACCACGGCGACAATGATCAAGCCCTTATCAGGATAACAACTAACGCAATTACCACCACGGCCACTACATCCATTAGCCCTCAACACCACCACTTCAACCACCAAAGCCTACCAACATCAGTATCGTCATTATCACATTCAATTATTAACATAAACATGTCAAAGCCTACATCTGTTTATCATATAATTTAATTGGGAAAGTTGTGAATAGAGCAATAAATGTAAGGCATATTGAGCATTCTTTTATTTTCCACTTAATAGTTGCTGCTTATATCCAGTGACTGTTGATTTCCTTTGATATAATGGGAAAACTAATTTATATATAGATAAATATTAAATCAATTAGGCAATGTCTGACATGGAGTATAGATACTAACCATATGGGTGCAACCCAATTGTAATTTTTAGTCTCGACTATGGGGGATCGAGCGCGGGTTCGTTGCGCATGTTTGGCGCGCTGGAGTGGTCGTGTGACTCTGAATGAGGCGAGCGCGGGTTCGATTTCCCCCATAATCGAGACTAAAAGTTACAATTGGGTAGCACCATTATTAAGTAAGTGTATATTTATATATCAATGAATAACTAAATCAATGAGGTGCATATTTATGATTGAAAAACCGATAGATTCCCGCAGAGTAATTTCATTTTTTCTCTTCCTTTGAGTTGCCTTGAATAAATTTCTTGTAGCATGATGATCTTAGAAGAAGCAGATCAGAATGGAATGAGAGAGGACTTGCGATGAAAGATAGTCTTGTCCTTTTTCCTGGCAAGGCAAGTCATATTTTGACTTAATTAAATATCGCAAAGCTATTGTATCTTGTGAAAAGAGCCACTAACACTCTATAGCACTGCTGCTAAATTGATGCCATATTCAGATTAGGGAATTTTTTAAAAGTACAAGATGAAAATCAACTCTGTATTTGCCGCACGATGATGACACTAGCTTTGAACCTGTAGACAAAGGGCCTCTTGATCTATCATCCGTACATTTTAAGAAATGAGGTAGCTAATTTTTTTTACATAGTATTGCAATCATACGATTTCTTCTTAATTAAAAGCGGACTTTAATGCCAATCTTGTGTGTAATGTTAGCACTCCCCTCCAATAAAGAAGCAGGCATTTGTTACTAAAACTAATTCTATTTGTTTCAACACTCTTCAGAAAGTCTGTCAACTTTGAAATCTCTTAGACAACAGAGCCTTCTTATCTATCATCCTAATCCAGAAACTAGGTAGCCGAAAATTTTTACATAGCATTGCAATCATATGATTTCACCTCAGTTCAAAGTGGACTTCAATACCAATCTTGTTTCTTCGTCGTGTGGTAGGTGGGAATACATAAAGGATTGAATAAGATGATTATACTCTCTTATGGATAATTAAACATCAATCCTAGCATACCATAAACATCTATCATAGCAAGGTATTATTCCAGGTTTTATACGAGAGAGCTTAAATGTAGATTTGCAGCTAATGAGCAAGGTGAGCATTGAGAAAGTTGCTTTGAGAAAAGAGCTTGCCGGTTTTGCATCATGTTGGCCTCAGCTTATGCGTTAATGCCTTGACGTTTCAACTTACTTATGATGATGCATTATCTCATAATGAAGATTCTCGTTGTGCGGTATGTGAGAAAGTTATCAATCATATACCCATAATTTTATTTAAGGATATAACTTTAATGCAGCTGTGTATAGGAACCTGTATCAAATTCGCAAACTGACAGTCACCGCGACTTTTTAGTATGCTGATAGTGGAGCATTTAGAGTTTTTGATGCTTCCAAGTATTGAAGGCAAAGTGCTAAGGTCAACCATTAGTTTCGAAGCAATTGTTGATGGTCTTGGTTAAGGCTCACAAAAATTGCATCAAATTGCATAAAAAGTTGGAGACTAGGCTATCATCTCAAACATGTATTATCTGCACAAGTATGGATCGCATGAGGATGGGCTCTCTTTTGAATTGATCTTTACCTTGCACCATTTGATTATGCACCAACCCTAAAAATTGAAATGAAGCCCTTTAAAGAAAGGAATCACGATTGACTTCGATGTAAAGGAGCCCTCTAAAAGAGAACACCCAAGCTCTTTGTTGAAAGATGACCTGCACCAGCTCGTAATCTTTCCGTCAAACAACTAAATAAAAATAATATTGTTTTAAATAAAGGAAACGCATCACGGATACATGCACGAAGTAGTATCGTGTTTAAATAATAATAGTGATGTTGATGATGATGCACCATTGTTATCCCAATTTTAGTTTAGTGACCTTGGACTTAATGCTTACATCAGTCTAGTGTACTTGCAGACTTGCTGTGAAGAATTTTCCTGTTTCAGATCCAGGGAGGGCCATTGTAGACAACAGGACGGAATGTATATGTCTAATTTATGCTGTTTGCGAACGTTATGTATCCTTAATGTAGAAAAGCAGTGATGGTAAACGGTCGATGTAGGACAAGGGATACCGAAGGTGAAAGCAGGAAAATATACCATCAGAAAACTCTGCTGTCTAAGATCTGTTTTATGGGTTTGTCACAGGATAAAGTTCCTTGCAAGTTCTTCCATAAAGTAAGCTTGAACAACTAGCCTCAATTTTCGAGAACCTTTCTTTATGACCTTGCAGTTTCCAGCAATGTCATTCTCTGTACTACTTTAATCCTGATCTTGATTCCATTTTATCTATGCACCTTTCGGCCTTGTATCATCTAAATCATGACTGTTTCCAATAATCTGGTTTATTCTTCACCGAATAATACCTATTTTTCAATCAGATTTTCTTTGTTTAGGATATCGGTCAAGAGGTTATTTGCACATATTTTTAGCCGATTTTTTTGCTGGTTTCTAAGCTAATGGAACTTGAGCAAAACTTGCGATGGCTAATTCATATACTTCCTGAAACTTTGTTGGAGGTTGTAAAGAGTATCTTAAACAAGACCGTTACACTCTGCGCCATAACTCTTTCTAGCTACTTCTTGGAAAGCAAATCGAATATGTCGATCATTGAAATGAAGAGCTATTCAAGTTTTTCATCCAGTTTGTATTTATTGCATTGCATCTGTTGTCACGCCTTCCTGGGAATGCGTCTTTTTGAGATCAAATGTGAAGGTGTCAGCAGTGGTGGTGAAATAAAGCAGGCTTCTACTTCAGTGATTACAGTTGTAAGCTCGTCCATGTCGTCCAGTTCAAAAAAACACTACCCAAGATTTTCTTAAGAGGTCTTTTGATTTCTGTAACCATCCTCTCATAAAAATCTTCCCACCATGGCGGCTTGGCTAAAATAAACCTCAAAATAATCGAATGAGCAGAAAAAACATGGCAAACTTAGAACTCTCAAATGTCTCCAATATCTTTTTCGCAATAAGAGTCGATTTTTGAAACGTTTTAGCATTGTAAGACAACGTAAAGTTAGGAATGCTCCTTCTAGAACGAACATTTTCAGACCGAGAAGAAACGATTCTGCAGTCGAATTTGGCTTCAACTTCCAAGTGAACTGCTTGAGAAGAGCAACACGAATACAACAAGATAAAGGTCTTGAAACAAGAAACCTTCAATCGATCGTCCACAAACATGATGGACCTCTGATGCAGGTCTTCAAATATTGCAGTTTTTGATGGTCTGTCAATGAACTGTTCTCATGAACTCCATGCTAAAAGCATTCCCAGAATTTATTCCTCCTTCTCACATTTCTATGGAAAGTTTTTAGTTTCATATTTGGAAGACGTATGTCTGTAGAACTGTTTTGCTTCCGTTGGTCAGCCTCCCCACGGCTTAATCTTTGGGACAATTTTCTAATCATGAACCTTAGTGCTGTAGTTTGTCTCTCATTAAGTTCAATGGTGGTCAATTGTGTCCCTTTTGATACCAGCCTTTCTTTGTCTAAGTTTCAGTCTTCTTTTCTTTCTTATATTTTTTTCCTGCTCTTTCCAAAGCGTCTTCCTTGTCCTGGAATTCCTCTGTATAACTTCTGAAATTTATGGTTCCCTGTAACCTTTCGAGTAGCTACATCTATTTCCTTTCAAGCTTGATGCAATAAATCCTTTGCAGGAGAAAAGATAGGTGTTAATTGCTGCTGATGGCTCAGTTCACTTCTTTTGAATTGAATTGGATGCTGGAATGGAACTAGATGGAATGGGCATTGGTTGGGAAAGGGAGGGGTAACTACACGTCGGCTTAGGGGTTGGACTGTGTCAGAATAGGTCGGGGGGTGGCAACTTCTTCTGAATCATTTCATCTGCTTGGTTCAAAAGGACTGCAATGCTAATGCTTCTGATCAGCAACTGATTTTCACCTGTAATCAACAACTAAATGTCATCGGGCATCACAAACTGATTCGGATCGGGCATCACCAACTGATTGGGATCGGGCATCACTAACTGATTGTGATCGGGCATCACCAACTGATTGCGATCGGGCATCACCAACTGATTGGGATCGGGCATCACCAACTGATTGGGATCGGGCATCACAAACTGATTCGGATCGGGCATCACAAACTGATTGGGATTGGGCATCACTAACTGATTGTGATCGGGCATCACCAACTGATTGTGTTCTGGCATCACGAACTGATTGCGATCGGGTATCACGAACTGATTGTGATTGAGCTGGGAACATGACTACCTGGATACCTTTATCGTCCACAACTGTATCAAATCACTGATTTCTGATTTAACATTAGCTATGTGAGTTCCTTAATGTTTATTTACGTAAGTAACAAAAATGCGTAAACCACTAAAATGATCAAACTTACGACCTATAAAAGTCTTAACAACTTCAAATGAGCAGGTAACACTTGAATAAACCGCGAGGTTTTTCAGCAAAAAAGCTCTGTCTTGGACTGAACGAACATAAATCTTTCGACTACATATCACAAAACTAACGGCAACTCTAACTATATATTCTGCTTAAAATGAAATGCATAAGCATATTTATAAGCCAATAGGGTACAAAGTTTAATAGGGTATGTTCTTCTCCAATCAAACAAGCTGCTGATGCAATAAGTTCAAAGTTTTACTGCAGATGCAACAGCTGATACAATACATAACACGATCGATCAGAGCACGCGCCTTTTCTTTTTTTGATTCAGTTAGTAAGAAGCTGTTCACGAACACACGGTTAGGCTGACAAGAAGCGGCCTAGCCTACAACAAGTGCTCTTGGCCCGTTCTCCTCAAAGTAAACTGGGCGATTCCAATAGACTGCATCATTCCTTTCTTTTATAGAAATATAAATCAAGGTGATTTTTTGTCAACAGATTTTACACCGCATATTTTAAACGAAAGGGAGTAAAATAGGGTGTCTGAAGCCCTACCCTAGCAATCTTATTGGTCAGTTATCCTGGTGATTCCCCAAAAAAAAACCTCGCCAACTGCCAATCAAAGTTTTATTGATTGAATCATTATTTTAGAAATATTCCTCCATTTCATTTTTTTTCTTATTGCAACCTGCTCATTGTTGTCAAATAGAAAGCTTTCTTGCATGAAGAGTTTGGCACTTTGTTGGAAACAGAAACAAACTATTTTGATTTTTTTGTGGCATGTAACTGCTGTGTACACAATCGTTTTTAGCACAAATCTTGCTTTTAAATGTACTTTGTATTTTACATTTGCAGTGGCTTCTTATTCACTAGCAGGCGTAGCTAACTTGCATGTCAGCATACCTGATACAAATTCTTAAACTAAATTATAATGAGTATAACAATTTACAAAGCTGCTTGGTATACAGTTACTTTTATGCATTTATCATAATCCATAAAACAACAGATCTGAGATCAGTTGGTGAAATTAACATTCTTGCCATTTGCCTATAGAATGAAAAGGCTGATTTAAACTCTATTGCCTAATGGCAGATGTCTTAATAAACTGTGAAACTAGTCGGAATTATTCACGTTTTACAATATACCATTATTGTCTTCAATTGGTCAATATTCTCCAAAGCCAAGGAGATTGTTTAATTTTTTTTACTGGGTCGTTAAAGGGTCGGCTAAACATCTTCCAATACAATCTTAAATTTCTTTTCGTCTTTAGACTGATTGCACAGGCCGCTTTAGAAGTTTCAAACAATACCTAATTTTGTGATCCATCATCTCTGTTTTAAATTTTTTCTTGTAATGTCCAGAAAACGTCTAATGAGTTCATGCTATTCCTTTGTTTAGAAGCCCTGCTGTATTCGTCTTGACGGATTGGAATTAGAGGATTATCGACATGTACGTGATGTATTTTCTGACTTTCCATTACCATCTCTGCTTTTTTATGAAATATTAACGCATCATAATGTTTCGGTCACAAAGTATTGGTCCTCATTCATAATTTTTTTACAAGAGAATCAAAACCAGGTGTCATTGAAATCTTAACTTTCTCCATTACAATTATATTGTAAAGTTATTGTCTTTTTATTCCTTTTCTTTATCATCCATTGTTAATTATCTTGTTTCGTTTTATAACTTACATATCTATGTTTTAGAAAGCATTCACCTCTAACAAAATAATGATGGGTTTTGTGTTTTTTTAAGGAATATCCTGCTGTTATCCACAATGCAAGATTCACAATTTTGAACTCAACCCATAGAAGGTATGTTTACTTGTATAGAATTGAATAGATCTACTGACGCAGCAACTTGTTGCCTTACATGCAAGTAGCAATATTCATTGGATATCATGATGAGGCATTGCAAAGTCCCCAGATACTATCAGTGAATTTAAATCGTTCCGAAATGGGTTATTTGACAAATGGATTGACTCACGCCTTCCGACAATTTTTATGGGTGATACGTAATGTGTATGTGCCATTGATTTGATTGGTTGTTTCGTAAATATAGAAAGAAACACACCATTTTCTTGCAGACTGTTTTTGACGATTCTAATTAATTGAAGTGAGGTTATTATTTTTTTCAATCTTGTTGGAATGATTTTTGCAACAAACAGTTTTGAAGCCCTTATTTGAGCTTAGCGAAGCCCGCTTTTGCACTTATGTTGTTGCTCTAATCATTGGTAGCCGCCAAAAGCATGTCTCATTCCCTTAAAGAAGTTGCTTTTTCTCGACTTGAGAAATACCATTCTGGTAATGATGCGCTTTAATATTGTACCCAGATAGTTGGTATATATTACTGGTCTTGTTTCTAAAAGCTCTAGCACTAGTTTTTCATGTTTGATATTTGTGTATATAATATATATCATATCAGGTTTGAAAGACTCAAAAGGAAGAGAAACGATCTAGAATATATCCAGGAAGACAGGTATGATGATTTGATACCTGATTTATATTGAAATTGTTATATCGAGTTCTTTAATTTCTCTAGAAAATGTCTACATTGAATTGCAATTGTCGCTTCAGATTATTCTCATCTATCTTTTTGATAGAAATAAGTTTCGAAAGAAGCTACAGTTGTTGTCTTGCCTTTTAACATTTTTTTATCTCTGATCTAGTATTCAATAGGGCCAGTTCTGCATATTTACTATCGGGCTTTATTTTGGCAAGCAAAGGCGATATTAAAAACTTCTACCCCTTTCATTCATTATGTTTCTGCTAAACTAATAAGGTTATATTTGCACGTCTCGTATAGTCCAAATATTTTGCTTTGGGAAAATAGTTCAATAAGGCATGGAAACTGCAAATTTTAAGATATTTGACAATACTTTATTATTTCCCTTTGTTTTATTCTAGTGTTTTACCAGATAAGGCATTAATTAAACGATTGCGAAAGATCGAGGTATGCATATACACATGGTTGTTGTTTTTTTTTCATATGATTTAAATGAATTTCAACGATATGAAGTCAATAAAATTTGTTCAATGTATTGTCAAGATTGTTATATGCTTTTGACAATGATATGCGCCAAATAGTAGAAATTGCGCTATTCTCGAATAAATTTGCACCAGTATGAAAATATCGTCACCAATTTTTGTATATGGGGACCCTAAGTAGCAGTTTTATGTTGGCTGAATTTTGAAGGATTACTTTAGAGAAGAGAATCTAGTTAGAAGTATTTCTTTTATCAATTTCATGTAAAATGTTCTTTTTTTAATCCATTTATCATACAATTTTCTTAGCTGATACCTTTTGAACTTTGCCTTGCTTCACCTTTGATTTATTGCCTGTGTTCATCGAGCCAATTTCATAATGAATGGCTTTCTCAGCTAGATTTTAAAAACTACGCATTTTTTTTCTGATTCAATTTTGAAATATTGTTTGATATTTATTGACACTTTTATTGTTGCGTAAAAATTACAATTAACATGCCTGACAACAGATTTTTAGTAGTGTGCTTTCAAAGCAATTACGCTATTATTGTCGTGATTATATAGATTTTCAAATATCACTACAATTAAACCGGTTTGATACGCAAAGCAGACCATTGATGATAATTTTTGGCCGAATGCACGACTCAAAGCCGCGTATATGAAAACTGCGTCAATTAATAAGTATTTGAATTGTAATGGTCTAAAATTCATGCGAATAAGTGCCTTGATTACAACGTTTTTCATGTTTGCAGATTGTGTTACTTCAAGATTTCCGTGCTGTTATAATGTTACTGGCAGGACTTAATGTGTAATATGAAGCAATCTGTTCCCTAGGCTCCAAATAACCATTTCTCATGTACAATATTTTTTTTCTATTTTAGGAAGAAATGAGCAATTTCAAAACCAGGTTCGTTGGTGAATTTTTCATATTATTACTTTCATTAATGCATATGACGGTCGAAAAATTGTCACATTTATTGAATTGTAATTCATTGTATTGTGGTCCAGACAATCCAGTAATATTATTGCTCATGCCCCTTGATGATGTGTACCACATGTATCTATAACGCGTGAGGAGATGGCTTCAACAAAACGCAATTTGAATATCTTGACAAAAAGCCGCAACACTTTCTTTTTTGCGCATATTTTAAATTTTCAGGTTATCCTCAACTGATAAAAAATCCTTTTGATCTTAATTGGCTGTTATTTTATCTATTTTCAATCAGAAATCCAAAAGCATTAACTCAATAATAATGACAACTTTTTATGACCATCTATCTAAAATACAGTGATAGTTCTCAGGGTGATTTGTAATGACTAGCCTGAAAGTTTAAAGCATGAAAGTAAATAACAAGCGCAACATATAAATTTGCCAAGAATAATGTTTAGACTTAATGATCGACCCAGTTTTTGTTTTCTAGGCAGAAGATACAATTATAATAATGCTAAAAAGTAATTTTCCTTTTGAAACTTTAGTTCATTGAATATATGATCTTGATAAACTTTCTTTAATTTGAAATAGTACACAATTGGAGTGTTTCAAATGTTCGCAAAATGAATTTGAAAAGAAAACCGATAAAAAATTTCATTAAAATGCTTGAAAACTGCAATGATTCCAGAATTTTGCACAGTTTGTATCTTCTAGAAAGCGCAAAATATCGCCAAGCTATTTCATCATTTTCATGATGATATTTTGTGCTGTTATTTTCAACCAGCAATTTATCTAGCATGGAAGAAATCTAGTATGAATGTATCAGTAGAAGGTATTTGTACTTGCGAGCTCGCGATTGCTGCTAATTTCAGTATTTGCTTCAAAACCTGCGGTCAGGTCAAGCAGATTAGCGCCTTCTGAATTAGAGACCAAGACATAGACTCTGGTTATCAAAGAGGGAAATCAGCAATAAATAATGGAAACATTTCATTTTATATTCCCCCTACTGCAACACAAACTTCGCAATTTTTCTGGCATTTTTAACTAAAGCGAATAAAGATAGTTAACCGAATTCAAGCAAATTGATATAAAAAGTTTGGATCAGCCTTATCTTGTTTCTGCGACATAACATGAAGTTATTTCCGCGTATGATTATTGAGGAAAGTTGAGTGGAGTTGTTTTCTTTTAAAACTCAGTTAGTCATACGTTGATATGAAGACTGAGAAGAAGGACCAGATATGCGAAAAGAACCAATTAAAAGATTTACAAAAGCAACAGCATGGGTTAGAGATTAGTGATTTGCATGTAGCTTGTTAACCTTTTGCATGATGACTAGGTCTGATTCGAGCCCCACCATTAACTCGAGTATGAATTTTATTCTCAAAAATTTTTATGCAAACTTGAAACCGCAAGTACAATTTAAAACTCAAATGCTAACGTTAACGATAGCCATCTGATTTCTTCGAACTTTTAAGGATGTGTGAAGAACATTCCCAATAAACCCTATCATCACTTCTCTCTTTTCTTGCACACGTTTGTACTGAATACTTCGCAGACATTTTTTTTGAGAAAACACTAAGTAAACGACTTTCCATCCTCACATGGGTCCTGCCATTCAGTCAAATAACCCATTCCTCCAACACAATCACTCTTTTACGAGAAAGAAATCATGTTATTAGCTGTATCTAATCACCTGTTATTCCTTGTCCCCTTGATCAAATAAAGTGTTTTATTTGTCAAACTACGTCTGTATCTTCGATGGTTGTCCAGTGCTATTGTGTTTTAAAATGGAAGATAGTGTGTACCATTCTAATCAACAGAAAGAGTACCACATTAGACCTATAACATAAGAAACTGAAGGTCCTCACCTCTTTTTTAGGCTATTCCATCAACAATTTCATCATGAAAACCATGTTATTGAGCTAGTTCATCTCAAGGGTATCTTGTGTACTAGTATAACAGCATGATGGTACATTTAGCGAATTAAGCACGTTCCAGAAAGCGTTCTTTTGTCTTTTCTTAAAGCATTTTTGGAAAGTTCATCATGACATGATACCATGTGTCTCCTCATAAAACTGGATAGAATTCTATCATAGCCCATGGATAGAATGTCAGAAAAAATGTTGACAATGCACAAGACTTCACATCCTAGAGACAGCGTCTGCAGATTGCACTTACCAAGGAAGGAAGGAGCTCGAGGATTAATTGCCATTGCAGATTGCATTGAAATTTGTACGTTGGAGCTTGCAAGATGTTAACGTCGTGGTCAACTATTGATAAAAGCAGCGAAAAAAGAGAAGTAGGTTCTCCTAGTGAAAGTAGATTAACGTTGAACGAAAATGAAAGTGGATATAAAATCTGAACGTAAAGATACATTGGCGGTATTTGAGATAGACGTATTTTTTTGCTATCAGGTCTGTTTCATCTGCTTCTTGTGAGTCCTTGGGACTTATTTTGCTATTGCACCGACATAACGTGTTTTTTCAGCAATCCAAACCTCCTGCTGACAGAGCGCTTCAAACTCCTACGATATAAGTCCCTACCTCTGTACTTCATGAACAGGTGCTGCTCCATTTACCACTTTACCTCTTGGAATGATGCTCTTATTGTGTTCCACTGAATTCGATGATTGAGTTGGGGTTTTCAAAAATGAAACGTCGTCTTGTCTTAAGGATCAATGGTATGTGACGGACAATCCTTGATTTAGTATTTCGGAAATTCTGGAGAAAAGACAGGTGTGTTTGTCAGATAAAGGCCTAAAATGATTAAATGAACATGTCTGTAGGTTATTTATTTTGCATCTGAAACGCTCGTTGGTATTCCTTAAAGGCTCAGATGAAGGTTTAATTGTAGCAATTTCTACAGCTTGCCAGTCTACAGAGACGAGATCAACCAGGGAAGCCCATCCTTAAAATCTTCTATGTGTCGTGCTTTTATCTTTTTATGTGCGTGAAAGATTTTCAGAATCTGATTGAGATCAATAGAAATGTTTCTTTGCACTTTTCTTTTTGGACCTAAATTAAGCGTCAGCACGTATTGCTATTGATATAGTAAAACTTTACTATTAAAAAAGTTTTCCTTTCTATTTGATTCTGCCATTAGCATTGTTTCCCTGATATTCACAACGCCTAAAATTTAGCTTCTAGACGTTCTGATTTCCCAAATAGGACACGACTGCTTTGAAATTTGCATACTAGTTTTTGATAGATTTTCAATCGTCAAATCCTTCATATTGATTGCAATGCTTTTTTCTTTTATAACAATCCTACGTCAATTAGGATTTCAGTTTTTTAAACGGTGTGGAAATCAACTTTTGATGAAAATTTACTCTCCATAAATAACAAAAAATGAAATGGATTGAAATGAAATGAAATTCTACCATGTCTAAGTATCTTACATTACTATCATATCTTGCAATAAATATGATATGATGAAGAAAATAGGCATGAAACATTGCGTCTGAAGGTAGGTAAATTTATGCAATCTTCAATTCTTGTCCCGAGAATGTGAATCGAGAAGGATTTTTATTGAAACGCGACCCAACTGTTTAAATAAAGGGTAAGTAGTACTCGCTGCTTGCATATGTCATTTCTTCAATTGATTATTCGTAGGGAATATTCAAAAAAAAAGATTGCAAAGATTAGTTCTAATGGATGCTACAAAACAGGCCTGAAGAATGATGTCTTCCAGGTATCGTTTTCCTTGATATTCATTGTTTTCAAGTGTTTCAAGGTCCTCTACTTTTGTAAATAAATGCACTTTCTCTATTCAGTGTCTTCTTGACAGGTGATGCGTCGAAATATGGGGTATATGATCAATTTGAAAGGTAATAAAAAGCAACGCGAACATCCATGCACTAACAAATTTATGCTTTCAAACCGATGGTATCGATTCATGATAATGATAATCACTTTCAATTTAATTTGTTTACTAAGTGTGAATGTGTGTTTTATTGAAACTGCATAATATTTCAGTTTATTAAGCAAAGTAATTTCTTTAGGTAAGCTCTTATTTATTCACATCGTGTTCTTCCGTCAACTACACTACTTAGCTTGCCTTTCAAAAAAGATAAAATTTTAGATATTTCCAGGATCATTTCCTGACCGCGAAACTTAATTGATCTTTTCAAATTCAGCATAAAATGCTCAAATAATAGCTACATCTAGTAAAATTTAAATGCAATTTATTCAAAGTAACTGAAAAAAGCGCCGAAAATGTTTCCTGCGAATTAATCTATAGCAGAACACTGTACCGCGATGAACACATTGAATTTGGCTATTTAGAAACAATTACTAGTTTCTCTTGGGTCTGAGGAGCATCTGTGTTAGGACTTCTGATTGATTTCTATCTGAATAAACTTCAATTTTTATCTCCATTGCCTTTAATATTAATTTCCTTCTGCAATGTGCAATTTTAATGGCTGTTGATTACTTTAAGGCTAGAGGCTTTCGTAAGCTTTTCAATGTCATTAGAGCTTATAAGGCAACAATGAATTGCTTGCTAATTTTATTGTCGGCAAAATGTTGTGTTCCAAAAGTTGGAAAGCAGAAGCAAGCACTTCATTACCACTCTATTAACGCTGCCTACAAAGCTTCTATATTACGCATTATATGGCAGCAACAAGATTGAGTCTTCTCCCTACAAGCGCCACTAATGCGAAGCTTATTCGTTTCTTTTTTCAGCACAGTATAATTATGTACATAATTGTGAATCATATACGATATTGGAAAAGCCTGGATGTGTTAGAAAACCGAATTAAATATAAGTTCAGAAATAAAGATACATTAGAGGTATGGAAAATCATAACATGCTTGATGTATAAATTAAGGTTACAAGCATCGTACGCGCAATAGGGAATGTTTTTCAATGGTAAACTGTAATTTATATGCCGGTCTCGCCGCTGCATTGAAGCATTCTTCGATTGTGGCATTATTATAGCCATGTTGATGTTTTTTTGCCTCATAAGGCTTGTTTAAAATCTTTCTGGATCTTATAAGCCTTTTCTGATCAAATTGATTAAGCCACCGCCCGGGTATCAGTTCGCTTTTAAATCAAAGCTGGTCATTTACATATTTAGTGTCATAAGTTAAAAATTGCTTAAAAAAACATCGAGCCGATGTATTTAAGGTCTGAAAAATTATATTTAGTATCTGGAATTAGCGAAACAGTGACTTTGATATTTTGGGTTAATAGATTCAAAACTAAAAAACTTATTTATGTTCTCAAATTCTGAGTCATTCTGATTCTTCAGGTGCCCAGTGGTTTGGTCTCTTGAGAGCCAAGTTTATCTAACTTTTTTGGCAAAAAGCAACAGAATGGTGTATTTAGCGCTGTTAAAAAATGTGGTTAAAATAGTAAAGATCTTAAAAAGTTTTCAAAGCAAGTGTGTATAAGGTGTTGTTCAAGGGGATTTAGGGATGTAAGCTATCGTCATAGAAACTAAAAAGTATCTTTCTTTGATGGGTGACCGTATTTAACAGCGGAAACGAAAGCTTTTCAGAAACCAGTTTCTCTTCTAGAAATCGTTACGCCATGTTTCTTTGCCAAGTAAGATCACCAATGTCAGCAATATAGTGATTTCATCCTATAACTGTGGATTCTATGAGACTGAGTTTGGTTCTGGATCAAAGGAGGCAAGTTATAGTCGCAAACGAGGTAAGGGCATATTTCATTTATGACCGGAGATCTATATATCCGTTCTATTGGCCAAGGTCTTTTGCTAAGAACACTGTTCAGAAAACAGTTTTGTGATCACTTTTATGTGAATCTGTAAGTTGCTTTTTGACAGGTTTACACTGCCTTTGTTTACTTCCGCCAACGCAATAATATTTCAATAAACATAGGAAATATGGTTAGTCTTGAGAATTGTAATCTTTCTTCAACTGACCGACCTATGTCTTGTTTTTCAATTAAAACACTACATTTTAGTTTGAACGAGTTGAAAGTAACTACATTCCGTCCAAGATGTTTTTGATGAATGGGGGCAAGAATAAAGCTTTGCTCACCTTTATTGTTGATTACTGTGAATAAGTATTAAGATGCCGTACATATTCTGCTGCGATTTTTTTCGTCATCCTTTGATGCCACTGGATGGCACTTTTGTTGTATACGTCTACGGTATCAACAATTTCTGCTGAAAAAGAGCAAGATATTTGCGTTTTCCAGAAAATCTCGGAAATTGCGAACATTACTACTTTTCATAAAAAAGTCTTAAAAATGGTTTCATTTTGCAGAAACTTTTAGACGCTTTCTCGGTTACTGGTCAAAAATTGTTCGTAATATGCCATGAGGTGTGATGCTCTATCTCAAGTGGTAAACGTATTTTTCAGGCTCTCAGGTTTTGCTACTTGTTGTTCGTATGAAATTTTTGCTGCTGCTTTCATGGTCAAGATACTTTGACCATTGCAATGGCTTGCAATAACAGTGTATATTTGACTATTTAGAGACTCCTTAACGTTGATTTTATAATATTTAGCATCCATCTTTGAAGATTTTTTGAAGTTAGATTTTGTTAAAGAAGCTGCTTTCTTTTCACCAACACTGCTTTCTTTTCATCAACACATTTTTCCAAAGCTATTATATTGATCATGGAGGCAACAATATCATTTATTATGTACATAGCTTCCAAATCGTTAATTGGAAGAGAGCAATGACCAACCCGCTTGCAATAAACCTATCCGACCTCAACATAAATGGTAGTATTCCTTTAAAATCTCGTACTTCTCTCCATTGATCAAAATGAAACCTGAAAAAATGATACTAATGATCGGAGATAATGACTGGGTGTAGATTCAAGTTCCGTTTCGAACTCAAAACCTTTCAACAGTTCTAGTGACATAAATGAAAATGTCGTTCATGAGCCTTAAAGGTGAAGAAAAGGCTTGACCTTGTAATCGTTAAATGTAAACAGTCTCCTTAGTTAGATTTATGAGATATGGTTGCTGGTAGACAATTAAAACTGTGATATTTTGGCCGGTGATGAAACCAAAGTCGATAGCAAAATTTACTATAGATTCGTCGCGTGATAGATGTCCAAAATACGGTTCAGTTTAAACCCCGGGAAGATTTTCCAAATTTTTCTCTTGAATTAATCGGCATAAAAGTAGAGCCCCCAAATTCGAATCCATTCATTTTCATAGCTTGGCATCGACCACCTAATTGGCCCAAATCTTGCTTTGACAGTCTTGATGAAAACCCGAGCTTTTTTATGGAAATGGGAAAGACATCTTCATCATAGGAGATAAAAACTGTGATTTCTTTCATAGAGACACCAGTCCAAGCCACATTGTGAAATTACGTGATCTGTACGACCTTTTTAGAGTTATGCAAATAATAAAAGAACCCACGCTAAGCCATAGACTAAATTTTTGCGCTCATTATTGAGAAACATGCACCGACTCTAGGTAGATGAGTGTGTTTTAGATACACGCCTTGTCTTCACGCTGATTGTTTTAAATAAGAAAAACAAACGATGAATGAAAACATTCGTAACTAGTTGAATAACTTAAATAGGCAACTAAACAGTGAATATTTATCCGAAAAAAATCTCACAGTTTCAGTTGGTATCAAGCAAAATTGAACAAAGCTATCAACAAAAAGTCTAATACTACAGTTGTGTTATATCTTACTGTAGACGGCCAAACAGTTAATGGGAACAAAGCAATTGTAACATCTATGCATGAGTACTTCAGCAGTATTGGTATAAAACTCACCCAGAAAATTCCCAAATAAGCAAATCTACTCTTGTCTGGTCAATACCCTTTCGAAACTCCTCAGCTAAATTTCGCTTTTTCTGCCATCATGACGTCGATAGTAATCTATGATAATCTTTAACGTCAATTACGATAAAGACGTTGTTTGGTTCAGGCCACGATGACATCACGAGCTTTCTTTTGTAAATGGTTTTGCCAATGTTGTAGGGTTCTTGTGTGATCTTTTCAATAAATCGGTGTTCACCGGAAAATTACCGCAGGACTGAAAATTAGCGCCTATTGCAACCATTTTTAGAAATGGCGCAAGGGATGGCAGGTTGAATTATAAGCCAATATCGGTTTTGCCTTTATTATCTACACTATTTGAGAAGTTAAATTTTACTCAGTTTTATAAATACCTGGACGCAAATATATCATTTGACGAGCAATAATCTTGTTTTCAAATTTTACGTTAGGTTGCTACAGCCCTTATGGCTAGCCCCAACAAATGTTAACTGAATATGGATAATGAGAAATACACTGCTCTGATTGACCTTGAGAATCATTGATCTGAGGAAGGCCTTTGACACGGTTGACTATGAAATCCTGCTAAATATGTTCAAAATGTACAGATTAATTTTCACGTCTTTTTTCTTGCTCCACCCTTATAACTGGTTCCTATGCATGATCTGCCTCTTTTTATGGGAAAATCCCATGTCAGCATATTTGCTAATGATACGGTATCTCTGAAAAAGAGATGACCTACAAAATTATCTAAACCTGGGTTTTTTGTAGCAGCATGCAAAAAATTTCTCTAAACGTTTCTGTAACACATTCACTCATTATCGGTTCTGGTCTAAACATTTGTAGGAGTGAAGGACAGACTGATACTCAACTGTCTTTTTCTATAGGTAGTTGAAATGTTTACCGATACGAAGTATTTAGGTCTTCCGATAGGCAGTCGACTAAAACTGGACAACTATATGGATACTATCATTCACGAGGCTAATCGACCCCTTGAACTTATCAAGTAAGATAAGAAATATCTTTCATCCGACGTGGTCAACAAAATATATAGGCCCAATTTGAGCTACTGCTGTTCTATTTTGCGCTACTGTAATGAATCCAAAATTAGCGTTTTGCAAAAAACGAAGATAGAGCTGGAAGAATTGTAACAAACAGCCTATACGATGCTTTTGCTGCACCGCTTATTCAGAATCCTGGTTGGTCAACTATCAGTAAACTTGTAAAAAAAGAATGCCATGCTAATTTGCCACAATCTCACGTGCCCCTGACTTCAAGAGAAAATTATTCATAAAATGTTAGGTTGACAGAGAACGGTTTCTGCGCTCTTCAGATAATGATGTTAGGATACCGTTACTGAAGCGATCAATGGCCAAAAGGCTCTTTCTTATCGCGGTAGCTAAGCTCTGTAATAGTCTAAAAAAGGAAAAAATTGTCACCCTCCCTCAAGCTAGTTAAAAAACATTAATCGAAGAGGTTTTAACTTTAATTTTCTTTTTACTTTCCTTTTTATTGGTTTTCTATTAAATTATATTTTATTTGAATATTTAATATTAAAAAATGTGTATTAATTTTTTTCTTCGGTTTGAGAAATATATACTAGAAGGAATGAAACTAACCTGTATAAATAGTTTAAAAGAATATTCTGAAATAAAATGGTACAGTTAAAACAACATCAGTCAGCGGTACTTTCGGAAAATGTGTCGCAAGATATTCATGTATATAAATAAAATAAGTGTGTAAATAGTCGATAAGCATTATCTTTTTATCAAATGGTGCTTTAAGTTATGCCAAAGAAAAAGTGTCTCTTTGCAAGTAATGTCGATAACATCAAATGATCTTCGAAATATCCATTCCATTCCTGGTACGGTCTTGCCATATACGTGAAATGGCCAGCTTACTTCGTTAATAAGTGTACCATTAAGTATGCATAATCGAGAAATAGGCACAAAACGTAATTCACCCCTCTGCGCTCGTTTTTTCCAAACTAAAAAGTTAGTGTTGGGTATTCTAAAATTGTCTCCGCCTTATCAATTTTTCGGCGCCACATTATTTGACTTGATTATTCTCCTTTTTTTTATTGCAGCTGCTAACGGGCTTATGAACCATGGTCTCTCAAAAAGTGTGGTCGTTTACTCTAATAATACACAATATTTATACAGGTCACCAGATTCAGCTTAATGAAGCTGCTATCAGTCTGGGACCTGTTAAAAGCAAAAATAGAATACATTTTTGCAGAGGCACTCTGCAAAGGCCATGCATGCATTGGTGAGGTTTTTGTGATAGGATGTTTATTTTTATTTTTTACTAAAAATTCTTTGTTGTAAATTACTATAATCGAATATTCGAGTTAAGCTGTCTTTACTTAGTATTGTCACAGACTGGTAACCTAGCGCCAGACAGTTGAAGATTTCGAAAATGTCTTCTTGGGCGAAGTCTCTCGTGACATTTAAGATGTTCCTCAATATCGGATTTGGCGCTACTGTTTGATTCGCATTCAAGTCTTGTCGATGAAAAGTAGTTAATAAAACATTCTAAAATTGGTAAGGATTGCTGTCACCACTCTTTCCTTTCCCTGGAAGTGCCCTTTAATTTCTCTTCGTAGCAACAATCTCCATTGACACTGGAGTACATAGTTACTGCGCATGCGATCTGGAGCCCTTTCTCGGGGATTCCTTGAGGCTCATAATTTAGCCTGTTCGTGTAAAATAGTTTCTTGTCAAATATTACGCAAGTGCCTTGGAGCAAGCCCATTGATAGACTTGTAGACCATAAGTTTTGATTCTTCATCTTCAAGCTCACGAAAGGTCTTCAACCAAGTCTTTATATGAGTGGTCCACCAGGATTATTAAAGCTGTTTCCCGCCAAAATTCTTGCAGCTCTGTTTTGACGTTTTTGGAGCTTATTAATGGTAGCTTCGCCAAAGTAACCCCATACTGAATAGCAATAGCGCAAATGGGGCTGCACAATACTTCTGTACAAGGTTTTCACAAAAGCAATAGAGAGTATGGCTCTGAAAATTTTAGAAGATATTTTCTTAATGTGTTCCTTCCAGTCTAAAACTAGACTGTTATCAACTAGACCACCGAGGTACCTTAATTTTGTTCGCTGCCAAGGATTTCAACTTATCTTTGAGGCATGAGGTATACTTGTCTTTCTATTCAACCTGACAAATTCTTTCTCTCTATGCTTTACGCATGAAATCCAATGTCTTCCAATTTGAATGCTATGATTCGAAAAATGGAAAGCAAACTTACGAAATTGAGAAAGAAATTCTCGACCTATTAAAACATGTTTGTGTAGATTTTGACATTCCATATTTTAATATTCTGATTTACTACAATTTATGGGCCTAATGATACATTTATGTTTAATGTTCCGAAAATTTTCATATACATCGATCAAGTGGTGGTGCGTTAGTTGATTAATTTGTTTGTGAACCACAAGTAGTAATTGCGCATGCGTTAAATTGTTAGGCATGGCTTAGTACCCACATGTTTAAGTTTTGTCTTTGAAAGTCTGCAAAACATACAGTTTGAAACTACTTTACTAAAACTAACAACTATGAATAAGAATTAAAGATATGTTTAATGAATGTAAGAAGAATACATGATAGGGTGAAACTTGTATAGTTGATCGAGTTACTTAAGGAGGAACTCTATCAGTAGGTAGACTAATCGAGGAAAGACCCCTTTTTTTCATTTTTGATCGAGTGGCATGTTTTAGGACAAGTAGACTTCAGTATGAAATAAAAAGAACCTGGAATTTGTTGGCAAATTTGATAATGAGGTTAAAGAGGAATGTGTTGTTATATAGGCTTTGAAGCTACATCTCTAATTCGGATTTAAATAATTTTTCTGTGCTAGTGTTTCTTATTTCAACCGCAAAGGATTTGAGCCCATCCCGAAGAAGAGTGTCATTCCTTGTCAAATTCAAGTCACCTCTGTTAGCCTGTCTTGTAGAGTAATGATTATTGTAGAGCACCCTTGTTTCTTCTTATTGTCTGACCTTTCTCTGTTGTAACAATGTAAATTGTAAAAAAAGAAAATATATAAGATCATTAGCAGAAAGGTAAAATTTTACTTTTTGAAACAATTGGCAGATCATTAATTTAAGCAAGGAAAAAAGTGGACCCATTACAGTGCCTTGAGAAACACCACATATTATTTCCGTCAAACTAGAATTACTTTCATTAGTAGAAACGGATGGTTGTCTTCTGATAGAAAGGATATGAACCATTTCGATACACAAACTCTAATTTTAATAATACTTTTGATTCCACAGTGCTCTAATTTTAATATTGAAATTTGATAATGGGACAATTGGCAGATCATTAATAAGAACAAGATTAAGAAGCCTTTAGGAACACCATATGTTATTTTCATCAACCTAGAAATATTTTAGTAAAGACAGTGTCATACATCCAAAATATTCATTGTCAAAATATTTGTATTATTTAGGACTTGAAAACCTCCAAGGAGCTATGTCAAAATTAGCCGAATCCGATTTTCGTACTTCAACGTAAGTAAGCAATGCCTTTTTTGATAATAATTTGTTATTTTTATCAGGTACATATGAAATTTTGAAAGGACTATGCAGAGACATCTTATTCTTCAAATCTTTGATATTACTCCTGTTTCATTTCTTCCTCCAGTGTGTGCCACAATGAATCTTTGGAATTTCTAGGTGATGCCATTTTAGAATTTGTAACAACGTAAGTGAAGATTTGTGAATTCATTTAAACTTTTCGTTCATCCTTTTTGTATCCTCTTCGTTATTCATTGTCTAAGGCACTTAGCTTGAATTTTAGAGGGAGAATAGTATTATCCGGAATAAGAGCTGTTGTGAGACCTTAAGAGAATCAGGTTTAAAATTTTTTTCTTTTCAAATCTATAGGAAACATCTCTTTTTTATGTTTGGATTCAAGACGGAAGGAGAATTGTCAAAGTATAGATCAATTCTTGTTGAAAATGTTCACCTTGTTAGCATTGCAAAGGTATGTCAATTGTTTTTGAAGCAGCGAAAGTAGCTGTTTTTCGCTACCCATGTAACGATGTTGGGCGGAGGTCATGGTAATAGTGCATTTTCTCAACATGTCAATGTAGAACTGCAGACAGCGTCCTTAGCTTCGTATAAATTATTGGGTTATAAATCTAGTTCCCGAAAGAGAAATGTTTGAATTCAAATGGAGCTGTCATTCGGGGCGCTGATCACAAAAAAAGTCGTCAGTCGTCTGATATGACTTCCACCTTCTTTTTGAAGGACTCATATAATTCAACGGGATAAATTTATTTTTGAATCTGGACTATTAACTGCGGGAATTTAAAAAAGTGGGAATTTAACCGTCTTCAGGCGGCTCTTCAGAAGGGCTATTAAGATTTTTCTATCTGGTTTGACATGATAAAAGCTGAGAGTGAAACTGCTTTCAACGCCGGAGCCCCGACTTGCATTTAGAATTCGACAGCATTGCGAAAAGTTGAACTAAAAGTTGCCTGCAGGACCCATAGCGAACACCTTTGTAATCGTTGAATATAGATGAAATGTTTACGCTATTATAAGCATAACAAAGCTGCATCTCCTTCAAGTGATTTGAAAACTGAACCAAGATCGGAACCACACGCCAAGATAGTAGCTGGTATCCTAGGCATAATTGTTAATCCCGGTGCAAATATGCATTAAAAGAAAAGTTCGAGATAAAGTTAGATACAGCCATTTTGAGGTGCTTGATTCGTTTTCAATTTTTTTTTCTAAACTTTTGCTTTAATTTTTGAGAAAACCGAAGCGAAAAACATTCGCCGACAGCGATTTTCTAAATTGAAGGAATTTACTTCACCTTTTCTTCATGGAAATTATGACGTGATTAGATCAGTTATAATTGTGCTGTTACTCCCAGAGACAAGGACATGAAATATCTTGGATAGAATTTGTTAACATAACTTAAATAGCATAGGCGTCAAATCTTGATTTAATGTCGCGGGATCCCCTTTTGCGGGAATCCCCGTGACATTCAGCCAATCGAAGGCCATAATTATGGCTAGTGAGTGGATTTTCAGGCCTAAGACCACCCTTCCCTTAAAAACAATCTGACAACATATACTTTCGATGATTTAGAAAATATTTTAACACAAGATTCTCCAGTCCTGTGGCTACAATTCCAGGGTAGGCTTTTGCTCGATTCCGCCTTTTCGAGATTTTACGGCGATATGCGTCTGAATCAAAATTTCTCAGAAAAATCCGCTCCTATGAATATATTGTAAAAAACTTTTCCTGAAATTTTCGTACATTCTTCATGATGTGCAGTCTTAATAGTTGGGATATTATTCCATTTTTCGCCCTTTTTCGTTAACCACTAGATTTTATTGTGATATACTCCCAGTCTAGGCCTAATCGCTGCTGCATAGGGAGTGTCTCCTTAAAAAGTCCCCAAATACGATTTCCATTATTTTATCCCTGATTATTGTTGCTGTATTCAAGTAAGTTGACCGTGTTATGTTTAAATTATTCTGCTCTCATTAGTTTCTCATCAGCAAACAAAACGATTCTGTGCTGAATAAGCCTAGCCTAGGTCTGTGCTGGCGGGACGTTGAAAAACTTAGTTTACAGCATCAGACAGATCGTTAAAAAAATCTTCTTACTTTTAAACGACGCGGAATGGAGCAAATACCGACACTAGAATTGTAGCCACAGGACTGGAGAATCTTGTGTTAAAATATTTTCCAAATCATTGAAGGTATATGTTGTCAGATTCTTTTTAAATGAGGGGTGGTCTTAGGCCTAAGAATTCACCTCCCTGGCCAAATTTACCGCATTCGATTGGCTGAATGCCACGGGGATTCCTGCAAAAGGGGATCCCGCGGCAGCCAAGCAGATTTTAAGCCTATGCTAACTTAAATAAGCATGGCGCAGATATTCGACATCGAGGACTTCGAAGAAGATAAAGTGAACAAACACGAATTGAGATTAAACCGTATATGAAACATATGAAAAGAAATTGAGTCCAGGATGATTTTAAGTAAGGCTTAAATGAAGTATTTTTGCATGGTGCTGAATTCTAAGAAGTATTTTTTCGCACAAATCTGGAACTAATTTGCATTTCTAGAGAAATCCAACAAGAGCCTGTTGAGTATTGTAGCCTTTCAAACTGCAAAGAAATGTTGAATCAGGAAGGATTCTGAGTATTCTTAAGTTTTCCAATCATTAAACGCTCGTAAAATTACATGCAGAACGGTTATTAGCCTCTTATTGCCCTTACTAATCTGGTCATTTGCTTTGAACACAGATGTAAACTCCCAATTAAAATCTTTAAAAATTTATAAGGGATGTTGCCAATAGAAGAAGCTCTGTTTAATTTTGTTTTCGTAGTTTTGTAGATACTCTCCAGAGCCAAATTATAGGATGGTCTTGAATTCCCAGACATCACTAGCTCTAGGAAACCCATGGCGAAAAAATCGAGGTTCCCTCTCTTTTAATTCTAGCTTGCTTGTATCAAGCATCAATAGAAAAAATTTTTTAGGAAATATGCGTTGGCAGAGGTACGATTTAGGGGCGATTTAGTGATACTCGTGTGTAAATATAAAATTATGAACAGCCCAGATAGCAAAATGCTTTAGGGACGATGCTTTGGGTCTAACGACTGATTTTTTGAGTATAATATTCGACAATATTCGATAATTTTTGATGAAGTTCTGGATTATTTTCATTGCTAAGAAAACTGTTGCGTCATTCTCAAGAATTAGCGACAATCAGCTTTACTTTGTGCTTCTTGATATGCGTACTAAGTATTCTCCAGAATGTGGGTGTATTTACCTCGTGGCCTGTTTTGCTTTTAGAAATTGGAAATTGAAGATTTTATGCTATTTGGACATGGGTATGTGTGCTCCGGACATCTTCTTTATGTCTGATTAGATATTTGCCTTTATTGGTTGGAATTGTGCTTTGGATAATCTTCGTTGAGTATTTTAACTGAATTTCCGGTCGCAAATTTCTGCAATATTACTTATTTAAAAACGTTTTGAAGTTTGGACATGATAGGAAGTATTTTCAAATTACTTTTGACGATTAAATATTTGGACATTAAAATGCCTCAAGTCATCTAGGGGTTGATACTTCCAATGAAGGGGCTATGTCAAGTTACAAGAACTGTAAGTTTGCCTTGTTGTGGAGATGAAGTACTCCCCCTATTTTGTTTTGTGGCTTTATTGTGCGCCAATCAGCGGTGGTGCTCCAGATCACATGTACGCTGTGCTTCTATCTCTTTCCTTTTATCGTTGCAAATCATTGGATTTTTTCCCATCCCTGGCGCATGCGATCTGGAGCCCTTTCTCGGGGATTCCTTGAGGCTCACAACTTAGCCTCTTCGTATCCCCAACAAGCCATTATTTATTTTACATGTGTAAATTTGTGAAAGAGAAGAAAATAATCAATCTTATTTGAAGTGTTGGGTGTAACAACAGAATTTATGTGCAGCCTATTGGACAAATACCAAGGATAGAGCAATGCAATAAAGAAAGTACTTTGTTCATAAAAGAATAGACCATATGCTTAATTATTTCATTTGCGCCGCGGTGCGTAATGCATTTATGGACTTCTGGTCACGTGTGTTTTGTCGTGTTGACAACAGCGTTGTTTTTTTATTAAGATATCGTTAGTTTTGCATTGGTTTGGATCATTGGTCTATCTAATGCTGAAAAATTATAGATAATTTCCACAAGTCAGTTCATATTTAAAAAAAAATCACAGCCGTAGTTTTTTCAAAACTCTGCACGGAGAACAGCTGTGAAGAAGAACTTAGAGACAACTGAGAGACTCTAGCATTCAATCCACACGCCTAAGCAATTCCAACGAGTTCTTCATGGAGAGTTCTTATCAAGAGGAAATACAGCTTACTGTTTCCAAAAATTTGGAAATTAAAACTTTTCATGGAATAAATGCGATATTAGCTACAGCTCCTCTTATTTGCTGACATGATTTTAATAGATATTTTCAAACTCGTCTCTGAAGGAGCACATGGAATTTACAAGTGAGTCTCAAATATTTAGGAATCTGGCAACTTATCATTTTCAGTTCAATCGTTTAGAACACCAGCAACTCCATCAACTCCCTCCACTCTAGTCCTCTAACTATAATTGTTGCTTTCGCCCACTGCTCTCGCACTTTCAACACTTGCTTTGTTTGCTACCCGCTTTTTCTAACAAAGGACTTATCTTTCGGCTTAGAACTATTTCCATCTTTCCCTTTTTCTTAACTTTCTTGACAACGCCCCTTTGAAGTGCTCTTCTTCAAGCATAATCTAACTTTTTATTTTTTGAATTAGTAGATCCTACCAATGCAATCGTTCAAAAAGACTTTGAACTTGCAGACGGTAAATTACACCTTGAAACAAGTGAATTTTGTTGCCATTGTTCAAACTCAACTTGATCCTATAGATGATAATAAACCATAAAACTGTTTTAAACCGAACCAGGAATTCCGGCTGTTTTAGTTATTATATCCATAATAGTAGCACTTGATAGTGATTGAGGGATCTGAAGTGCCTGCTGCTTCATTTCCTGTGAAAACATTCAAGGAGTGTGATTTCTTTTTGAAATCGAAACACATTTCCGACGGCCGTGAAAGTTTTACAAAGAATGCCTCTAATACGCTCATGTTTAGACAGGAGAAAATGTTTCGAACGAGAGTTCAGCTTGGTTGAAATGTGATCCCTTAAGGTAGAACAGTAATTTCGTCTCATCATCAAAGAAAAATGTGTGGTCCAAAAAATTATTCTTTTAGTTTCGACGCAGAGGTTGTAGACTCCCTTTACTCCTGGCGCTACCCCTGGTCACAGGCAGGAATCAACCTTCCGAGTATCATAAAGTCTATATCCTGAATACATTGGAATTCCCGTCTCAAATATTTTGATGCGTTTATGACAGCTTATTGTAAGATAAATCAATTTATTTTGCAGAGAATGGAAATCTGCTAAGCTAGATCACATTCTTGCAAACTGCGTAGAAGCTCTTTTAGGTTCGTGTATTCATAATATTTCTGAGATTTCTTAATTATTTCATCATGACGAATATTTGTTCATAATCAAACTCACCACCTGATCCCTTCAAGACATTTGATAAATTTAATGACATCATTGGTTTCAACCACCAACTAATTCTGGAATTTTTGTGGAATCCCATTATTTTATATATATCATCATTTTTTGGTCTTTTCATTTCAGCTGCAATTTATTTAGATGGTGGCTACGACAGAGCAGAGAATTTTATAACCAATTTCTTTTTTGGTGAAAAGGTATATGAAAATCCCTTTTTACTTGTATTGTACGTTTGTATAGTTCAACTGCAGCGTAGAATGAGCTGAAATGAAGACTCCAAGGTCGTCATATTTAAACTGGAAGTGGATGTCACTATTTCTTCTCATAATCACATTGCACCAAATGTAAATGCAAATGTTCATATGGCTTGTATGCAATCTTCCCTTTCAAAAAAAAATTGTAAATTGTAGTTATAGCGAATGTCAAACTGTTTTCAATAACGGCCCAGTTTTCAGTTTTAAACTAAAAACATCCCCATAGTTAAAAATGATGGTCATGGGTAATGGTGGCGGTGATAAAGTAAACCAGGCGACAGAGAGGGGTATTGTCAGGGAGCGCTGATTACAAATATTGTTGTTGTACCAAAGCGCATGGCAGCGCTTACCCTCTATTTCCATTTTAAACCTCATTTTCGAACAGACTGAGTTAAATGTCCGTTTGAGATGAAATATGCAATTATTTAAGTTAAATTTGACATTTACTTTTACTAGGTTAACGAAGGAACCTGAATTCAAGTTTTTTTGTCAAACAGTACGCTCTTATATTATGCAAAACAACGTGAAAAAACCTATTCTTTGCAAACCACATTCTTTCCATTCCTTGCCTTCGACTGACGCTTTCATTACCAACAGCAATCGTTTGTATAGGTATGACCATCGCCAGCAACTTATTTGCAACATGAACAACGATGTACTAACAACTAACGAAAACTAGGCAAAGTATCAGGATACCATCGTCTTTATAAATAAATATCTTCTAAATCTAAATCATAATAATCATCACTGTCAGCGCTTAGTTTTGGCCAGAAAAAGTCAGGAATAGCAATTTCTCTCTGTCATAACTTTGCGAACAACGTTCTTATAACGAGAGAAAAAACATCCGGAAAATCGAAGGTACTTACTTCTCATTTCATAATTTCTACTTTACAAGTCTGTTTGTAAACAATAAATGGCCGTTGAAGCAATAAAAATCATCTTACCGCCAGTGGCAAAAATGCATAACAAGCTAGCAGTCATGACATTTAATATAAAAAGTTTCAGAAATACTGACATTAAACTTTTACAATAAAGATAATAGTTTTAAAAAATACAAAAAACCAGGAAATGAAAATTTTATCTAGTTGGACACTTATTATTTACCTTAAATTTACCTAAAATTTTGCTTATACAATCTAATCGAAGGCAATTCTATAATCGTCAACCTTGTAAACTGCAAATACAAGTTAGCCTCGCAAAGGTCTGTTTGGAGACAAAATTATCAGAGAGTTTAAGTCTTTCTTGGTTTATGTCATGTTTAGGATTAATGAAGAACACACGAAACCTGAAAATAAGTATATTTGTAACTCTTTGAAAACAGAAATTAATATTTAGATGTATCTAAATAAATATTCTTCTGTCTTAGTTAATACAAATGCATGCAGTATTAACTAGGTTGGTTTTTTGTACAGTTTAGATACAGGTTGCCATGCAGGGGATCGTTTCTAGGCATGAACCTCTTCAAAGCAGCGTATGGGTTCATCAATTTCATACATGCGCGAATTCGACCCCATTCTCTTTTGAGTGAGCAACTTTTCCTTCTACAAAAACATTTTCTGCTTTGTACGAAACAGCATATTTTCATTTTTCAAGTATTGGTGGTTAAAATAGTTATGATGATTTACCTTTAGCGTTGCTTCGAGATCACAAATTTTCGCGTACAATTCACCTGTTGAATGTAAAGTAGGTCCAGGCCCTCACTACTATATGAGTCTCAAGTGATAACCATTTTCTTTACCTGTGCAGAAACATACAAGACGCTGCAACCACTTCCCCCTTACGCAGGAAGCCAAAGCTACATGCTTTTCTCGAACCCCCTCCCTTCGTGAGTACGTACTAAATGGATTACCCTTATTTTCTTCCATGTGGGTTTTTTATTTTGATAGAGATTTGCACTCATAGCAGTCAGGAATGCAAATTTAGAGGGTGTAGGGGTGACAAACCACCCAATAATTTCTAAATCGTTTTAAGTATCGGTCCCGTTTCAAAGTTTTTTTTTCAAAAATAATGCAATTTGAGAGCTATTTTTTCTGATTAAAACAATTGTTGAAACATTTCAAAATGAATTCTTAAATTTTTTATCTTATTAGTTTGCGTTCATACTGCACAAAGCTTTTAAGCGCGTTCACTCCTTGTTAGGAATGCTCAGTACAAGCCCTTGAAGTGTTCACACTGGTTAAAAGTATTTAAGCTAACACGCGCTTGTTGACTTGTTGCATGCTTACAAGCGCTTGTAGAAAATACCGTTTTTGAAGATTTATCTAAAGAAATTGAGAATCGATCTGCTTTTTGGAATCCTATGGACCCAAAGCATTGCAAAAGGGACATCATAAGCAAATGTTGGCTAGTAATACAGTATTTTACTTTGATACGGCTGCCTTTGAGTAATTACGAGTCCTTCCTCTGGCGATATCGGTCGTTTGAAATTGGTTTTTGAAATATATGCGGGCAAATAGCATCTATATTACATAAAATGTTCTCTTCCTCTTTCTGATTTAAGGGTAAATCTTTCCTTCATCAACTTTAATTTCCTGAAAAAGGTGGTGTTATTCCCCAAACTTTTCTCTACCCTGGTTAATTGGGTGCACGCCAATTTCTTTTACGCTTCTTTTTCTTAATCTGGGATAAAGATTTCTCTGCAAGTCTAAAGGGTTCTCTGCAAAGCCAAAACGATGCATTTTCCTTGATATTTTGAAGTGTGAGAAAGGGTCTCAGCTGGATATTTACAAGCGTTCAGTATGAACAGGAAATTTGGTATTATTGACGTCGGCAACAAGCGCTTAGCAGCTTTGTGCAGTATGAACGCAACAGCAAATCTCTATCCGATTCCTCAAAGACAAATCTCTATCCTATTTCTCATAGACAAATCTCTATCCCATTTCTCATTGACAAATCTCTATCCGCTTCCTCATAATCAAATCTCTATCCTATTCCTAATAGACAAATCTCTATCCCAATTCTCATAGACAAATCTCTATCCGATTCCTCATGATCAAATCTCTATCCGATTTCTCCAAGACAAATCTCTATCCGATTCCTCAAAGAAAATCTCTATCCAATTCCTAATAGACAAATCTCTATCCGATTCCTCAAAGACAAATCTCTTTCCCTTTTCTTATAGACAAATCTCTCTCCCATTTCTCATAGACAAATCTCTATCCGATTCCTCATAATCAAATATCTATCCGACTCCTAATAGACAAATCTCTATCCCAATTCTCATAGACAAATCTCTATCCGATTCCTCATGATCAAATCTCTATCCGATTTCTCCAAGACAAATCTCTATCCGATTCCTCAAAGAAAATCTCTATCCAATTCCTAATAGACAAATCTCTATCCGATTCCTCATAGACAAATCTCTTTCCCATTTCTTATAGACAAATCTCTATCCCATTTCTCATAGACAAATCTCTATCCGATTCCTCATAATCAAATCTCTATCCGACTCCTAATAGACAAATCTCTCTCCCATTTCTCATAGAAAAATCTCTATCCGATTCCTCATGATCAAATCTCTATCCGATTTCTCATAGACAAATCTCTATCCGATTCCTCAAAGAAAATCTCTATCCGATTCCTAATAGACAAATCTCTTTCTGATTCGTCATAGACAAATCTCTATCCGATTTCTCATAGAAAAATTTCCATCCGCTTTCTCATTGACAAATCTTTATTCGATTCCTCATAGACAAATCTCTATCCGATTTCTCGTTGAAAAATCTCTATCCGATTTCTCATAGAAAAATCGCTATCCGATTTCTCATTGACAAATCTCTATCCGATTCCTCATAGGCAAATCTCTATTCGATTCCTCATAGACAAATCTCTATCCCATTTCTCATAGACAAATCTCTATCCGCTTTCTCAGTGACAAATCTATATCCGATTTGTTATAGATAATCTCTATCCGTTCAAGAAACACCCCCCTAAAAATTAGATTTGCGTCCTCCATTGCATGGGCGGCTTTTGGTTATTAGGCTGCACAAGGCACAAAGAAGCAACCTAACTTAACCCTCTTAACTTTATTAGTATTATTGAACCTTGCTGAATACACATTTGTCGACATATTGTCCTGCCGAAATATTAGCAGGTATGAAAATTTCGCAAAAATTTCTTCAACAAACAGCAGAACACGGAATAAAGAGCCTGAGCATGCTACTCAAAAATGTCCACACAGAAATCATACCAAGAGTCCAAGACCACATGCGAAGACAGAGTATGTTGCTCTAACCCCTTCCCACCTCGCTCCAAAGGAGGAATTCTTTGTATTTTATTTATTCTTCACATTCACCCTTGCTCTCCTGCTTTTTCAGGCCATGTACGATTTTATTATTTCTTAACTCTTTTTAGTACCTTAATTACCTCTGGTCTTTAATGTGTGAATGCTCACAAGGAGCGATTTCAGGCTCCGATTTCCTTCCATCTTGTGGCAAACACTTTTAATATTTAAGAATCAGGTTACTTGTAGCGAAAATATTTTAAGTCTTACGGAATCGATATCGGGTAGGAGCGGTTTTGCCACCGGGTTAAGAGCTCAAAATGCTATATTTCGCAATATTTGAGTCATGCTACAGAACAACGAAAAGACGCCATGCTGCGAAACAAAAGCTTTGTGAAGATAGGTAATTATTCTCCTTGACGTCGTTGTGAAATGTCTGAATTTCTGGTTCTGCACCTTCGCAATGTGCCGATTGGAAGAAATATTGAATATCGAAACAATGATGGCAAACACCACTACAAATCTCCATGTCTCTAATGCTCCACAGTGCCAAATTTGGCCTTTGAAAACCTGACCGGGTTTCCCAAACCTGTCAATCCCGTCTTGATCCGCCGCTGCTAATGCAAAGAATGCTATTTCATGCAGAAGAATGAGGCTTTTGCAAAGAATAGATTTTTAACGTTGTTTTGCATAATGTCAGCGCGAGGCTTGGTCAGAAATTAACAAAAAAGCGTACTGTTTGACCAAAAAACTGATAAAATTGAATACAGGATCCTTCATTTACTACGCTAAAATCAGTTTTAACTGTACTGAGATTTTAGCTCAAAAGGAAATTTATCCGACTATTGAGGTAAGGCTTTTTTTTATTTTGACGATACCTTCCTCTATTGCCTTGCCTATTGGGGGTTGTTATGCCGACAGGGTTACTTAACCAGAAAGAGTTACTGACAAATTTGTCCTTTGATCAAGTTGTTTGATAGTGGTCATTTTAGAGAGAAGGGTAGTTATTTGCCACCTTCTATATATGGCTTAGATGAAATTTGAACCAGAAGAAATTTAACTCATGATAGTTCATTTAGATTTTATAATATATAAGATATTTCGTTCTTATATAAATAATTTCTTCTGACCATCTGAACGGCTGTCTCCCCACTGTACTCTTGATAGAAGAAAGAAGGGTCCTACACACGTGGCAAAGGTGAGATCTCGGTTAGCCCGGCCAATCAACACGGATCACACTTGAGTCCGTTTATCTGAGTGGGATCTTGTCAATCCAGGCAAGCCTGGTAAAGTGGGCATACCTTTCTCATTTAATAAGCCTCTAAGAGACTGGGATTGGTTTACAATAAACACCAAGCAGATTCTTCAGGTCTTACTGTCACTTTCCTCCTTCAATTGAGATTCTTAGGAGTGATTTTTGTGGCAATCATGTACGTTTTGTTATGGAAATATTTTTCTCTGAAAATTTCCCACTCTTCTCTGAAAAATGGTTCTAGGTTTTTTTTTAAGTTTTCAAGTATTTATGTGAAAGAAATTTAAAGTCACACCATAAAATCTGTTTTTCTCAGGACCTACAAAGAATATGGGCCGATGTTCCAAATCATTGGTTGCAGGTATTTGTAAAAATGTATATTCAAGTTTTAATTTTTCTTCTTTTAGATTTGTTTCAATGTGGAGAGCCTTTGTGTGACAGGTTGATTTCAAATCTGAGGGGGAACCTTTGAACCCATTTCCATCTTGTTCTACTCTTTTCTGCTTTTTATCTTTATCCAACATCCACTACTCTGCTAAAGGTTGAAAACAGTGCCGTAGCTACTACGATAACTACGTACGTAACTACGATAACTACGTACGTAACTACGATTTGGCGTTGAAGAGGCGATACCCGGAGAAATTCTGACAATATTCCAAAGGAATTTGTTGATTCTGACAAATTTTCTGAAAAACACCTTTGAAGTTTGGTGGTTGCCTCAATCTGCCCCCCATCAATTGGGCGCGACATTGCAGTTGATCCTGCACATCACAACAAGTCGGATAGGCTTCACGTAATTTTTCAGTCAAGGATTTCTGGGCATTTTATGAACGTGATATTGACTGCACTCTTTCTGTTGAAAATGTCTCTTGGCTTTTTTTGTCATTACTAGTAAAAGAAAATTGACCTTCAGGAGCCTCAGTAATCAGGAACGGTTTTCATATTGCCTGTGGTGCGGTTTTCATGTCAGACACTTTGATACCACACCCCTTAGAACGTTAGAAAACGTCTTGTCAAACGAAAGTTGCTTGTTCATGCTTGTTTTTCTTAAATGCTCTGCAGAGAGGCATTTTAGAACCGTTCCGATAAAATGAGAGCAAAGATTGAAAGTTGCTATAAAAATGAAAAATTATATTTCGCAAGTATGATTTCACTCGCTTTAAACAACTAAAAGCTCTCTCATCGTGTGTAGGTGAAACTGACAAAGTGAGAGATAATTTTGGTAGGGTGGGAATACTCTCTAACTGATCCAAAAGATAATTCGTGATAAGATAGAGGAGGAGATCTTCGTGATCTCTCGGAACAGCTTCACCATCACAACTCCCACGCAATAAGGAGCGCGTGAATGTTTTCTCGTATCCTTTTAAAACCATTTCTTTCGAGCCAAGTTCCTTTCGATATAATTCTGAAAGAACGTTCAGTTGCTTTAAACTTGCGTTTGCTGGAAGTCTCCCTGTGTTGCCAATAAGAGTAACTGGAGATACACAATAAAGAGCATTGATTGCATAAACTGTCGTATCACTGAACCTTTTCTTTGATATCATTAATTATAATATCCAAAACAGAATAATACAACTCAACCTTGAATCTTTGAACTTGGTCAACAATTGGATCATCTATGGCTATTGTATCATGAAAAACTCTCCTTCTGGAAATTCTTCGCGGTTCGATGGTTGTAGGGATTTCAAGAGATTCACGTTGCCTCTTTGCTTTGACTATAATCGTGTCGAAGTGATCGTCCTTACTACGCATTTCCGTCAACTGACTGATGCATGCTTGAATAAGGCGAAAGGACACGTCAATATTAAGAAGAGGGCTTGAACCTTATCGGTAACAGCTTTTGTGATGACTAACACATCAAACCAGAATAGCAACATCACGTAGAACTTAAACTTTTTCAGTGCATCCTGTTATTCTTAAGACCGCACACATCAAGCTGATTGTTTTATATCAGCTCCTCCAGAGCTTCAACATAAATTTCAAAGTTGTCTCTTGTATGCTGAACTGCATTGGCACGAGCTGCCCAACATGTATCGGAAAGTGCTTTAGGGGTTTTCTTAGTTTTCCTTTCAGTATCTTGTGCTTTGTGAAACGTGGATATTCGCTCACGACTTGCAGAAATTGACCACACAGGGAATAAGTACTTAACTTGGACGGTATGCATTACAAGCACAAGGTTCAGGTGATGGACAGAAAGTGCGGTCTGACAGATTTCACGCACCAATGTCTGCAAGCCACCGGGAATGCCAGACATTGTCGAACAGCCATCCATTGCTGGTCCTCTTATCAAGACAGAATCAAGGCCAATTTGTTTAGGAGTTCCATCAATTTCCACTGCTTTGCAACCTTTTATTGCATCAAAGCAAAGAAGACGCACTATTGTTTTTCCATTTTCACGTACCTTATGGCAAAGGAAAGTTGAACGATTTAGGGTAGTATCTAAAATTATGCAGAATAGTGCTGATAATTCCATTCTCAAAATTATGCTAATAATTCCATTCTGAATTTGAGGAAAAATGTACTTTCCCCTCGACTACTTGCTTGAAAGATGAGCGGCAAGAAATGGATCATATTTTGCCACCAATTGTAGCAGGTCCAGGTCATTGCCACTATTTTTAAACGATAACAAATGTCTTGTCTTGAAAGACATTTGTTTTTGGCTTACAAATCGATGACCTCTAACTGAAATCTCTTGCAAGGCCAAAAACAAAGTTACGGTGAAAATTCGAAAATGTTTGCTTTAACGCGAAACTAATAAAGTGAATCCTTGCACCTTCGTGTGCTCTGATATTATCGACTCCTTTCTTGACGTTTCCAACACCTTTCTTGCTCCAATTTTTCTCTGAAACTTTTCTGATATGCAAGGAAAAAACCAACGTGAGAAACAGAACATGTTTTGGTGTTTGGGATAATATATCAACAATTCGCGTAAACTCTTATTTTCTTTATGGCATGATTGCTTAAAAGAAGCTGAATTGAGTTGAATTGAGTTGTTTATGAGATGAATGAATATGTGCATCAAGCTCTCTCAATAAAAAATCTAAAGCAAAATAAAGTGATATTCTTCTAGGATTCAAATTTCGAAGAAGACTATTTTTTAACGAAATTTTTCAAGGTAAATTTTCCTATGAATTTCTCGTCAACCATCTTGAAATATTTATTCGGTAAGGCGGCACCCTTCTAGCTACGACACACTGGTTAAGAAGTTAGCTTACCATTATGATACACTTTCTTTCTATTGGTGTGCAGTTTAAGGGGCCTGGTATTGCCAAGCTCAAAGCTAGGATGTAAAAGTACATTTTAAAAGCCTAATTTTTAAAGTCTACCTGACTAGCATTTTCAACACTTCGCTTGTTTTCAGAAAATTTAGGGTCTCTTCCCAGGGCTCATGGTGGATTGGCACTCTCTGAGAAATGAACATGGATTGCCTTGTGACCCTGTTTCTGTTGTAGGGTACACTGCATTTGTAGCATCTTTGCCTTACTCATTATTTTCTCCTTCCTAAGCAATTCATACCATTACTCCATTCATACATAAACAACCTCTTACGTCATAATCCTCGTTTAGGCCTACTCTTCCTTACTCAGCATTCTTTTCGTTTACCTTAGAAAAATTTAGTCCTTTCCTTCCACGTTATTATGCTTAAGCAAACTTTAACTATAAATATGTGTAGCTGAAGAAGATAGATAGCTTTTAGATTTTTATTATGGATAGAGAGATTATTGGAAATAAAAAGGTAGAGATTATTTCTTTTGCGTTATCCTGACCGTGCTCTACGATATCGGCGACACACGAGCTAAACAAGATTGGAAGGATCCATGAGGACTTACTTCGATTTAGATTAATAGTTCATAAGTCAACGAAAACTCAGCCCATGAGCTATTAAACATAACAGCAAGAACTCTTCCACTACTGCAAAACCTCTATAAAAATTGAATTTTGTCCTGACAGGCATATCAGGCCCATTTTTAACAGGTTTTCGCTTTAACATCAGTTTTACTGATGGTTAATTCATCAAACGAACTTTCGTTAGAGCCTGCTTTCAGTCAGCACTAGAACAGTAGTGCAATGCAGGAAACTACACGGTAGACAAACTCATAGATCAACAAAAAGAGAGATGAATATCAATTTTTTGAACACTCTGCTGTGCAGAATTATTTATCCTAACCTTTCACACACTATAATGTGTAACCTCGCGCAATTCATTAGTACATTTAGTAAAATTCATGTATCTGATTGGTTATTTAGCAAATTGAAAATAAAAAATTGAATTGGTTAAAAGACCACCATGTACACTTTTTTCCCGTTGCTTTTATAAATCCGTTTTTGTAATTGTTACATTAAGTTATTACCTGTGAAAATTTTTGGCCACAAGGTTGTCATTGTCTTTTGCTCCTTGTGATCCCTTCTCTCTAGTGTTGTATTATTTGTAAAATATTTAGGAAGTTTAGTAGGATGTAGAGGTAAACATGACTTGTAAAATTTTTATACAATATGAAAAAGAGTTGAACTTGTTGAACTGAACTATGACCAAATTTGTTATGGGCCAATTTTGGTGTTAACACGCTGCGTGGCCTCTTAATTATGTAACAGGATTAATAAGTTTCAGCTTCAATCTATTAAAAGTCCGGATTACCATAATACATCTTCGTAAGCATCATTTTTCATTGGCAGTGAATGCTCTACGGTATGACTTCATTTTGGCTTGTTTCTGTTGTCTTTGTTTGTGTATAGTTATTTGATCGAAAGCTTAACATAGAAATAACTTTTACAGTCTATGTTTATGAAACGAACGTTTTGTATGCAATGACAATTCTCCTTTTTCAGGAAAGATTGCCTGGTAGTGATAGAAGCCTCATACTCGATTCACCTCGACTGCAGGTGCTCATTGCTTATATAATCATTGTTATCAAATTAGATTATGAGGAGTCATTAATTTCAATTGTTCATAAAAGTGCGATCTTGAGGGACACGAATATTTTTCTGTTCTGTGAGGCCTTGAGGGTCTGTTGCAGCGGAAATTTTCATGCGAAGATTTTGCACCAGAATCCGCTATGTAGCATTTATGTTATTTTTTCCTTAAAAACCCCTTTAAACTATTCAAAGGTTTGATCCATATTTCCCCATAACATCAGTTTTTGTATTCTCTATTTCCCTTCCTCTCCAAACCTCAATTAATAAAGTAAGGCGCATTTCATGGTAATTGAAGCGCTTATACCAAAAAAATCATGTGAATGTACTAGGTTTTTACCTAGGTTTTTGACTGTTTGACTGATGCCTAGTGATATCTTAACAACGATTGCCTACCCTCTTAGCTTAACCCTATACCACGAACTCTTTGTTTATCGCACTCTATATTTTCACTACAAGCCAGAATCAAACATTTCAGCTAACCACGACGAGGAGCTTTAGTTCTTTTTTGATGAAAAAGCTTTTTCTTTGTAGCGTCTAGTCAAACTTGAGGAACAACTTGGCCTGCAATTTTCCCATATATCGATACTTGCACGCGCATTTACATGTGAGGCAACTGACGATGATGCGCTAACTTGGTAAGCCTTAATTAACTATGGAACTTTTTAACATGAAAAATAGCATGAAGAAAACTTTGTTTATAAATTCTTTTGAATTCTTTCATTCAGAAGTTTTGCAGTTCCAGGTTGCACTCTACAAACTGAAATTATTTTACATCTTACGTGAACATATCAGTGGTGAGGCAATTTTTACTGATATTCACCTCCTTGGTGTATGGCAAATCTTTTTCTGCTTCTGCATCGTTTATGATATTTGGTTTGCATGTCATAAACAGAATCAAGATAAGAATATTAGATGTTGCCTTTGGATAGAAAATAACAGCAATATTTTTACAGAGAAAATTTCCAAGACGTAATGATTTCGGGTTTTGCCGCACTGTCGCTGATCGTGCGTTTTTAATATCTAATTTTCAACACTTGCTATATATGCAATCCACACATTTCCACCATACAACTCATTTCTCATCGCTGCGCTTTGCGGAACGGTACTTGTAACTGTTGATAATTTTTAGCGGAAACAACCAGAGATTAGAGTTCCTTGGGGACTCACTTATCAAGTTTATAGTATCTGATTTCGTTTTTGGGCATTTTCCTGAACACCAAGAAGGCCATTTAACAGTAAGTCAATTCAATGTTTTTATTCTTCTTTAGTTTTGTTAAAAATTGAAGGTTATGGTTACATATTTAATAAGAGTTGCGTTGTTAATACATATATGCAATCTTCCCCTGCAGTTTACCAGCAGTAACAATCTAGGTTGTGATATAAAGACACTTAGTGTTTGTCATGTTTAGTATTCTTCATTAATTTCATTTTCTCTTGCTCCTGTCATCTGATCTATCTTAGCCGGCGTGCAGACTCACGCGAGACGAAAACAGGAGGAATAGTAGATTCCTCCTGTTTTCGTAAATTCCTCCTATTTTCGTAAATTTCTCGCGCGAGTCTGCACGCAGGCTAATCAATCTCCGTCTCAGTCTGTTCATCTTATTCTTTCCTTCTTTCATTTTCTTATAAATCCAACTTTGTTTTTTCCATCCTTTAAATAAAATTTAATCGTTTGTCATCTTTTGGGCCTCATATCATTTTCACTGATTCTCCCTCCATTTTTATTTTTGTCTTCCTTATGAATAAAATGCTATTATTCATATGCTTTGACGTTACAGCTTCTGCGAACCTCATTGGTTAATGCAAATACCCAAGCAGCATCGTTTAAAGAGCTTGGCCTTGATCATTTCATTGACGACGACTCCAAAACATCAGTAAGAATATTTTTCTTTATTAATCAGCAAGATAGTGAAATGATAATTGGCTATGTCAGCTTTAGATGTTGTGAGTATTTTCTAGGTTTGATTCAGTTATAAAAACTGTCTTTTTATTCTTTCTGTATTATCATTCAATTTTCCATTATCTAGATCCCAGTAAAGTGGAAAATCTACGCAAATTTTTTCGAAGGTACTTTCGTTTTGCTTGTTATGTTTATAATGCATATATGTAGTCAGAATCTTGGTTAGATGTTTGTAGCGGCGATGTCTTGAAATGACACAATGACAGCAATATATGAACAGCAATAAACTGTTAGTATCTTTGTAATGACTTTTAGAATCGATCGTTGAGTGCACTGATTGTCCTGAACGATTCATATTAAGCATCCAAATTAAGCTTCAATGCATGCTTGACAGTCTTTGCTCTATCAAACAAAAGATTACAGTGAGCACTTTTTATGAAATCACGCTGGACCGTGCTTTTCCGTAATTGTTCTGCTATATATGGCCAAAGTTGTCATTTTCGTCGAAATGCGGTATAATTACTAACCACATATTCTCGAGCATAGTCAATTTTTAACAAACACTTTTCATGCCCCCCTCTTGCTAATTGATTTTTTATCTGGCCTTGTTCTAAGGATGCCCTTTCACTATGCCGCTATTAATGTTAATCCCAAAGTAAAAGCTAATTTTTTAAATTGCCTTTATACACTTTCATCTGATAATTTTTCTCCTATTTGTGTTGAATATTAACGTATCTCATTAAGGCTTTCATTCATGCTTCTATCCAGTTCGTGAGAATTTTCAATTGAATTTTTTCACATCTGCAAGTTATATCATTGATATGTAGATTTTTAGAATCAAATGGAGGAGATCGATCGATTGATATATATATTGTTGCTTTTACACAATAATTTTATTTTAAGATACGACGTCATTACGCATTTGCTTCTCTTTTAACCATGCTCTTAGCTACCTTGGATACTAATTTCTTTTATTGAAGCTGCTCAATTTTTTCTGAATGCTGCTAAGATATATATTATAAAATTATAACCAAGGACGTAGGAGATGGGGGCGTAGGAAATTCCTTGTGAGGTTGCCCCTAAATGTTTGCACCCCCCTTTTGTATAAACATTTTAGTTCTCTCTATATAGTTTGTGCAACCCTGTTATATTATTATAACATTATATTAATATATTTCTATAATATTATATTATATTATTATGTTTATATATCATTTCTTACATTTTTGCTGCTATGGCATCTAAGAATAAACAGACAATTTGATACAAAATTCACAAACCATCGTAATCTGTTTTGAGATGTTGACCCACCGCAAAATATTTCGTTTGCATTCTAACACATTGATGAATATTGCCGGAGGCAGCTCAATGACTTCGTTCATTGGAAATGTGTGTGGATATCCGTGCATTCATGTGCTCAAGATTATTGTAAACAGATCTGTAGAAATGAAAGCTGAATGTGGCATTGCGTCAAACTTATGTTTTTGTGAGTGGTCAACGGGAAGCATTTGTAAAAGTATTTGCTTGCTTTATCAATACTTCATACAATGCAAAAGAGCAAAAGGCGATTTCAGAAGCCAAGGATGGAATTCTTTAAAGGAACAAGCTCGAAGACTGTCGAAAATTAATATCCAAGTTGTTGACAAGATCTATTACTACACAAAAGTGCAAATAAGATAAAGGAATGCTTTACAGCGTATGGAAACGCATACAAAAGCTGTAGAACACCTTTTAGGACGAACATAGAGAAATTTGAAACGAAGTATGGTTTTGATACTGATGTGAAGAATGATTTTTCCCATCCCAAGACGGTTGTTTCACGTAGGTTCTTGAATGAGCATCTGAGAGAAAAAGAGCTTTGCTTTATTTGCAAAACCAAAAGGCCAGTTGCCTGCTGCTCATATAAGAACGGCGGGCTAGGCAGATGCACAGAAGATCGATTAGCAAAGCGAATACTTGATAACAAAGATTTGATTTTGAAGGACCCAGGTCACCAACATTATACAGCAGCAAGCCGATTGCAAATGAACATTGGTGGATGATGACGCGATAGATTTGCAGCAGATATTTTCTGCCATAAATCATGCTACTTGGAGTTCGCTTTTAATTCTGCTGCCAAGAAAGTGGAGTAGGATGATGATAGGCAAAGAATGGGATCAGATTTAGTTAATGTGTTTCATGGTTACATCCGTGTAAAGATAATACGACAGAAAATGCATACCTTTTAAGCAAACTCCTGTATGATATAGTGAATATGAGCGAAGAACATGGTATAGACCCTCCAGTTTAATACACTGAAGTGCTTAAAGAGAAAATTATGAATGAATTTCCAGACAGGATTGGCTTCTATAAAAGTATGCACCAATTAATTATATGTTCGAGTGACATGAATCCCCTCACTACACAGCTGCAACTGTAAAGGGTCATGGTTTGCGTGATGATAATTTGATCAAAAAACCGTGCAAAATTAATCAACAAAAGGTTACTAATAAAACATTAGAAAGAAGATTTTTCTTGGCCACTCACGCTAGAGGAAGTAACTGAGGTGTTTGGAACAATGGACTACTGGAAGAGCTATACAACTTGATCTATGCAACTGTCGATCCATACCATAAAAACTGACGAGTACGAGTACTCAATAGCGTCTATTGCCTCAGATTGGGAGTCATTAGTTCTGCAAAAGCAAAGACACGCTAAACAAGTTGTACTTGTATTAACTTTGCTGCTTGTTTACAGGGAGCAAACAATCTCTAGTTATGCTTTATAAAATGGGAAACTGCATATCATACAATAATGTTCGAATGCAAAACCAAGCATTGGCTAGAATGGTATTTGCTGATGGACGCATACCTTAAACTTCGGCAAAAGGAGTAACAAATTATCCCACTATTGACAATAACGATAGATCTAAAGATGCAACTACTCATAAAAAAACAACACATTACACCAATTGTATTTTGTTCCAGCCAGTACTCAAAGGTGAGCCCAAATGCATTGTACGCTTTATCCTTATTAAAACTACATTTTGGACAAAATCTATTGGAATATATCTACGTGATCACTGGTTGTTTCAAGAGACGCAGATACTCTTATTTCATTTTTCTATGCATAGGCAGTTAAATCTATTTTCAAGATACATGAAAATAGATCATGAAAAGGTTGTAGACGATGGAAAGATGTATGATCAGAAGAGAAGCCCATGTGTAATGACGTCATATCTTAAAATAAAAATAGTGCGTAAAGCAACAAAATATATGTCAATCGATAAATTCCCTTATTTTGTCAGTAATGTAGCGGAATATGTGATATTTCTGGCAAAAAAGAAGTCATCGAATTTGCCTACTTCTGGTTATGATTGCAAGTGGCTCATCTTTATCCCCAGGGTCGAGTTGCTTAGAAACTGCAATAAAACGCTAGGTTAGGCCTCTATTTAGTTATTAAAAAAAAACCCTCCTAATCCAAATCTATATCGCCTCCTAAAAGCCAAATGGTTTCCACAGTTTTGCGATGAATGCTTTCAGACCTTTATGAAACCAGATCCGTGGTTACATCCATCTAAGGTCTAATAGGACAGGTTTTCTGAAAGTGAAATTAGCTCTAGTTATTCTCTATACTTTGACTAAAATAAATTTTTTATCACTATTTTATTTCATTACTTACCGTAAAGTCCCGCCTTTAAGAAACCAATTTCACCAAAACAGCCTAATTGGTTTCTTATGTGAAAATATACTTTTTTAAAACAGGGTATATATACCATAACAGAAGAAACAATGATAAATTTTACACTGTATGTTATCATTGTTAAAGACGTTTTTTGAATATGTATATATAGATAGCCAGGCTAGTGCTGCATTTCAAAATGAATAATTTGTAATGTGGCTTTAGGTAGTGTAACACATTACTAAACCTTTCTTATCTTGTTTATTTAGCCTACGCCACTGTACATGACTAATAACATGTTTATAAGCTCATGAAATTTTGAGTCACTTGAGATTTGTTTTAACTTTTTTTATGATTACAGCCTTTTTAGCTGCAGTTTATATAGACAAAGGAATGGATTACTGCCTAAAGATTTGTGAAGTGATATTATTCCCAAAACTAGAGGTAATTTTAAATTACTCTTAATTGGTTTTGCGTTACTCATTGTGTCTGTTTGTTGTTGATAACCATAAGTGTGAAGCCAACACTGCACCCTTTTATAAATAAATTTCTCCTAAATTGAAAATTCTTCAATATCTACTAATGTTGAAGAAACAGTTCATAAGGCTCAAGAGGAATTGGCCCATATTTCTGAAAATGTGAGGTAGTGGCGCAACCGACGTAGGTTGGGGTTACGACAACCCCTGAGGGCCCCAAACCTAAGAAGGGCATCTCATAGGTTCTAAGCATTTACCCATTTCACATATATAACAATTGGACACCTTTTAATGTCATGAAGGTCTATCATTTTTAAAAAAGGTGAAAAGCATACTCCCACAATCACAGCTAAGCAATGGATGTTGCGCTCTGATACAAAATCACATTTGATATGCAGATGTTTTTAGCTTCTCGAATTCAAAAAATTATCCCGTGAACTTTTTCCTACTGCCAAGTATGGAATGAAGGCACTTTCTTAAAGCCGGTTGGCTGGTTGTTAAAAGGGATATTGCGTTAAAGAGGGAGGTTACTTTGATTTTATGCAGTGTAGTTTTTACGATTTTATGATGTTAGCCCTCCACTGTACTCAACGTTAGCCCTCCACTGTACTGATATCAGCCCTCCACTGAACTGCAATTAGCCTTCCACTGTACTGCACAGCCTCCACTGAACTGAATGTTAGCCCTCCACTGTACTGATATCAGCCCTCCACTGTATTGCTATTAGCCCTCCACTGTACTGCACAGCCTCCACTGTACTGATGTTAGTCCTCCACTATACTGATATCAGCCCACCACTGTATTGCTATTAGCCCTCCACTGTACTGCACAGCCTCCACTGTACTGATGTTAGCCCTCCACTGCACTGATATTAGCCCTCCACTGCACTGATGTTAGCCCTCCACTGTACTGAACAGCCTCCACTGTACTGATGTTAGCCCTCCACTGTACTGATATCAGCCCACCACTGTATTGCTATTAGCCCTCCACTGTACTGCACAGCCTCCACTGTACTAATGTTAGTCCTCCACTATACCGATATCAGCCCTCCACTGTACTGGTATTAGCCCTTCACTGTACTGCATAGCCTCTACGGTCCTGAATGTTAGCCATCTACACGCATCATGTTCATGTCCAAGAATAATGGTCAAATAATTTCCTTAGTGCTACGCAGCTTAAAATCTTTGATCGTGCCATTATTATTATTATAAGATCTTTTACAGACCCTGCGCAGAAAATATCTGGAAAAATGTGCAACGATGATCTCAATACTCCAGCTTTATCCATGAATCTGCATATATCTTCAGTTGCCCAGGTTTAATCTGGATTATGCAAAAAAAGATTTTCCTATTCTACTTTAAGGTGTGGAATAAGATCCCAATACGTGTCAGGGAGCTTCCTAACTTGTGCCAATTCAGAAAACAACTAAAAAAATATTTGATGGGCATCACTCCATGGAAAATCAGCAATAAAGTTTTAAGTATTTGTCTTTGTATGTACAATAATTTTTCAAAGAACTTTTACTTTGTAATATTATATTTTACAGAAAAGATTTCTGTGAATAAATAATAATGATAAGATATAATAATAGCCTCAAAAATGTTGGAATTGAATCGTTAGAGAAATTTATATGTATGGCACGTCTTCCTGCTCATTGCACAAGTATCTTCATAGCGTTCAGGTACCCTTTTTGGCTTTGGATGCATAATTTCAGGGACGCAAAGAACAGGGAGGCAGTTCAATTCATGTTGCAACGATGCCATTATCGGCAACCTTATCTATTTGTCTTCTGTGGCAGCATACCTTCATTTCTCCTCATTTAGCTTAAAGTTATATCGCGAACATGCATATAATGGAACAATGCAAAGTATCATCACGAAGCGCGAAGTCAACGTTATTAGACAGGGATGGTGGGATTCACCAATTTTGTGAATTAATTTAGTGTTTCAAATCTCCTACAAGGAATAAATCTGTATAAATTGATAATGATTTAGCATTTTAAGGTTGTATAGGTCAAAATGTTACTATAAATGCTATATATCTATACCAAGTAATGAAAGGTCGATTTTGGGGAGTCAGGTGTTTCTTTGGGGGGAGCTAGGCAGAAAAACAAAGCATTTCGAATTGAAGCATTTCAACTGACTCCAACAGCCTCTCCACATACAAAAAATTAAAATGCAGCTAAAAGAAAGTATTTATGTAGCTCCGCCTTTCTCACACTTGTGTATTCAATGCTCATGTTTCTCTTTTCTCTGTTTCTCCATTCTACCTCTTGGGCTACCTTGGTCACTGAGGGTTGTGGCTGCTAATTCTCCATATTTCTTATTTTTCATTTAATTTTGTTTTTATACACATTTTTGTGATTATAACAGCACATTCTATCTGCAAATTCAGGGCACTCCATGGGTACCCACTGTGTCCCTTACTATCCATATACTAGCTTTTTCCTCTTTTATTCCTTCTTAGACATTTATTTTGAATCGTGATTGGATGGACCCGAAGTCAGAGTTGCAAAACTGTTGTTCATACTTACGAAGTGAGGAGAACAAGCATGAAAACCCTCTTTACAAGTGGGTAAAATTTCATTTTTATATTCAATTTGACTGGACTGGTTCTTTCAGTCTGATAAGTAGATTTAAATCTGCATCTTTTAGATACCCTAATGGGCCCAGCGATTTATCTACCGGCAATGTGTACTAGCGCTTAGTCCATTAATTTTTTTACCTTCCTAAAGCTTTTATAGCAGAGCGTATAGGATTATATGGAATTTGGCACACGTTGCATGAAAATGATAAAAAGTTCCTATTTTATCCTGTTTAATCGATTGATTTTTGCAATAACATAATACACTTGGAAACAAAATCGTTTTGGAATAAATTTTTTAGCCTTCACAATGTAACGCATGAGCCTATCTTGCCCTTTAGGTTTTAAACTTACGACCCGATGAAGACTAGATTTGAATGAATAGTTTTTATATCGGTATGAGAAGAACACTTGATAACATTTGGACATCGTTTAATTCATAACTGAATGAGAGTAAATTATGGAACAAGTTGAAAATGATTTCTGACATTTGGCTAAAACCTAAATTCGGAGTATTTGCAAGTCATTTCATCTAACCTTATATACCTCATGTTAAGAGTATTTCACTTAGTCCAATTATTCTGCGATATATACTGCTACTAGCTAGTAGAATTATTGGGAGACTCAATAGCCGGACTCAGTATTTGCTAGAGATATCAGCCTCAATTAAATGATACCTTCTGTACAAAACAGTCATGTACAAACCACCATGCAGATTGGAGGCATTTGGAAGTGCTTTCATGCTTACTAGGCAGTACCTTTGGATCCTCACAATGTTAATGCAAGATATAGAGGTAGTCGTTGGTAAAGACGATAATTGTAACAAGTACATTATGCAGACCAAATACTTGCATTGTAATGAGAGGGTTTTAATCATGAGGAGGTCATTGACAACGAAAAGTGTAGAATGTAATTTATCTTCTTGCTATATTTCTTTGCTTAAGAAGGGTAGCAAAGGTAAGATTTTTTGCAGGGAAAGATAACTTTCCTAAATTTTCTCCTTTGAAAGGGACTGTAAGTTTCATTGAAATTCCAATGAAAAATGTTTATGATTCAATATATTCTATTTAACTCTCTGGCTCTAATATTGTGATTTATCGGTGATTGTTCTTTTTTATAGGGTAATAAAAACGACTGGACCAATTCCATATCGGAAGTACAAAGGTACTTACCTCAAAAATTGATATCGTAAATGGAGCGTGCTATTATCGCAGATTATAAATGTTTCTTATACAATAGTGATTTTTTTTGGATATAGTGCTTACAGGGATATTAATCACGTTATCGACTGTTATTAGTCAGTCAAACCGTTGGCTTCGTTTTGTTTATGTTATCCAACTCAAGTACGCTTTCAGATATAATTTCACTACGACGTCGACGTCATGACGTCTTACAATAGTGCAAGGTGCAAGGCACCAAGATGCAAAAAATAGATGATATAATACATTAACATATTTAAGATAATGAAATGTATATTAATAGTGTCATTAAATGGTTACAATCGGACATTGAATCCGTCAGTCTCTATTGGTAATAATAGAATTTATACGGGACACTTTTTTAGGATGAGTGAATTTTTTGTTTAGAATTTGATATATATCATCGCTAAAATTGAATCTGTACTAAAAAGTACTTCCTTTTTAAGCCGCAGTTTACTTTAAAAACGAGCAGATCGGAGTTGGAGAAGACATAACGTAAGCCACTTAAATTTTATATTTGATTTGTTGCTTTTAGTGAGTATGCTTGCTCATTCATACACGAAACCATTGCCAATGTTTCATAATATGGGTTTTTTGTCATTGATAAGCTATACTTTTCAAAGCCACAACTAGGATAATTTCTTTAAATTTCAAGGTTAGGTTTGCCCCAAATAAATTTGGATTTTTCCTGTAATACAATGAATATTTCTAAATGCTGTAAGCATTACAATACTAGATTATTGGTATTGTCTCATTGTAAGGACATTTTTAGAATTTCCTATCCACCTACTTGTAAAATACTGCTTCCTATATCTTCCATTTTCTGTTATAAACTTATCATTTTGAGCTTTAGAATTTTTAGAAAAATGCAGTAAAACACCATGAGGCATTTTTTCTGCTCCCTCTTCTCAAAGCAGCTTATTTTGCAATTTTTTTTTCAGATGGAGCAGTGGCTTGAAACTAGAATTTTTGTCTTGAGAGTTAACGATATAGAAATCTCTTCAGTTATAAGTGCCCGTAAACTAAATCAAAATTTTCAAAAATACTTGAATCACCATCAATTGTTTCCATGGAATTCTTCAAATAATACAGAAATAGTGGCCTTTCTTAGTTTGATTTATCTTAGCTTTTTTCACATCTTAGCAACAACACGCATTTTTCCTTCATCATAACATCTTCAATGGAAGCCAACATCATAGTAAATATATACGTCAGATAAGGATTCTTTTTGTAGATAGTTTGTCATTATTGTGTTGACCCTCAAGAAATGGAGCTTTTATTCAAACATTCATGTTGGGAAAAAATTTGGAGAAAATTGCTTTTAACAATTGAACCCTGTCTTTCTTAAGAATCTTGACTCACAGTCAGCCAGAGATGTATACTGCTCTATGATCATGCCTGTTTTTACCTACTGCGGTGTTCTGCGAATAGAACTGTCAGAAACCAAGATGAATCAGCTGAACGCGTTCCACGATCGACGCCTCAAGAATGTTTATGATGGTGAAAAAAGCAACGAAGGACTTCCGTCAGTTAGAAATGCGAACAATATCTTGCTTGCAAACTTTTTCTTAAATGCATTGACATATGATCGTACAAATGATTTGTAAAAGCTTAATTTAGCTTTAGCTTAGATACTGCTGTCCACTTTAGGAAGCGCTGAATTAAATATTTACAAAAGTCTCAAACATGCAAAATTGCGCTGAGAGACGTGTTACTAACATTCCTTATTACGCACACTCAGACAAACTGATTTTCACGTGTTTTGACTTTTTACTGAAAAAAGGGTGAACTCCTTTTTAAATGATTGAGCAAGTTTTCAAGAGGATGGTTCCTATTCGATGACATAAAGTTGCAACTTCCGCCATCGGCTCATATCGATGGTTGCCTACAATACATTCCTTTGAAGTACCTTAGTATATACTGCTACTGAAGTACAATCACAATTTTTTTTTTTGGAGTCAGTTTTTCTGGACATTGGAAAACGAGATATTTGTCGCACACTGTCATAGCAATGTTTCGCACCTTTTCCATTCGATTTAAACTAGTTTTTTATCTGTAATCTTCAAGGCATGAAATTGAATTCGTGATACATTTCTACAACCTATCCTCTTTGTTCAGCTAGATCACAAAAGCTCCACTGGCTGTTGAGTGAGTTTCCATTGAAGCTCAATTGCTTTGATTCACTACTGCCGTGAATCCTTAAATAAGCCCCCACCTCAAGAAACATTTTTGCAAATACGGTATTTCACATTGATATATTTTGTGGCATATGGTACCTTTTCGCCATTGCTTGCTTTTCTGGCTAAAACCTCCGTTTGATGGCTTTTTGATGGCTTTTGTGAATCTCTTTTTTTCACAGTGTCACCTCAAACAGCAAATATGTGTGGAGTATAAATAGTGCATACGGTTTGAATCTGCATCATACTTTCAATGCTGTCTGCAAGCTGTTATAATCATCTTTTCGCGAAATCATAGGCAATCTATAATTCACAAGAATTTTTAAAGCTCTTTAAATAGCTGAAGAACGTGATTAATGGCACTCTTTCTGTTATACATCTTATAGTATTAAGTAATTACCAAGCATTTTTCGATTCTACAGCAAATCCGTGAATATTGAAGATCGAACAGTTGTACTCTTGTTCCTCAGCTTTTTTCCAAGTTTTCCATTGCTCTGTACAAAAGTATATGATGAAGTTCATGAATGTCTAACTCTCACGTCATAAATTCTTTTTAGGGTTAAAGCAGCCGAAGTTGCGGCTGCACGTGATGCGTTAGAATCTAGTAAGTTTTAAAGTACTTTTACACGTATTTTTATGCACTAAACTTAATTTGCTATCTTTGCATAATATCAATATCATTTTTATCTTAATACTTTGAATTCTTTTCATTCTTTTCTGGCAACAGATCATTTTGAAGTTGCTCAAAAGCATAAACGCGTGCTGCATCGAAAGTATGGCAAAGGACAATTTGAACTGGCATCATCTGACGGAGAAAGTTCTATAGGGGCAGATCGCAAAGACAATTTGAGAAAAGCTAATGAAGAATGGTATCCTACATGGGTAGATCTTTGATGTCAGCGGTACAACTTTGAAATACCTTTGTTTTATACATACTTCATTGACGTTTCTGATTTTTGCTTGTTTGGGAGTATAACTTAAGCATACCTTACAAAGACTAAAAGTCAGTATTCAGCTTACACTGCACTAAAAGTAAGTATTCACTTGTAACCCTTACACACTGCAATCTTGCAACCTCAACACCCTTGCAATTTTGCAACGTCTAACAAACTTACGAGCCAAAACCTCACACTCTTGCAATCTTCACAAATTTGCAATCTTGGAACCCTGACGCCTTTACAGTGTTGCAACCCTAACAACCTTGCAATCTTGCAAGCCTGATAGCCTGTCATCGAGAAAATAACTTGCATCATGACTCATGCAACTTTTAAACTAGGAAATCCCCAGTTTTTTCAAGATATAATTTCCAAAATAAAAGTGAAATAAAGGCCATGAATGATCTCAAGGATAGATCTGACATTCTCATAAGCGGACAAAGGAGGAGCAGTTGTAATAATGCATGTCAAGGATTATATCAACGAAGCAAACAGGCAATTAGGTAACACCCATTTCTATAAGAGTGTTGATGAAGATTTGACTCACAAGCACAATAATGTGATAAATACCTAAATTGATAAATACATAGAAGACAAAATCTTACCATCAAAGATTGGAGAAGCCTTAAAAACAATTAACCCGAAACACCAAGGTTCTATATGCTCCCTAAAGTACATAAAGCGAATAACCCAGGTCGACCAGTAGTAAGCTCAGGAGCCTGCCATTCTAGTATAATTTCCAAATACGTAGATTACCACTTAAACCCTGTAGCTCAAAAATTAAATTCATATGTTAGATACACTACAGACTTTATAAATAAACTATCAAAAGTTAAGGACCTACCACAAAATATAATACTTATCTCTATGGATGTTAGGTACATTTACACTAACATCCCCACGAAGAGGGCCTCCACGCTGTTAAATCGAAATTAAATGAACTAATAAATAAAAACACACTCAAAACATCCCCCATCGTTATACTTGAATTTCTTAAGCTTATACTCACTTGCAATAATTTTGAATTTAATGGAAAGCACTTCTTACAAATTAAAGGCTGCGCCATAGGAACAATATGTGCTCCATCTTATGCCAACATCTTTATGGGAGAATTTGAAGAAAAATTCATTTATCCATGCAAAGAAGGCAGGACTAAGTTATATTTACGATACATAGACGACATATTCATAATCTGGACGGCCAACGAACTGCAATTTACCCAATTCATTTCTGAACTTAATGATAAACATGACTCTATCAAATTTGACTTTGAAATGTCTAAAAAACAAATCCCCTTTCTTGATGCGATTGTTTATCTCGATGAAAGAAATCACATACAAACTTAATTATACAGGAAACAGACGGACAGACAAAACTATCTCCATAGAGCATCGGAACACCCAGAACCGTTAAAAAATAGCCTTGCCTACAGCCAAGCCTTACGAATTAAGAGAATTTGCTCTGAGGACACAGAATACAAAAATAACACCGAGCAGCTGATGAAAACATTCATATCGCGTGGATACGATAAGGACACCATTAAACATCAAATACGAAAGGTTGACAGCATCTCACGCGAAGAAACACTAAAAACAAACACAAAAAAGGAAGCAACCGAGAGAATTCCATTTGTTACAACCTATAACAGAACACAACCACCTATAGGTAAATTATTACATAAACACTGGAACATCCTTAAGATTAACTCGAAAGTCGCAAAAAGTTTAAATGAACCTCCAATGATGGCGTATAAGAGAAATAAGAACTTAAGAGATATCCTTGGAAGTAACAGAACAGCTGATAACAAAGTAATAAAACATAATAATAACTACCTCAAAAACGGTCGCTGTCAGCCTGGAATACAAAGCAAGGTAAGTTATGTTGCAAGCAAGTCTTAAACACGTCAACCTTTAAAAGTAACCAATCCCAGCGCATTTATAAGATTCGCCACCACGTTAACTGTAAAAGTAAATACGTGATATATCTACTGGAGTGTATTAAATGTGGAATACAATACATCGGCAAATCTGAAACACAAATAAATCTAAGAATTAACAATCATAGAAACGATTCGAGCAAATCTTCATCAATACCAGTCTGCCAACACTTCAATAACACTGCCTATAGCTTTACTAGAGATGCCCAATTCATAATAATTGAACAGCTGAAAACTGTTGATGATGAAAAAGAGACCTTAAGATCCCGCTTGCAACACCGAGAAGATTTTTGGATAAAGGAATTAAAAACCCTAAACCCACTTCGGTTAAATATGGAACTAAATAAACCCATTTAAATAGTTTCTAGAAAAAAACATGTTTCTCTAAACCTCGTTTTCCCCATTTCATACGTTCATTTTCTTTAAAGAGAGACTTCACTGTGGGGATGAGGCCTTGCGTTTTATTGGACTGAAAATTTGACGTCACATGATCGGGAATAATTATTTAAAGTAGTTTAATTTTAAGAAAATTTTATTGCCATGAGTACGACAGCAAGTCGAAACTAGTCGGCAAATTTGTTGTTTTTCTACTAGTATACACGTCTTTTTTCAACTGTTCTATATATATATATATATATATATATATATATATATATATATATATATATATGCAGGGCCGTCGAGAGACGGGCCGGGCCCCAGGGCTGGGACTGTCATGGGGCCCCACTGTCAAAGGCTGCAAAAACCTTTTTTGGGTTACGCCCTTAGCAATGCAGTTAGATGGACTGTAAAAGGCACGAATTTTGAAATCAACGCCCCTGAAACACTTGAATTTGTATTTTAAGGTCTTTAACAGAACATGTAATTAGTGACTATATAAAACAAATCATTATAACAAATCAGAGTTAATATAATGTTTAAAAAACTGCTTTTCTTGCTTTCCTCATGGCGAAATCCTTAATTACATTTGGAAAATCCATCTTTCTTGCTGTTTCACTCTCGATGCTTAGGATGGCCAAATCTGAAAGTCGTTGCTGAGTCATTGTGCTCCTCAAAAAGTTCTTTATTAGCTTGAGTTTGCTAAATGTAAACTGACCTGATGTGAATCATTTCTTCTTTCAGTCCATCGAAGCAAATATCCACTTCATATTTACTGGCAAAGATGCCACAGGCCTGCAAAATTTCCTCTTCAGACAGAATCAAGTACTCCCAAAGAAAGCTGAACGTGTGGTAAATGCGATTTGCAGCATCAAAGCGTGTTGTCAATCCTGAAATCACCGAATCAGCCATTGTATTAGATACATCACGCTTAAATGCCCTCACTCCTCTGCTTTCGATTTCATCAGCTTCATCTTCACCTTCTTCGACATCTCTCCTGCTCTTGCGATTTTTCGGAAATTCAGCCAAAATGTTTAGTGAATTTGCAACTAGCTTCGATTCATTCAAAATCATAGGCCATTGGCTGCGAAGTTCCTTAAGCTCCTCAATCAGGCTTCTTAACTTTGAGACCTCTACGTCGATCGTTGCTTCCCTGGCCTGAATTATTTGATTTCTTTGGTCGATTGGGACAAGAACCTTCGACCACAAGGCAGACATCACTATGCATGTAAATGATGACACATACTTAATCGCGCCGTTGACTTCAATGGTTGTTTTCAGGGTAAGATTCAGCAACAGGAGATCTTCAAGGGCTTTCTTGATTCCTGGCAAATGGGCTGCAATTGGTCGGACGCTAGCAACGCGATCGGTCCATCTTGTACATGATAATCCATGTAGTGACGACCCAACATGGCTTAGTAAAATGTCCCATCTTCGTGGACTGCACGAGAAAAGGTTGTATAAAGTTTGTACCATACCAAAAAAAGTAACAGCTTCAGGACAGCATATGTTACGTGGCGGTAGTCGTGGCCGAAGCCTTGTTAGGCTAAACACAATTAATGACTCCAAATCAAGTTTCCAGTTTGATGAAAATCAACTTCTTACACGCAGTGGAATAATAATAAACTTATCCTCGGCCGAAATTATAAGAACAAAAACTTCTCACATCAACAAGCACGCGGCCTAATCCCAGTCTAAAGATCTGGGGGCGAATGTCTCGTTTTCATGGCTAGCCTCGAATGGCAAACTATTCTAAAATAAATTTTAAAAAAACGTAGTTTATTTAATTTCTTAATCGTATCATCACATCTTCCCCTCGTTTTTGAATAGTTTCGTAGTTTCATAAATGGACAGTTTTACAAATGTTTATGTCTTTTCTTCGATTGTTCTTCAAAGTAACAACTTGGTGGATCCGGTCCAAGTGTTCTTTTCTTGAATTGCAATCCGAATGTCTCCACTACTGAATCTTATGACAGTACTTTGTCATCCCTACACCGATTGTTCCGATATTCAGCATACGTCTCTTTATCATGAATTTACATGCATCAGCTGCAACACGTGGTCACAATGTGTAAATATACCGTAGTAACGACGGTTCCAAACGAGAGTTTCGACTCTTCACGAAGGTTTGTGATTTTACGATGTTCTGGTTCTTGCAAAATAGGAGTCCCTTTCTCAGCGACAACTGTATAGAATAATTTCGATATTTAGGAGTCACTTTCTCAATAAAAACGAATTCAATAATTCCGATAATTATGAACCACTGTTTCGAAGATAATTTCGCCGATAATTGCGATAATAATGAGTCATTGCCTCAACGATAAGGTCTGCGAAAGTTCCGGGCAGATAAGCTATATACACAAAATAACTCGATAAATCGGCGTTGCGACGACGATTTTTGTCCATTTGTTACCTCGTTTTTCCCTTTCGACACCGTTTCATAAAACACAGGGTTGCTGCCAAAAATAGTAAGCGTTTGGAGGAAGTGGCATCCAACGAGGTTGTATTATATTGCAAAGCGGAAATGACTGCGGCTGTCCCAAATGTGCATATTGCAAAACTTCCGGTGGACGTCTGATTTGTTGTGGTCGAGATAGTAGTGTCCTTTCAGGGGACTGGAAAGGGGAGTCAATCGTATTCTCCTCTGATGTCGGTATTATCGTTTCTTCCTCCGATCCTTGTGACGAATTTTCCGTTGAGTTTCGATCATCATCCGTTTGGGCGATTTGATTATCTCCTTGAAAGTGGTGACTTTCTTCTGACGGTGCGGTTGGGCATTGATTTGGTTGATCGAAAGACAAAATAATATCATCATCATCATCATCTTGGTCAGACTGTTGATGATTCGCGTCTTGGTTAGTTGTTGATGGTCTTGCATCTCGTCGATAATTGGCTCGTATGGCTCTCTTCTTCGTAGGCAGTACAGGAGCTTCAACTGGCAGGTCGTCACATGGAAGCAGTAAATTCCGATGTAGTGTACGTGGGGCTATATCCTTTGTTCCCTCTGGTGCTACTTGGTATACTGGACTTTCATCGCTTAACCTTTTTACGACATAGTGAATCTTACTCTCCCAGTGTGATCTCAGTTTTCCCGGACCGCCTCTCTCTCGAAGATTACGCACAAGTACTCTGTCGCCTGGCTCTAATACCGTGTGATGAATTCCTTGATCGTATCTCATTTTACTCTTACTTTGCGATTCTGTAGCACGCTTTGAGGCAATATCGTATGCTTTACGCATCACTCGTTTCCATGTTTTCACATAGTCAGGATATTTTGGTTGGTCTTTCTGGTAAGTGGCTTGTTTAGTTTTAAACAACACATCAACTGGAAGACGTGGCAATCTACCAAAGAGTAGAAAGAATGGCGAATAGCCAGTGGATGCGTGTCTCGTACAATTATACGCATGAATCATCTTATTAAGGTGGTCTTTCCAATGAGACTTTGTACTTTCTGGCAGTGTTTTGAGCATAGCGATCAGTGTCTTATTAAACCGTTCAACTTGTCCATTTCCCTGCGGGTGGTAGGGAGTGGTCCTTGAGTGGCGAATACCGCATAGTTGTTCTAAACTGTCAGCAAGGTTGTTTTCGAACTCGCCGCCCTGGTCGTGATGTATGCGGGCTGGAAAGCCGAATCTTAAAATGAAGTCATCATACAGCCGTTTTGCAACCGTAGATGCAGATTTGTCTTTTGTGGCATATCCCTGCGCAAACCTTGTGAAATGATCCATGATGATGAGCACATACTCATACCCTCCTGAACTCTTTTCAAGATGTAAAAAGTCAATCGCAATTAATTCAAATGGCTGGGATGTCGTGATGCTTTGCATCGGGGCATGAGTGGCAATGGCAGGACGTTTCTGTTTCAGACATCTGCAGACTCTCGTTGTATAATACTCAATGTCCGCTCTCATGCGAGGCCAAAAGAATCTCTGAGTTGCTAATTGGAAAACACGCTCAGAGCCCAAGTGTCCCATTTCATCATGTAATTCTCTGTAGATCAGAGAGTGAAATTTCTTGGGCAACACGATCTGGTTTGTATCATTCGTTGTACGACGCAAGATGTTGTCAGCATCAACAAATAACTTGTTCCATTCTCGAAGAAGGCCTTTTGCAAGTGGAACTAGTCGTTTCCGCTCTATTGGTGAAGGTTTCTTACCACTTAACTTGAATTTCCTTATCGATGAAATCACATTATCCTCCTCCTGTGCGTGAACAATATCGCTTACATTGAATTGTTGCCTACTCTTTGGTTCTAACAGTTCCTGGTCTTGCAGATCAAAGTTATTTGACTGGGCAGACAATGCTGAAACCCATGCAACTTCGCCTTTACGTTGTCCGCAACATGCTGAAGCCGTGGCTTGCAATATGTTTGCAGCTAGCCCTTCTGTGCATTGTGGTATATAGTCATCCATATTCAAAGGCATTCGTGACAAAAAGTCGGCATCTATGTTTGACTTTCCCGGGCGATACTTGATATCAAAATTATATTCTGCTAACTCTGAAACCCATCTTTGCGTGGTGGCATTTAACTTTGCGGAAGTAAAAACGTACGTCAACGGATTATTGTCTGTGTAGACAGTAAAAGACTTTGCGTGGTACAATATATCCCTGAACTGTTCACAAACTGCCCACTTTAGTGCTAAGAATTCGAGTTTTCCAGCATGCAAGTTATAATTTCGCTCTGTTGATGTTAGGGTTCTAGATGCATATGCAATGACTCTCATTTTTCTGTCTTGTCGCTGGTAGAGGACGGCGCCTAATCCGGCATTGCTGGCATCTGTATGTAATGTGAAAGGCAAATCATAATCAGGGTAAGCCAAGATTGGTGGCTTAGCAAGACAGTCAAGTAAGTGGAGTAGTGTTTTTCTATGGTGAACTTCCCATTTCACCGGCTGTCTGGATGAAACTTGATGTTGTTTTGCTTTCTGGCCTTTCTGTTTTCTGCCATCCTGTAGCTCCTGAGCACAATCTTCTTTTGACTTTTGAGTTAATTCAAACAATGGCTTAGCAATTTGTGCGAAATTCTCTATATATTTTCGATAGTAGTTCAATAACCCTAGAACACGTCTGACATCACCTACTGTCTTTGGTACAACATCTTTCAGCGCATTGATCACTTTAACATTGGAGTCGTCTGTCCTATACCCTTCTTCTGATACAACATGACCCAGATAATTCACCTCATTCTTAAACATGTCACACTTTTTGGGTTTTAATTTGATTCCGTGATCACGCAATCTTTGAAAAACTTGCTTAAGATGATTCAGATGCGAGTTGAAATCAGGGCTAAACACTATAAGATCGTCAAGATACGGTACACACAGGTGGTCACGGAGTCCCTCAACACACCGTTCCATGTAGCGTTGAAAGCATCCTGGTGAATTGGTTAAGCCGAATGGAATACGGACCCACTCATAGAGCCCCCAGGGGGTAATGAAGGCCGTAAAGCGTCTACTCTCCTCTTTCACAAAACCCTGATGGTAGGCCTTTCCTTGGTCTAGTACGGAAAACCATTTATTACCTCCCAAGTTTTCCAGAGTGTCCTTAACCCTCGGCAGTGGGTGTCGGTCTTGGATAGTCCGTCGATTCAACTGGCGGTAGTCCACGCAGAGACGTAGGGTGCCGTCTTTTTTCCGGACACACACCACGGGGCTTGAATAGTTGGAATTTGAGTGTGTTATAAAACCTTTATTGAGGAGATCTTCAATATGTTGTTTTACTTCAGGATATAGCGGCTTGGGTATAGATGCATATGTCTTTTGGACAGGGGTGGTATCACTGAGATCAATTGTCATTTGTAACTCTTTTGCACAGCCTAAGTCATCATCTCCTGAAGAAAATATATCCTGCTCCTGAAGTAGAAGGTTTTCAGCATGTTTTCTTTGGTCTACGGTAAGGTTACTTAAGTTAAATTGATTCACAAATGAAGACTGATCTGCTGAGTAGACATCAATAGCACTTGTTTTGACACTTTCATTTCGCTCGTGAATGTCTGCACAAATATCTTTGGTTTTTCCAGTGTCACTTTTTAATTTGACGGCTAAGGGCGTTATGGAGGTGGTTAACTCTAAACGTCCTAAGATGGTTCTTCCTTGCAGAGTAATAGCATGATGTGCAGTGTTCTCTATTTCCAATTTAATCCTCTTTGATGCACCCCTGGGAATTTGTAACAACATTTGTGACAGTTCTAAACCTGGGGGCAAAGTATCACTCTTTTCTGGTTCAAAAAGGACAGGTGTTTTTGCCTCCACAGTATACGCATTAGTGCGGCAATTGATCACATATTTTTGTTTAGCTGGTATTGTCACTGTCTTTTTGGGTGACTTCACTGTACTGATAAATTCATCTTGAATTGCCAAACATTCAATCAAATTTTCAATGTCTTCAGGCCCATTTCCAGTAAAAATTGAAGACAATACCTCCAAAAGATTAGTTGAAATCAGCTCACTGTCTACTGTTTTGTTTGGCTTGACAAAGTCAATCTTAGACTCTCTCCTCACAATTTCCTCAATCACATTGTACCCTAAAATTGGTCTGGTAAGCATGGATTTTGTCACAAGAAATGGTACCAACAGTCCTGGAGTCTTTTTGTTGCATACGTTAAACTCAATTTCAACATATCCAGAGTAAGGAATTGGAGAATTATTCGCTGCACGCAAGTCAAGTTCAATTTCTTCACCCAGAAGTTCTTTCAAATTTTTTACTTTTAGTTGTGGAAAATTATCCGTGAGATACTGTTGAGACAAGATTGAAATTTGTGAGCCACTGTCCCATAAAACATGTGCTTTATTTTCATTCAGCAAACATTCAACCAAACATTTTTCACCAACAAGTTTGATAATTTTAAGATGTTTTTTTGGAGTAATGTGGCTAACAAAAGCTGTTTTGACAGTTTTTGTATCTTCAACACTCACAGCAAGAGATTTGATTGCACCGCATAAAATTTTATGATCTTGCCAATGTCTTCTTTGACATCTCCTACCACAATAATAGACTGTTTGACAACTGTTACATTTAAAAGAAGATTCTGGCTCCAAAACTTTAGTGCAAAAGTTACAATGTTGCTTTGGGGATTGGTTTTCAGCTAAGCGGCTCCCCCCTGGCCTAGCTGTTGGCGGTTTCCCTGGCGCTTTGCTTTCTTACAGCCTCTGGCAAAATGCTCTTCTGAACCACAAATAAAGCAATGTTGACATTGTTTTTCTTTGCCCTCCGAGATACAGCTTTGGCAAGCAGATTTTCTCCCATAACTTGATTGGTTTGATGGCTGATTGGTCTGAGGTTTTGGTCTATTTTGACTTTCTTTCAAGAGATTTACATCAGCCTGGAGAGCTTCAATAGCTGCCAAAATTTTATCATTTCTTCCTTTTGGTTCTACACTTGGCTGCTTTGCAGAATTTTCTACACCAAGGTTGACATTAATTGGCTTAGAAACCTTCTTTTTGGCTCCCAATTTTGACATTCTTTCATTTTCGGAAGACATGGCCAAATTTACTTCTCGGATTAGTCGCTCATCCGGCAACTTTTGTTGCTGTAAAATAGGTCTTAATCTTGTTCTAATTGATTCATCAATTAGTCCAGTTTCAATTGTATTGATAAATACACTTTGAACCAAATTTTGATCATATTGTATGGTGGAACCTGGTTCTTGACTGGAAGACAAAACTTGCTGCCTTAGTTTCAGGGCTCTCATCACAAAATTGAGGGGGGTCTCATTGCTTTCTTGGGCACAGTTTGCTAGCTCTTTATATGCTTCACTAGCAGATTTCTCACAGTAATGGCTCCTTAAAATAATTCTTAGTTGTGACAATGACAGGGATTGAATACTCTCCAAATAAGATCTTAAGTGCAGAGTTGGGGCAACTGAATTGATAACCCCATCAACGATATCTGTTTCAGAATATCCTTTTTGGAGTGCACTCTCAATCTGCTTGTTCAGACTAGAATAAGGCAGTCTATTCTTTTCATTTGTAATGGTGCCTGAAATCTTAAAATCTTTAATTCTGATTATGTTTTGGGGACCTACTGTGATTCCAGCCCCTGTTGGTGGTATTGGCTTACCTCCAGAGCTTGATTTACTTAAGCCCAAAAACTTATTTTCAGCTTCTTTCATTTTCTTTTCCTGCAATTCCAGCATCTCTTGAAATGCTTTTTGCATGTTTTCAAATTCTTCTTTAGCTGTTCTCAATAAATCTCCATCTTCTTCACTATCTTGCTCATCAGTATGTTCCAATAAAGGCATATCTTCCATAATAATCTTTTGTAGGCCTAGCAATAAGGCTTCCCCATTTTCTTCAGCTGCTTGGCTTTCTATTTCGGTCTGTATTCTTTGGATGGTCCTTCTCTTTGCTCCATCCAACACTCCTGCATTTTCCATTTTTAAATACTGCATCACGGTGACAAGCTTCTCATCTGACAACCCATACAATTTTCCTTCCAGTAGTAACTGCAATTCCTCCATTCTTGTTGCTACTGCCTGTAAAATTGTACTCCTCTCGGCTACGTCAACTCGTCTTGAATGCACGAACGAAGGGCCTAAGTATCACTGTATCACAAAGCAAACATCAGTTCAGCTGCCAGCAACTGAGGAACTACCCTCTGCTACCAAAATGTTACGTGGCGGTAGTCGTGGCCGAAGCCTTGTTAGGCTAAACACAATTAATGACTCCAAATCAAGTTTCCAGTTTGATGAAAATCAACTTCTTACACGCAGTGGAATAATAATAAACTTATCCTCGGCCGAAATTATAAGAACAAAAACTTCTCACATCAACAAGCACGCGGCCTAATCCCAGTCTAAAGATCTGGGGGCGAATGTCTCGTTTTCATGGCTAGCCTCGAATGGCAAACTATTCTAAAATAAATTTTAAAAAAACGTAGTTTATTTAATTTCTTAATCGTATCATCACACATATGGCGGAATTGGTACCACAGAGATTCAATGAGTGGCAGGCACAGGGTGAGTACAGGCACAAAGGATTGACCGAATTTACATGCTGCTCGGCACCATTATATCTCCCTGACATATTGGCAGCATTATCATAGCCTTGGCCTCGACAGTCAGCAATGGGTATTCCGTACTTCTCCAAAGTCTTGAAAATTAAGTTAGCGATCTCGAGACCCGACTTCTCAAAACAGTCAACAAAGGCTAGAAGCCTTTCTTGAACTGTGAAAATCTCACCGTCATTGGTAAGGTACCTAAGAATGAAGGTAGTTTGTTCTGTGTGACTTGCATCTGTTGTGCCATCAATCATAATCGCAAAGTACTTTGAGACCTTGCGCTCTTCTAAAATATGATTTCTCACTTGTGCAGCACAAATATTTATAAACTCATTTTGAGATTCTGGTGACAAATAGTGAGCCTGGAGTCTAGTTCCTCTCTCTAGCGCGGATTTCACTTTACCATCGTGCTCTTGAAGACGAGGATCGTAACGTGCAAGCAACTTTAGAATCCCAAGAAAGTTGCCGTTGTGCGTATCACCAATTTTCTCTGAATCCCCACGAAACGCAAGCCCTCGCTCTCCAAGAAACATGACTACGTCAAGAATTCGCTGCAGTAACATTTTCCATCTTTCTGCTTCAGACAAAATACTTTTTCTCCAATAACAAATCTACATCAGCATCTGCTTCTAAGAGTCGTTGAAGCTCACGCCATGCCAAGTAACACTTGATGTGGGCATGGCCTCTCTCATGTTCTAGGAGTCTTTCCCACAATCTTTTCCAGCTGTCATTCGCTCCCCAACCATCAGAAGAAGCCAATTTTGATTTTGAACCATTATTAATAGTGTGGCCAAACAACCTGTATGGCAAACAATAGAGTGCTGTCTTTGTAGGACTGAAAACAAGCCAGCTTCTTCTTACTACCTCTCCATTTTACTGCTTCGCATTTAGGACGGTTGTTGGAAATTTGTGGCCGTCGTAATCTTTGGGAAAACTCTGGAGGATGAGGCAAATGACCAGTTCTAACAACCTTTTCTAACTCCTTTATTGTTGGAAATCCGGTCAATGTGCCGACATCAAAACTAGATGATCCACTATGGACATTATCTTGATTTAATGACGAATCAGCAGTGCTTTTTCTACTTTCTGTGGTGTCATGGTCTACCGAAGCAGCCAAGCCGTCCGTGTCTTCTTCTTCTTCAGCAATGCTTTGAACTGAGCTTTCGCCAGGTTTCTTTAAAGTTGAAGTACCTTCCTTATCTCTGTTGTAAGCATCTACCTCAAACAATGTGCGAGAGGCTTTCTTTGCTTCTTTTTCTCGTATCTGTTTTTCCTGTCTTTTCTGAGCACCAGACTTGTGCCTCTAGGATGTCATCGCAGGTGTTTGTTGGATCGTGATCCCGCTTAGTGATTTTGATAAAGACTTTTATAGCGTTTGAATTTGTCTTGATTCTTCGCATGTGCTTTTTCTCTGGTGTACGCCGTGAATGGAAGATTTACTATTACGTTTACAGGAAGTCCACACAAGTAGATATAAGTAAGTGCAATAGAATTTTTCGGCTTCCAGTAAAGTATATTATGATCGTCAATGTTTTAATTATAAACCATAACAGGAAAAGGCCCTCATCATAGACCAGCCTGTTGATCCCTTGTTGAAAGATTAAATTTCAAATATCAATTGGGTCATGGGCCCACCCTGCCAATGCTGCTAATTGAAAATCATAGCCAAAAATACATACCTTATTTTCTACGGGGCCCCTCAAGGCCCCGGGCCCCCTGGTAACTACCCTGGTTACCCCCCCCCTCTCGACGGTCCTGTATATATGTATATATCTGACGAAGACATTAGCCGAAACAAGAAAAAACAAGTCTCCCGGGATGTGAACTGCGTAAAACTACACCGGAGTTTCGCGACTATTTATTGTGCCTGTGTGGCATAGTGGATTGGTTCCTTGACACCGTTGACGGCAAACGGGGTTCGATTCCCAGGTAGAAATTTTTAATTTACAATTGGGTAGCACCCTTATGGTTAGTATATATATATATAGATATATATATATATATATATATATATATATATATATATATATATATATATCTTAAAACATGTGATCTAAAATTCAATTTATTCTAGAGGTAAATCTGGAGGATTGTTAGTATCCTCACAGTATGCAGCTTGTTATCTACAGTAAGATAAGTTTAACAGTCATCTTGCGATTTTAGACGCTATTATCTTAATGAGATTTCCGTATTTCCTCTAATGAGCGCCCATTAAATTCTCGTCATTTTTTGGGGAGGGGGGGGGCGCTCATTAAATTTTTCAGATTTCATTCAGATAGCTAATCGAAAAATAGAGATAATATGTCAAACTTTTTTTGCATATACAATATAAAATATGAAAATAGAATATAAGATGAGAATATAAAAACTAAAGTAAGTACCACCTCATTAACTGTACCTTAATTTGAGTTGGTTTATAAAATCTATTTTGGGTGTGCAATTAGGGGTCATCATATATACAAGAACAATTGGACGCCAGCCATGGGAGAGACGCTAATCCAAGATTTTCGATTAGAGGCAGAGTTGTTTGATAAGCATGCTGTTGGTGGTAGAACCAAAGACGAGAAAAAGCATCCTGTGGGACATGTACCGATTGAACTTTCAAAGATATTAGACTATTTTTCAATGGCAAGCGATGAAAACAAGCTTATTGTAACCGCAACCGGAAAAAGAAAACGCGAAGTTGGCCTAGTTGTACCAAGAACATATCAAGCAAATACGAGAGATTTCCGAAAAGTGAAAATATTAAAGGATGAACTTGAGAAAATATCATTGAGATACACACATTTTGATTTTAACTTCGGAAAGAAATCTTTACAGAAACAACCAGTTTTTATGACATAAATAATGAGGTTTTTCTACCTAATGCCTGATTGATGATTTTGACTTTGATTCCAAAATGATTCTTAAAAAGAGATCAAGAGACATTTTGAGGTAGAAGCTGGCATCCAGTTGATGTGGGTTATTTCGACCATGCTGATTACAAATCTGGCGGTTCCCAAACGAAATTCATTTTTTTCAAGACTTAATTTGCATACTCAAAATGGCTGCCGGTCATAAAACTTCAAGGTATAATCAAGTGACACTCCAGGCCGCAGAAGGTTCTGGCAATTGGTAGAATTCGTAATATTTGCTGGCTTGATCCTTTTTCACGCTGGTTAGTTCATCTTACTGCAATTGTTGAAATCAATTAGCTTGTGTCTCTAAGAGTGTCCAGTGTCTTATTATGCTCTGAAATGTGAATAATAACTGTTTGAAACAGTTTTTACATGACTTGACACGTTGCAATTAATTTTGGAATAGCGTAGACGTACAAAACCCTGAGAGATTGTATCGCATTACTATTTCATTCAAAGCAAACCGATCAAAGTTATTTAGTGCGTTTCAAAGATGACTTTATGAAGTCAGTTTTGGATTTGAAAAGACAGAATGCCGTGATCTGCAATCTATGCTTGTTCTATCGGAGACGTAAAGCCAACGATAAATTGAGGGAAGCTAGCGAGCAAGGACTGAGCACGCTGAAGAAAGCAACTATGAAGATCGATCAATCTGCAGAAATTTTGAAGCCGTAGTTACTCAGAGAATTTGATGACACAAACAATATTATTACCATTTTACTGATCGATAAAAGATACGGAGATTAGGAGAAAGGAATAATGCAGAATATGAAGCATTCAATTGAAAAGATACATCAACCAAGGAAGACTCGAGCGTGCGGAGTACAGAATAATAGTGATTAGAATAATAAATGCATTTTTCCCAATTAAATTCGTCTGAAGATCACCTTTGCTCTATAATGACCTTCGGCTTGAGTAGTCTTATACCCAATGCTTCTAAACTAGATTAAAGCATTTTGTTAGATTGGCAGATGTTAAGGACCTGATATAATCTGAAGGAAAATATCATCTGGGTTGTTTGGCATCCTTTGATAGGGCCACAAAAAGAACCAAGAAAAAATGTAAACAAGCAGACATTGCATACTTCTGGCTATGCAAAAAACAGAACAGGCTGCCAAAAGGGCTTAGTCTTCCAGTTGGTCAATATATTGTAACGGTGCGTTGAGTTAACCTAAGACTTATTAAATTGGAAAATCATTTTTTCCAGCCTTCGAATGTTAATCCTTCAAAACGACAAACACTGCTTATCCCAATTCAATATCAAAGCCATGCAGTTTCGCGAATAGCGCACAAAAATAAGCTTAATGGAGAAGATTCAAGTACAGTAAAGTCCCGCCTTTAAGAAAACAATTTCACGAAAACAGCGTGATTGGTTGCTCATACCATAAAAGAAAAAAAAAGATAAATTTTACACTGTATGTTAGCATGTTTTTGAATATATATATAGATAGCCAGGCTTGTGCTGCATTTCAAAATGAATAATTTGTAAATCCTTGAGGCTGAATGTATTCATCGTCTGTTCCATCTCCAGTCATAAGTAGTCCAGTTTTAAGAAATAACTTTTTTCTGAAGTTTAGATACTTCAAATTGATAATTTCCCATGCACCGCCAACCCATTTTGTAATTAAAACTCGTCTTTCTTGTGCTGTCAGTTTATGATCCAGTACACCTTTGTCATAGTTTGTGTTGTCTGTTTACGACGCAATCAAAATATTTGCAAAGTGCAAAGTGCTAGTAGAAAATTATATCCAGATGTGGCCACACGTCCTCTTTTAGTTCTATCTGTGTTTTGATCCTCACTTTATAAATGAAAGATTTTTACAATTCTATCTTTTGAGCTGCATGAACCATCTCATACTATTACTCTGTATCTTTTTAAAAGAAACTGTATCTGAATCAACCTGCAGAGTTTCTTGAATTCAGGTGTTTTATTCAGCAAAATCAGGCCTGAGTTTCTTATAACACAGTTTTTTAAAGGCGGGACTTTGTTATATCCCTACTTATCAGCGAGAAATAGATGCTATCTTGTTGCCCCTTGTTCTTGTTGTATTGAAGATACGTGGCGATATTCTTGCGAAACTTTGCCACAAAGGATTACTAGTAAGTGAGCAAGACGAAACCGAGTCCATACCTCATGGTCAGTTTATGATTAACAATATATCTTTTTGAGACCATTACATGGTGGCCAGGAAGCTAATGTCGCTTATAAAGCACACCTGGAGGATCGCGCAAGGAGGTTGGTTACCAGCACTGCACAGGATTTGATATATGGATTGAGCAACGGTACAAAATGGACACCAAAGCACATCGGATCCAGGAGTAGGTACTCGTCAAGCTATAAGATCGAAGAGACTCGTATTATTATTCTATAGAACTGGGCATTGTTGGAGCTACGAACCGTTTTTGCAGGTTGAAAAAGCACTTGCAAACGATACCTTTTTGGCAGTTGACCGGAAAAAAACTAGCCGGCCTATCAACTGAGTTGTAACGAGCGGATGGCACCTTTTCCAAAATGCTTGTCCAACGTTTCAGTCGATTCGGGACCGATTGAGAAAATAGCGGGGCTTGTGACGCCGCCTCACGCCCCTTCAATGTGCTTCCATGGTTGGATTATTGATTTATCGAAAGACACTAAACCATTAATAATTCCTTATTATATTATAAAATTATTAGTGTCAAACATGGATCATTCACTTTCTGCATTATTTGTCTACCATTCACAAGCATACCTTGCTTAACTGGAAAATTATATCGATAATCGTTTATTCATCTAGACTGACAAAAACTGGGCGAGATGTCTTTCATTTTAAGCAGTATCAGAGTTGATACAAGAATTTATAAGTTCTTTATAACACAATCTTGAAGATCGATACCTCTCTTTGTTCCAAAGTCGTGAAAATTGACGCCCCCATTACCCAAAAAATCGGCATGCATATCCCCCGGTGATTGCGCATCACTACATAGGACAGTTATTTATTCAAAATGCCTCTTTGGCCTGCAGTTCTGGTTTTTAAATGAAGCAAGTGGGTTTTTAAGATGGGAAGCAATTAGAAAAGAAGCACATGACCATTCATATCTTTGAAAACGGGACGCAACTTTCAGGGCATTTGAAACTAAAAGTGGGAAAACTACTATTAAATACATTGAGGGCAACTGTTCCTTGGGTAAACCTTACTGGATGATATGGGTGGTTTTTGGCTTTTTTAGGTGGTTACAGTTGGTTTTAATGGCAGTTCTACCTGGTTCCATTGGCTGCAAATCTTCCTGCGTTATCTGGGTCATTTTGTGTTTGATTACTCAGAGTCAGACGAGGATACTGTAGGTCGACATGTATTGTTTCTAGTCGTTCCAATGTGATAATTGTATTTTAACTGTTGACTGAGAAATTATTTTGCCTCTTTAAACTGTTTTGTAATGGGAAAAATTCAAACAAACAAGTTGAGTGAAACATTCAAACAAACAAGTTGAATGAAAAAATTCAAGCAGACAAGGCGACTCATGACCTTAAAAAGAAATAGCACTCCAGAGCTGATATGGGCTGCCTGCAATCCTGCAATCCTGCCAATTCACTCCTGGTAAGGCCTGCCTGCAATACAGGCTCTGTTGATTGAAGTTCCTTGTGGTACTCATCTAAAGGATCGCAGTTCATCTTTTATCTCTACTTATTTTTATCTTCTTTCTCACACAACGTTAATAAAATTGCGCTAATCAAAACAATCAATGCTTGTATTTGTGCAAAACCTGGAGTACATCAAATTGAATGCGTTTCTATTGATGTGAAAAAACGACGTCACTTGAGAGGTTGTTACTTGATTGTGTCTTTGGGAGATGATGTATGTATTATATTAACATGCTCTCGCTTCAACTTTGACAATAGGAATAGAATTAGAACTAGATTAGTTACCATGACATCATTTGCAGCGTCTCCTGAGGAGGCCATTTTTTAATTCGGCCAATATGTCGGACGGACAATCGATAATTTGAACCTTCATTAAAATCGATAGATTAATGGTAGCTAGCTATACGCTTCCCATTTAACGTGTAGGACTCACCAGGTTCTATAACTTTATTATCCAGAATATCTACCACTGTTAATGAAACATAGCAATGTCGGACGGACAGAGATAGGAACATTGTTTGCTGTGAAATTACAGGTTATGTAATATTCCATCAAAAATGTAGGCGACACTTCAAACTAACCAGCAGGTTTCAATATACTGAAAAAGGATTGAACATCTTATTATCAAAGTCGTGCAAAAAAAATTGGTCAAAATACAATTGAAGATACGCATGTCGGACGGATAGGCGTCAATGCTATGTCCCCTGATTTTCTATCTCAGTTCAGCAAAATCTTTGCTTTAAATAACACTTTAATCTGGACTTGTGATAAATTGAGATTATTTGATTTGAAATAGGTCTACATTGATATCCTAGTAAAACCCCGTGGCACAAAGAAAATAATATATGTCATTTAGATAAGGCTGGAAGGTCGTTTTTAAAGTAAGCTGGTTATCAGCAGCCATTCACCAGCACAATATGTAAAGCATTACTAGCAGTTTCATGGTTTCTATTTCCAAGACAGCTACTGACAGTCACCAAGATGCAAATGATCTCCATGCACCATTTCAAGTAATAAATTTAAAATACTCGAAATAAAAGAATACGACCATGGGACACATCTATTACACAAATGTGACTCTTCTGACAGAGATGATCCTAACAAAACGAGTCTCTACTGTCAAAAATTAACAACAGGCAAAACAACCTTAATTGGTAGAAGTGGAACGAAAAACATTTATAATTTCGCTAGATCTAATCTTTGATTCAAAAATGTTTAATAGTCATGAAGACAGGCTACAGAAACAACTAATTTCTACAAGTAAATAATAAAACATAAATTACAGTTCCGGCTGCATTTTTGTTAAAAAGACCTGAAAATACGAAAATTGACGAACGGGGTATTCTAATACCTATCTCTTGTCGCACGTGCTTTGGTCAATGTTCTTGTGCCGAATGTTAAGTAAGGTAACTTCTCAATAGTCCGTTGTTCAATGCTGAACGGGTCTCTGACGGGGCTATAATCCCCATGATATAAGATTGAGGCCTATTTTCATTGAAATTGTATTCGGATTCTTTTACAGATAATTGGCAATGGGAATAGAATGTGAAATACTCAGTTCACTTAATAATGTGAATACTTAGTGCACAGAAGGGAAATTCTTTCATTCAACTGGAGTCTGTCTAAAACTGTGGGGTTTGCAAATTTTTCAAAATTCCAGAACTCACAATAAAAAGGTTATTTTTGGGCAAGCACATTTGCGACAGGAATGAGTCAGCATGATTCTAGTACTACGATCCAGAAAATAACATGGATGAACATTGCATAAACGAAAGCAATGGAACATCATCTCGTTTGATGCCAATCAAGAGATATAATCTATTTGATAAAAACATGGCAGTCCCACCCAGTTCCCATTACCCAATTTCAAAGACCATCTACTTGCTGTTTATTTTCCCTTCTGACAACAAAGATACAATAAAAACAAAATCAAATAATAGCTAAAAAGATGCAATTAATAGCTTAGAAGATAAGTTAAAATCAACGTAAATGTGTATGATTTTTATCATAGAATGCTACTTTGCATTATACCACGGTGAAAATAACTTCCCAAAAATACCATTCATGGCGGGAAATAGCCTCTGAAAGGTCATGTCGATTTTTAGGCTTAACGGCTTAGAAGTTACCATGATCGCCATGATCTGAATATTTACATGGATTCAACTAATATTTTTAAGGGCAATTATCGCGGCTTCATATTTTTCAAGTCTCCCCGGGCTGATGTTTTAAGTGTAACTTTTTTTTCTCCAAAACGATCACACCGAATACATAAGCACACTTAATCATCAATGTATAAGCGTAAATCATTATCAGACATTTTAAAATATTACAGGTACCTGCGCATGCAATGTTTTTAACGTGAGGGGTAAAATTAGAGGGGGGGGGGGACAACCATGATAGGCAGGTAAATCAAGCTATTGATGTCTTTCTTTAACTAGTTGGAAGCAAAATGGATATCCTTTGTCTTCGTATTACCACTTGATTATCCTTGCAGGGTAAACGACCTATCATACGGTTCAATCAAAAATGATCTGCATTGTAAAATACAATTTATGAAAATTACCAAACTCTCATGGAAACCCTAAACAGCGCTTTGGCTAAAGATAAATAGCAAATTTACTCTACCTATTGTAAATTTTTTAAGACTGCTCGAGAGAGTGTTTGCTAAGACTTTCTTGCAAACACTCGAGAAAGTGTTTGCTCTCCAAGAACTTTTGAACCTTGGCCATTACCTGATGTGAATTTCCAGGAAACCATAATGAGGAGGGTTTGATGGTTAGGCACACTCCTAAACAAAATAAATTCAAACGCCCTTTCAGAGATTGCAATAGAAATAGTACTTGCTAAATAGGATTCAGTAAAACGTTAAGTAAATTTGTCCTTAGATGATTTCGGATCAGTTAAAAGCAGTGGTCTCCGATATCACTGACGGAGTTAACTTTCCATCCAAAGAGAAAGTATCCAGAGCCAGCACCAAGAATGATTGCAAAACACAACCAGACGTTATAACTCATAAATGCCAACATCAGCAAATAGCCAATAAAAACCTGCAGCATGTGAAGCAAGGTTTGTATAATATGGAGTTTTGATAGTAGCATCCTCCTAAAATTAAATATATTTATAAATTACAAAATTGTTTTGGAATATTCATAAAAAAAGCACCAAAAGCAAATTATGTGCCATTGGGATACATAATTTCGAAAAAGCATTACAAGTGTAACAGCAGATGAATGGAGCATTAAAAATACACATAATTTTATTGTAACGACTATGTGGATGATTCATTTGACAAGAAAGAAGCAAATGTTACTCATTTCGCATTTAGATAAGATGCATGCAATGTATGAACAGATGAGTTCAGGCTACTTTCTATATTTGTAGTTACACTTTTTAATTGAACTTATATAATTCCTCGTACACATTTATGAAATAACTATATGCAACAATGGAGTATAAAATAGAACCAGTGGCACAATAAGATTAGTAAATGCATTGTAGATCGTGTTGTTCAAGTTTATATCTTAGTTTGACTCTATATCAATCCAATTCCTGTTGTAGATCAGAGTCTTCTTATGAGGCAAAGCATTGGAGCACTGGGAGGAATCACAGTTATATTGCTGAAGATGTTGGGGTTTGCCAACCTGAACTCTAAGACAAATTGCCTTAATAACAACTACAGCAGATATTCCATTTATGTCTTCCGATTAGCGTCCCTTGATGAACCGGCCGCTCCAGAGGACATGAATAATTACTATCCATCCTGATATTTGATTATCTGGCCAGCCATGAAAGTTTTTGCATGGCAAGATTTCGAAAAGCACGCTTTCAGTTGTTGTGTTATTCAAACATGTCATTCTGAGTTGTTAAATCAATCAAATAGATGGCGTTTTTAAAAGAATTTTTTGACCAGTTCCTTGTACCTTATAAGCTAGCTAAAGATTCATTGATATTCAATTGTGCAAATCTAATAATTTTGAAGAGTAATCGAATTAACAGGCCTAAAATCTTTTTCGAAAGGTCAGCGAAGCTAGCACATGAAAGTCATCGTTGCCTTAGTGAAAAAGTTTGGTTCCCCTTAATCAAAAAATGGCGACAGAGATTCGACGTTCGTTTTCAAATATTTTTAAATTTATGCGGGGAAATGGGGCAAAAGAGGGTAAATGGTGTTCACGCCTCCTGAATTTAAAAATGAAACTTGACCGATTTCAATGAAACTCTGCACATAGCTCCTTTTAACTTGAGGATCATTTATCTTAGTTCTTAAGGACTTGGTTTCCAAATTTGCAATTTCTAGGGATAAATGGTACTTATTGTTAAGGGTAATGTATGAAACTCTTCTAATCTTTTTATCCACTGTGCCAGTTGCCCATTGATTAGCTAATACAGCTGCGCTAAGCTGGAAACCGTTAACCGCTTTTTCTCAAGTTACAGAAAACGATTGGTTAGCATAAAAGTCTCACAGGGTATTTACAGTCCCTCTTGGGACTTGCTACTTGGAAGATCATACTCTCGCATCAAGTAGTATTCATTCCAACATTGATGTGTTTGCAAAGAGCACAAAGCCAACGGATCTCCAGGACGTGAGCAATCGCCACATTTGAAAGACGTTTTCATCTCGCACATTCGACACTTTAATCGTTGTCCTTTGCTTGATGTCTCTGCTGATGTAATTCTATTCTCTTCATGGCTTCTTTTTCTTGGCGAAGTACCCGTTAGTGCTAGTTTCTAACGATGATGTTTCTGCTTGTTTGAAGGATAGTGCAAGATTTCCATTTTCCCCATTGGTTCTTTTAAACATCGCATACCACACACGAATGATAGAAAATCTAAATTCACTCTGAGACCACTAATCTCTTGATACAAAGTCAACTAAATTCGGGGAATTGCAACTTATTACATCGGTGTTGTAATAGGCCAACTGTTGGTTGGATCTATCTACCCATCATAAACTTCTCGGTATATCGCGGCTACTCTTTGAACAATCCACTCTCTCTGACGCAACACCATTGTCCCAGAATTCGACAACGTTGTTGTCGTTCCAGTAGGTAACCGTGATAAAATTGCTATGAAGTCACCTAGAAAATCCACGAACGAATCTTTTAGCTGCTGCCAAAATTTGCCTTCTGATTTGCAGGCATGTGAGCAGTTTTACCACGTTGTGTGGAAATGATTGTAGTTTCAGTTTCCCACTTTTCCCTTGCATTATTGATAAGCTTAATAGTTGGGAAGCTACTATCCATAACTGCCAATCTGCCAGCGTTTTTTGGCCTGACAATAGCTGGTCTATAATATCGTAGTTTTTCCCATTTTCCGGGTGTACATAGGATTAATGGTTTCCAGCTTAGTTCAGTTCTATTAGCTAATCAATGGGCAACTGGCACAGTGAATGAGAAAAAATTAGAAGAGTTTCATACATTATCCTTACCAATAAGTACCATTTATCCCTAGAAATTGCAAATTTTGAAACCAAGTCCAGATAAATGATCCTCAAGTCAGAAGGGGCTATGCGCAAAGTTTCATTAAAATTGGGCCAAGTTTCATTTTAGTCAATTTCAGGAGGTGTGAATACTATTCACCCCCTTTTGCCCCATTTACCCCAATAATTTCAAAAAGATTTAAAAACGGAATCCAGATTCGAAATCTCCATGTAAAAATTGGAGTTTACTTCAAGTTTCATCCAAATCGGGCAAACTTTCATTTTTCCCAAACTTTGATGTGCTGGGCCCATGAGTGGACCTCAAATACGGAAAGGTTAAAGACTTGGACCGAGATTCCTGCTTATATTAGTGAAATTTAAAGACTCGGATCCTTCAAAAAAGAACTAAAAGCGCACTTTACGAGCTAAGAATGCTAAGTACACCCAAACAATACCCTCTAGAAGAAAAGCTTAGACTACTTTTTTCATTAATTTTACCGTTCTAATTGCTTTCTTAATATTTAAACATTGTAATTATTAAGCTGAAATGGTATCGTGTATAAATAATAATAATAATGATGGTGATGATTATGATGATGATGATGATGATGGTATAACTACTGTATAAAAATCACTTTAGTCGAGAAAAAGAATAAAAAAAATCTAATGAAAAACTACAGTGAGGACTAATTACCTGAAGCTAACAAATCAGAATTTTGTGCATACCTGGTTGAATTAACAACAGGATCCAAATTGGGTACTTTTTGGCATTTGCCACCATTAAGGTCATACGTTTCTCCTCTGAGAATTGGCCTTGCAGCTTTCTTCTTCAAAATATCTCTCCCTGTTTTAATACCTTCATAAATGATACCCAGAATAAACAAAAAAACCATGGCGCCGACAAGATCTGCAATTTAAAGATTATAATTTGTCATTAAATGCAACATGGTAAAATATAGCTTTAACTTTCCACGAACAGATATAACTTTATAACAACATCCGATATCTAAAGCGATTATGTGACCAAATCTAATGTGCAGCAAACTTTGCTACAATACAAGTCCATTTCGAAAAATGGATTGCAGTTTCCAATGCAACCAACAGTTGAATGGCGGTAAACGTCGTTGCGGTCACAGATTATTCTATCAATCAAAGTGCATACAGACAACTTTTGATTATGAAAATTCGACAGATTTTTAATATCTAAAAAGTTTCAGAAACAATTAACGGAGTTCTTTACATAATTATGCAATCTATGATCATCTAAAATTGACTTTAATCATCTATAATCATACATAATCATATATAACAGAACACGACGGTTGATGTTGTTACTTAAAGTTTCACGCTTGGTGCGATCTTGAGGAGAAACGTAAGACCTTGCCTGAAGATCGGATCAATCGTGAAACTTTAAGCTACAACTTCAACCGTCGTGTTCTGTTATCAAGTTTAGTATAGCTCTGCTTCTTTGGCATCGAGCACTATTTTTAGCAGACCGGTTAAAAGTAAGTTTACTTCTAATCATATATAATCATATGTAATCATCAACAATCATCAATAATCGTCAATGATTTAAGCGTCAATAATAGAAGTTCCAATTTTTGGACCTTCAGTTACTTTCAACCTTTAGCTGAATATCGCAATCAGACTTTTTTAATAATTTCGATTCAGCCATTTTACCATTGCTCATCATTCGGTAGCATTTTTTGGAATAAACTGCATACTGGTGACAATTATCAATGACAAAGAGGCTATGTAAAAGCAAAGGATAACATTTTACCTCCGGTGGAATCTATGTGCCATTCTCGGAAAAGGAGGGTCAAGTTATTGCCAACATAGAACCACATCTAAAACAATATTAATAACAATCATCATTTGTATGTTGCACAGTACCCAGGTCATGTAAACAGGACAGTTGTTTTAAAATTATTTCTTGTAGCAAAAAGTTTTTCTGCTTGCTCAACAGTCATTGCGACCTTAATCAACTGGTCACCGAAAAAGTAAATGGTTGTGCCTACTATGGGTGTGCCTACTACTACACCCTAAATGGATGTGTTACTGTTACTCACGCTCCTTCGCAGCGATCTTTAAAGTTTATCTGTCATTTCAATTTGCTTTTAATTTTGTATTTTACCCCCGCCCATCTTAACTCTTATTTTCGCGGTCTTTTTTATTTTTTTTGGCGTATGGATTTGCATGTGTGAACTTTTAGTCTTTCAGTCATTATTTTACGAATTCTGATGCATGCGCAAAAGTGAATAGGAAGAAACCGGAAATTTTTTCGTTTTTTCTCAGTAGAGCAGACACAAGGAAACAAACAAACACACGGAAACAAACAAACACAAGGAAACAAACAAACACAAGGAAAAAAACCAAACAAGGAAACAAACGAACCGCTTCGAAATACACTGCAAAGGAGCGTGTGCTGTTATCTAAAATTTGTTTAAATGTATTACCATCTTTCTTATTATCTACCAGTAACAATTTTTAGTTTTATGTAAATAATAAGTAATTATAAAGGGAATGAATTTGAATTAGTAAAATTAGTAATTGTAAATTACATTTTCAGTTGCCGTAACAGATTTATACTTTGTATCATTGTTTTTACAACGTGAACATCATTTCCAAATACACATGGACAACTCTTAACATGTCGCGTTTACGCTTCTCAGATAACTCTAGTAATGAATAGCAGTTGTTATTATGAAAAGAAACTGCATTAAAGCCGTTAGAGCTGTATACGTTGGCGAATGACCTAGAACATTTCAACATCTATAACCATATAAAAATGATTTTTTTAATTTTTTCTTGTACGCTTATCGAATGCCTCCTTATCACTCACATTCTAGGAGGGGGACTATTGTAGCATCTCCGCCTAACTCATAACTTTTTCTCTTTAATTTAATTCTTTTTATTTTCATTTCTACATAAATAATAACTTGAGTTATAATCTTTGTTTAGGCCTACTCTTTCTTAGCCAGCATTCTTCATGTTTACCTATGAACCATCTAATAATGATCCAATAATGATGTAAGCAAATTATCCTATATATGTATACCCGTAGAGATTTAGATTTTTTAGAGAGAGAAAAAGAGAGTTTTGGAGATAGAAAAAAAGAGAATAATGAAAATCAATATGAATCGCTTCCTTGCATATCCTGGCTGTTTTCTACAATATTGGCGATACACGACCAAAGTCTCGAGTTCAAGAAGATTGGAATGGATATTTGGTTCAATTTTAAAACAAAGCCTCAGCCTTGAGCTATTAAAGCCGAAAATTCTTTTAAGCCTTGCATCCAAAAAAGGCTAAACAGAAGATTCTTCTGCCGTTGAAAGGACAGCGAGTATTTATAATGGTGATGATGAAACAATGATACAAGATGCACAATGAGCCACATTAACTACCACAAATTAAAATGGGTTGGAAGCTTCCCGCTCTCTGTTTAGTAAAGATTTGGGCAATGATTGACTGCAGTGAAAATTTGATAAAACGTTTCAGATTGCCAAACAAGCATTGAAAAAAGTGTAAATATAAAAATTTAACAATTTCGTTCGTTACAATAGCAACAACACAAGCTTTTGTTTGATATGTCTCTGGACTGCTAAGAGAAGAGGGAGTAAAGAGATAGTGTTTTGTAATTATCTTCTTGTCAATTGTTGCTCTATCCGTTGGTAAAACAAGCCTTTGGCAGTTTTAGTGTCCTTTTATCATCTAGAAACCGAATCTGAAATTAAATTTAGGGGTAGGCAATTTGCTAGATGATTTTGGTAATTTCCCAGTTCACCCCCTGTTGAATGTTCAGACAGTTATGACACTGTGGAGGCACCACCCGGATTAAGTGTAGCAGTAAGTTCATTTGTAATGAGTATGTTGATGCAATAAGCGACCAAATATTCGAAGGTCAGATTTTTACCCAATTTGCTAGAATGTTGTGGGAAATTCCCTGTCTATAAAGGATGTCTGCACAAATTTTCCAACTTTTTACCTCCCCTCCCCCCTATCCGCAAGGACATAAGTTGTGGCCCCAAACTTAAGTCTGGGGAAATATGTAATGCAGCTTCCTCATCTTTCATAATTATATAGAGTTACGATGTTGAAATACTGGGCTTGATCCCTAATAAATTAAGATGTATGTTCTTAACAAATGAAGGTTTTTTTTAAATGGGCTTTCACTGTATCTTTAAACAATTGTTCTTTTTATTCTCTACTCTTCGACAAACAAAATTTTAAACTGTGAGAAATACAGGCATAATTTCATCCTCTACAGTGCTCTCATCTTTTGCAACAGCTACTTCTGGTGTTGAAAGTGCGACCTAAGGAGTTTTGGGTGATTGCTACATACCATGTGCTTACCCAAAGCCGCTTTGTTGAATAATTCACTAAATTCTATGCTATTTTGTCCAGACGGTGCCTTACAAAGTATGTGACCACAAAACATGGTCGTTTTATTTCTTAAAGCATGGCAGGCCTACTCCCTGGGAAACACTCCTTCCTGACATGTAACACTTCCCGATTACTAGTCTTCAGAAAATTTTCCACCCCTACTAAAATATAAAGACCCTCTAGCATTAGGTGCCTGAGAGTACACAAAACCAATTTTATTAGAAGGGTTGAGACTTAAAATCTGAGCCTTTTGAGTTCAAAATATTTTTAAGCCGTAATGAAACAATAGTAGTTACTTGACATACAAAAGTAGAAAAGCAGGAATCGTCCGTAAACAAAAACAAACAGCGAAGAATTATATATTTGTAAAGATTCTCATGATATGAAAGTGACTGGTTAGTGCTCATTCCTCCTTTAAAAGGAGGAATATCTATAAGAAACACGTTAGAATCGGAAAAGGATGTCCGCTTTTGGCCAAACACCCCCTCCCCCTGTCCACCCGTGCTAGCCCCCTCTCCCCCTACGGTGCAGACATCCTTTATGGATGAACCCTTATCTGCTTATTGAAAAATAATTCCAGCAGATGATTCCGGAAAACAGCTATGGAAAATTTGGCACGAAAGAACAGACAAGTGGTTCACGTGTGCTGGCGCACTCTATTTCGTGCAGCTCTTTAGGGAGCTGGGTGGATGACAACAAAAACCACTATTAATAGGGAAATCATGAATGATAGATGCGATCATTCATGCATTCCTTTGTATTTTCTCAGACACATTTCATCAATATTGCAGATGTTTGATGTCCTGTTATTAGACATCCATACAGGTAGACAGGAACTTAAACGTGACATTACGACAGAGATCATTGGTAATACTTAAACTGTTGCTTGCGCCAGTATATACATGTAGTTTTTGGCCTGCTTTTTGCAGAGGGCATTAACGCGACTTTTTCAATTAAGTTTTGAAATTCATGCTGTCTATTCCAATTTCGGCAGACCTAATCCGAGTCTAAGCCTACAAATGAAAATTTGCAGCTAAAAGGGTTTCTATTCCTTGGAAATGTGGTATAAGGATAAGGGGTGCATAAAAACCCCCAAACCCTGTTTTTGCCCCCCAGGAACCAATAACAGTTCAGGAAATCCTTCTCCTGAACAAAGAAGCAGCAAAATTCATTCAGTCTTCTAAAACATATGTGCACATGTGTGCACAGCCCCAGTTCTATCATACCCTCAGTTTGATCAGCCATTTATATTGAAAACAGATACATACTTGGGTTGCTGGTCATGGGTATATATCAATTAATTGTGCATCTTATCGGTGTAAAGTGCAGGAGGCTTCCTGTGTGTCCTGTAATAAAGCAAGTTGCTGGCACTGACACTTGCATTGGCACTGGTAAAGGCACCAGCATATTCACAATTGACACTATAAAAATTGCATATGACAATTTTATAGAAAAATTCCAGCTTAAGCGTAATGAAAATGACTCGGTTATACGCACCGGCATTCCGCCATGACCAGTTGATCCATGATTACTGCCATTTGATCCATGACCATGATGCTTTGAGTGCATATGTGGCATTAATGTTCTGTTGTGCATCGGTGGCATCATTGTGGCATTGTGCATCATCATTATGTCTGGAGAGTCAAAAAAACGCATGCTGTTATAGTCTATTTAAGCTATAAGAATCTAATCTTCCAGAGTGAATGAACAAAAACCTATTTCTTAAGAGAATTATTTTTTGATGAATAGTTTCACAATACAATGACGCAAAACCCGTGTAGACAAAAGAAGTGCTTTCTCTTAGACGAGCACCTTAAACAAGGACAGAGTGAATGAGTGTCAAAAATCGAGCAGCCTGACCAGGGGTAAAACTTGGATTTAGGGGGGTTTCCTGGTTTCAAGAAACCCCTTCCTCCTTGCCATTTTATTATTATTTTGGATGGTATTGTAAGACTCAGAGGGACAAATTGTTGTATTTATTATGTTTTAAAGAAAATTGTCGACCCTTAGCCATTCTCAGGCCCCAGCAAATGTGAAATCCCCTGGACCCCCACCAGGACCCAGCCTTGGACCTTAGGATGCCCTTAGACCCCTAGTCCATAACCTGCGGTCATTCCACAAACTCTTCACCACACTGTTGAAGAATATCTAAATCTGGAACCCCCCCTCTAAATTTCTAGCTCCGCCACTGCCGACTCATCCATCTTTCTGTGTGCAACTATAAAGCTATGCTCTGTTTATCCATTGATCACTGAAGATTCACGATCAAAAAGGTTGCAAAAACTAGAGGCAGTATAATATCACTTAAGAGTGTTGTGCCCAATATGACTAAACATATTATCTTTACGGCACGAAACTGACATTTATTATTATTTTATTATGTTTTTCACATGTTTAAGGAGGGTAGCCCTTCAGCAAAGCTGATTTTCAAGTGACCCTCCATTTACAAAAACTTACAAAATAACTACTAAATATAATCAAATTAACCTAATTACAATTGAAAAATGAAAATTACAACTTCAATTTTAATTACAATACTATAAAGACCCCTATTAAAAAACCCTATTAAAAACTCTCAAAAACCCTATTAAAGACCCCTGTTAACAACCCTATATTAAAAATAAATATCTATATACAATAAAAGACAATTCCAGTTGCAACTCCTATCTACAATTTAGCAATACATTGTTTAAAGCTATACAGGGAGGATGCCAGCTAACACTCAGCTGTGAGACCATTCCAAGACCTTGCACCTTTAAAAGAGAAATATTTCTGTCCATTATTGGTGTTTTTCTTAGGTAATCTTAGGTCAGTTACTGTATTCCTGAGATTCCTCGAGGTTAGCTGGGATGTTTTTGTGAAAAGAATACACATGTACTGTGTAGCCAGCTCATTAAGAGATTCTGCCATGAATCAAATACATCTAGGGCTCTCAAATGAGAAAGATATTCAAAATTTGATAATTATGAGTGGAGATAAATGAAAATCCTCCATGCACAGCACTGTTTTCTGAAAATTCGAGCTAGAGAAAGAGAGTGACGATTGATTGAATCTTGACTTGAATGACTGACTTAAACTCTCCGCTCTCAACTAGATCGATTAAACTAAATTACAGGCCTATTAACAGTTATTGTTAATAATAAAATTAACTCAGCCAGTATAGGTGATGCACGAATTGAATGGTGTGGTATTGTTAAAGTCAATAATCCAGGAAGAGGTATAAAATCAATTTTTCTTTGATGGTAAATACAGTTAACAAAATGAAGATTAATGGTATTCTTTTGTCGCCCTTTTGCTATGTGCAAAGATGCCTATTTTCCGCTATAAGGTTCAATTTTGAATTTTGGTACAAATTCGACACCCTCAAAACTGATTGTCATATCAAGAAACAGCTTTAAATATGCAAGCCACGTGTTTTGAGAAAGTTTCAGATTAATCTGACCTGTCGTTTGGGCTGCAGTACGTTGAAAAGGATTTTTCCCCATAGTAAAAAATTGCCAAAGTGAGCATATTCTTATGGCCTGGAATTCTATGACAAAGATTGAATAATTAGAGAGAGATATTTTTTTCGTGAACAATATTGACTTGTACAGTTTTTGAGGTGCTGAATTAGAAGTTATGGTATGACTCAGTTCAATTTTCATTTTTAGGCCCATTTGCAGCCAATTTTCCGCTATAAGGTTCAGTTTTGAATTTTGATAAAAGTTCAGCACCCTCAAAACCAAAACATTTTTCCCCTGGTTCAGGCTGCAGTATGTTGCAAAGGATATTTTCTTCTGTAAAACTGACTCTCTTTGTGGACCTCCTTTTTATACTTTCCGCCCTTCAATTTTCTTACCCTTTTACAAGTGTAGTCTTTGAAATATATTTATAATTTTGGGTAAGTTTGGTTTTTTTTATTGAGTTTTCGAATTTGAGGAATTTCTTATCCAAGTGCCCGCTCTGGATCGTGTTTTTCTTTGAAAAAAATGACGTAAAAGTGTCTGAATAACGATTTCTGTTCTGCTTCAAATTGTAACGTCCGTGCAGCGAATCAAGAGAAGGCAGCCGTCCAAGCTTTTAGGTGATATAAGAAGACTAGATTAAATCACAAAGTTTGAAGTTTGTTTTTTGTTTGCCTTCCTTGTTTGTTAGAACTGAGCATAACTTTTGCGAATGTCTACCGGCCGTCGCGTTTTTCGATAGACATGGCCTAAGTGATACACACGTAAAATGCAACGTTGGAACGGTACGTTCTAGGTGATGAACGATCACGAAATTGGCAGTGAAGTTAGATAAGGTATTTTAATGACTGTTTCTGAAAAAAGATTGAATTTATTATATTTAGGTTTTTTTTTAATAAGTAAAACAATCACGAATGTCGACCGACTTTCTCCCGTGCTAAGTCGAATGTCGAATCGAATGTCGAAATGGGGATAGCGAAGCTGAAGCTATCGAGGTCTGAGAATGTTGACTGGATGGGCGATGATACAGAAGGTAAAAGGCCTTATTCATGTCACTATAAACTCCCAATCAATCAATTTCACTCTTTTCTTGAAATTGGACCACTATCGTGGCCTAGTGAAAATTCATAATAACTGACGTGTCCTAATTTGAAAACTTTGTTGTTGCACATTGGCTAGGAAGACTTCAAGAACTGAGCATTGGTACCCAGCCAAGCCTGAGGTAATACTTAACGTTACGCGTTTATTGTCGGGTGCCGCATACCTTGGCAAAACTACCAGTATAAAACATTCTTACCTTTGCAGTTTCGATCTTTCAAAAATGCCGTGTTTGAAATATTGGACGATAATCTTCCTGTTTTTGAAAGTGAATTCCTAAGACCACAAAGGAAGAGCTTTGTTGCCCGCACGCGCAATAGGCTTGCGTCAAGCCAATCTTCTAGTGAAGCGGGTGAAAGCGAAAAATCGTACGATAGAGCGTAGATCCTCACTGACGAAAGAGCACTCTTCGAGCTATGTTTTTAGATACTTTTGTGATTGCACAAATACACTGTTCTATTGGTCAATATGTTTCAGTTAATATGATAGCGCTGGTAAAATATTGACAATCGTGTACCTCACAATGGCAGCAGATATTGACAGTGGCTGAAATGGCAATTTCAAGTTCTAAAAGGCAAAATCCAAATTTTCCTGGTCAAATGCGGAGATAGATGAATTATATCGATTTTTCTGTATTTTTTTCCGCAGATTTCATATTGTTTTTTTATCATCAGTTGGGGCTTTTGTCTCTGTAAAAAACAAAGATGGCCGACCAAACTTTGGAAACGAGGTCGTGATAGGGGTGGCAATTGGCATACAGGGGGGTCAGTCCGATATTTTTGGGTCAAATGCTAACCCAATGTGATATTTTTGCGTTAAATATTTGTCAGAAATGATATTTTTGGGTCCAACAAAATAGATTTGATACAATTCTGATATTTCTAAGTATCAAATTTAAAAACACTGATATTTTTGGGTTTTCGTGAGATTTCCATATCTGTATCAAATATATTGTTCATAGACGCAAGAGGCTGTAGCTTGTTTAACCATTACAAGTCAAGTGAACATACTCTTTGTGAGTTTTACTGCAACCATTGAGAGCTTTTTTGAAATAGCAAATCTGACAAAATTCAGCTGGGATACTATCACATCTAAAATTACCGAGGGCCCCCCCCCCCCCCCTGAGAGGCTACCTTGCCGGAAAACAAATGGCTGTCTTAGTTGAAGGAAAAGTAATCCAAAATGTGTCTTGGTTAAGCGATTGTTAAAGTATAGCAGCAATTAGTCGTTCCTTTCGTAAAAGGAAAAGTCATGCTTGCTCTACCAGTTGAACACAGTGTAATTCAAGTCGTTACATCGTCGCATTGCGGACGGGACAAACTCTGGCCTATCCTCTGCTAATTCTCAAGTCTTTCGACAAAATACCATAAAAAAAACTAAAGTATAGTCGAGTTTAGTGACGCTGGCCGGTAAACTTTCGTTGATAACAGGGATGAAATTGACGTACATTTTTTGGGTCCCAAAATTTCCGACTGACAAGGTTCAAATATAATTTTTCTATGAAGGCGAAGTCTTAAGCAATTACGATATGTTTAAATAATGACCAAATAAGAAAGACTAAACTAATACCAACTCCAACTGTTACGTACTATGCAATTTTTGGCGCGGTATAGTGCTGATGATTATTGTGATTTTTATGATAAAGGAGCCGGCGATGATGATAATTATGAGTGAAAAGGTATGGTATGGGAATGTTTTCGTTCTCATGTTGTATTGGAACTCCTTAGATCTCTATGACAATGAAAATACAATGAATACTAAGAAACTGCAATTTTCTTAGTATTGCTAAATATAATGAATCTCCTATTTCGGGAAATGACAAATCAGGTTTATGGTGACTGATTTTGGAAAGCAGAAAGGTTTCTCCATTACTCGAAGCCCTTTCCCTTTTAACTTCTTTATGAGATGGTTCAAAAGTTTAATCCTCCTGTTGGATGACTTAGATATTGATGGCAAGATTGATACAGGATCTGCACTGGTAGCAACAGGCAATGAATTAAATAGACATATTGTGATAAAGCGTAGAGTTAGGCAAGGATGTGTTTTCAAGGAGAAGTCACCATATTTTCTTTCTAAAATAGGGCCTTTTTGCACATTACGGGGAATTTTGTCGAAAAATTCGAACCCCCCCGTTAAAGGGATCTAGTACCGGCCCTGGTCTCGTTACATGTAACTGTAGCTTTTAATGTTACTTACCTCAGATTGGTTGCAGCAGATTTGCATTACGGCCTGCAACGGAAGATTTTACAAAGGTACAAAGACCATTACTACCTCTATCGGTCTATTCTGCCCAAAAATCTTGCTTTGACAAATACTTTATCACTGTTCCTGTTGTAATCACAAATTGTACTTTCTCGTATAGCCAAAACGAAAAAGTGTTTTCAGTTGTGAACTCAACCCCTGTCTCTGGCCATGTAAATCGACTGTCCTTGTATGGTACAACGTTTGCAGTATAATTTACGGAAAACTGATCTGCCTTTCCTTGCAAATTTACTGTAATCGGAAGGGTTTTACCATTAGCGCGCGCTATTTTTTTTGTGGGGAAAATCCGAAAAACAGGTTTAACAACGAAAGTGTACCGGCTAGTGCCACTAAACTCCAGTTTGTCTATGCTTGCGACAGGGGGAGAATAATTTTCTTGTTTCTTGTCGAACGACCTGAGAATTATCGGAGGATCGGCCAAAGTTTGTCCCCGTCCGCGATGCGACGATGAAACTACTTGAATCATTTTGTGTTTAACTGGTATAGCAAAAGTGACTATTCCTTTTATGTGAGTATACACGATACCACTTTAGCTATAATCGTTACAATGTCTAGATATAAAGTAAGCAATTAAAGCAGCAAAATTAATGAAAAGAAAATAGTCTAAGCTGTTCTACCAGAAAGTCGTGTTTGGGTTTACTTACCATTCTTAGCTCGTAAAGTGCGCTTTTAGTTCTTTTTTGAAGCGCCCGAGTGTTTTGATTTCTCTAATATTAGCAGGGATATCGTGTAAGAAATTGCGGTGGCGCCACGTTGTTGTTGTACCCTTAATTAAGATAGCGGCTTTAGGCTAAGGGAGCACATGAATTTTATATTTTTATGATTTTTATTTCTATTATTATTATCAAGATCGGTGTTCAAGAAGACGTTCAATTCGAACTCTTATGAATCACTCTTATTTTCCATCGAATTCTAAAATACAGCGAAGTTAAGAATCTTATTGAGCGGGGTTTTTAGGGGTACCAGAACCTGCAAACCAGGACAAAAAAATTGAGAAACCCGAGAATCCCGAAGAATATTTGGGAAACCCGAAAACCCGCAAGTATAAAATTGAAAATCCCGAAAAGTGCATTTTGTAATAAAAAGAAAAAGCTTACTAAGGACGGTATCGTCATTCATTGTCACTCCACTGGCAAGGGGACCTTATGCAGAATATGCAGAAGATTAAGGTATTAAAGGATTAAGGATAGATTGCATCTCTTCATAGTCTTCTTAAGGTCTGCCTTCCAGTGTAAAGATGGGCCTACTTAAAACAAATTAAAAACTACCGTCGTTTATCCATGCTCCCGGTTGCTTCAAGCAGTACCGGCGCCAAGGGGGGGGGGGATTGGGGGGGGACGCATCTCCCTCAGTTGTCGCCAAAATTGATTTTCCAATTCAACTATTTGTTTCATGTTTCAGTCTAAAATGTTTGACCGTAACAAAAGTTACCTTTTACGGTAAGTGAGGACCATCATCTGTCAGAAAAGAGGCTTTTTCCGAGTAAAATGGGCGTGGTTCAAACAAATTTTCAGACCTTCTTCTATGTGCCCCCCCCCCACTTTGTGTTTGAGAAGACAATCTTTCACCAATTTTACACCTACTGCAACGATATTGATTTTTCCTACTTAAATCCGGTTACAGGACCCTGCACTCAAATTTTACGTGCTTATTGAAAAGTAATGATGACTGGTATCATGATTTTAACAAACGATTCCTTACATCTGTAGTATTTATTGACTTGAAAAACCCTTTGCAGATCATGCAATCCTCGTTCAATGGCTAGGTCATTAACGAGTGCAGGGAGTAGAGCTGGATTGGTTCACATCGTAGTTACAGGATCGTAAGCAATGCTGTTAAGTATACACCCAAAATCATTAACATCATTCGTGGTTTTTCAAGCAATTTGAACAAACTTTATTTGGACAAAGGAGACCCTGCGATGAATCGCCATATAAACGAGGAAAACCTAGATATAATTGGATCGCACAAATATCTGGGCTTTCAGAGTGATTCAGAACTTAAATACTGCATGGCTATAAAAAATAAAGGGTGCACAAGGCCTGAAGTTTATCTGTTGCATGTAAATCTGAATGCAAATATAATCCAGCAGGTGTGAAGGCCCTAAGATGATTCATATTCTTGTTACTTGTCTGGGCCAAAGGTATAGTATTGCATAAGCAGTTTCCATCAGCATTGACCCTGACTACAAAGAATGTAGATGTGTCTATTGATTGCCAAATAAATCATATGGCAAGAAAAAACAAACAAACCCCAGGTTATAAAATATGACCTCCTACAGATCACTTTCCATTGATATGACCTCCCACAAAAGCATTAAATTTTTTACACTTTCGGGAAATATCATTGCTTTATATCCTTAAACCTTTCAGCAATCACATATTAGATCTTAGCATTAACCAATGCATTAACCTACAATTTACTATTAAAGATTTCTAAGGTCAATTGAGTGGAATCAATAAAGACTGTTTAAAAGTGAATTTTTTTTTGTGTAGCAACTTTAGTGTAAACCAAGGGCAGGGATAGACTTTGAAGTTGGATGAGCATGATTTAATAGTGCACATCTAAGAAGCAGTGAGTATGGTTCTGACAAAAAATGCAATCAACATATGAGCTTGGTTAATGATGACAACGATGACAAAAATATTACAAAACTTTTGTGAAACAATATAAAAACAAGGGACTTGAAAAGTAAATGATGATGATGGATTACACTGTAGCAATAAAATTATTTTGCTTATATGACATCTTTTAGCATTATAATTGTCTCTGTTTATGGAATATACAGCATATGCATGATATTTAATTGCCAGTTTTGAGAAGCCCTACAAACATTTTTGTGTGGTAGTCCCAGCAGCCTTTTCCTGTAATAGCCCCTTGAATATACCTTGCCTGTAGTCTATCAGCAACCAAAGTTTCTAGCATTAAGGGCTTAAATTTTTCCAGTTCCTCTATTTACTTGTAAAGGGCTCTTTCTGGATACTACCAGTTAAATATTTGATAAAATGTTATTTCTATTTGACCCTGCATGTTCAGAACCTTTTTCTGTGGGTTAGTTTATTGGAATCTGGAGTTTCCATTTTAGCAAATTGATTTCTACCTAGCATTAAGTTCAGAAGACTAATTGGTGAAAGCTATCAGAAGGCAAAATTTTGTTATCCTTTTCAAATTCATTTTGCTCTGCATTATTATTTAATAGCAACCTTCCAGTGTAAACTATACGCCAAATAATTCCTACAATTGTGTCAAAACCCCATGAAAATATGGAGCTTTTGCTAGAACATTATTTTATCGATACTTCGCATACGTAGGAAAGATGCAAATGGCCAACATTTTCCAAAAGGGCTTTCACTGTATTGGCAATGTCAAAAATGCCTTGGCTTGGGTCTTATCAAATGTTATCTGTATTAAGATAAAAAGGATGTTACCTGGCAGGCAATACGATTTTCTGGTGCTAGCAATCAAAAACAGATTTGGGGACGACTTTCAGCTCTGCTGAATCCTTTGCTGAGCGTGCTCCAAGAAATTCAAACTACTCATCTTTACCTCATGTTTTTCAGCAAAGTCAGCGAGACTCTCAAGGTCCCGTGATTCGATAATTGATTCAACCTCTTCAGAAAGTCCATCATGTTAGAAATAACTTGAATAGCAATCCAAATTGAATCGTTGGCGAGGTCTCCAACAAGAACCGGAACTAGATAAAAAATGTAGTTCAGGCCACCGACTTACGGTAAACGGGAAGAAAGGGGGGTGGCAGTTAATTGGGTTTAGTAACAGAGCTTCGTATTGCCATCAGGATGGCTGGAGACCATCGTTCTGGCAACCGACTTACGGAAAAATTAGATGTAAGAAGGATGATCTTTGTAATCTTTTCCTCAAACACTCTTTCCAGTGAATAAAAATCATCCCTCTGATTACCCTCTATTCGTAAGTCGGTGGTCAGGAAGGGGCTTTTTGAAATCCTCCTAGACACTGTCTACGCCAAACAATTGAGGAAATAAATTTTAAATCGGACAAAGTTGCTGTGCAATTTAATTTTATCAGAAATGGAGTTGTTGAGGTAGATATTGCTAAAACTTTGACCGTCTTCCGTGAGTTGCGGAAGGCGGTCTGTATCGGCCCCTGGTCAAGATACCACAGTTTTCCCATTAATTTTTGATATTTTCTTCTTTTTACCGTCATAGCATATTTTTTCCCCTCTTTCCGACTCAGTGTTATGACTAACATTTATCACATCGTTCCAGCCCTACCTACGAATTACCCTCGTTTTCATACCTTTTCGGTATCTACTTTTAGTGCATGACTTAGTTGTTTGTTGTATATTTTCTGACCGCTCAAGCTGATATCACGTTAGTTACTTTCCTGTTATTCTTAATTCTTATTGGTTAATTCTCTCTTGTTATTCCACGTACTTCCTTATGTAAACAGTAGATTTGGAATTAGAAACTAACTTTGAAATTATGTAAGTCTCACTGGAGTCGTGCTTTTCTTTGAGTCTCAATCTTGTAGTTTTAATTAACGATTTACCGCTCGTGCCTGACTGTTTTCACAAGATAACTTAGATACAGCATTGGCCTCGTAATATTCTATGCATTACTGACACCAGAACCATTTTCAGTTTTACTACTAAACATGCCACGTAAAGAGTACTTGCAAAAGAAGAGGAGAGTTGTGGCAGAGAAAAGGGCAGCAAAATGCCAGAGGTTAACTCAATTTTTTAGCCAAGAAGCTGCCGATAAAGAAAAAATAGAAACAAAGGAAAACAACTGTCAGAACCGCTGCTAAATAGCAAAATTGATATTGACTGTATTGGCAGTCAAGTGACAGAAAAAGGAACATGAGGGACACTCTACCAAGGATATATTCTGGATGTGAACAAAATCCAAGAGAAAGTGGGAAAGGACACTCTTTCTGTTTATCACGAGAAGATTGGCTCACGCAAGCGACTCTTAGCAAAGTGTTTAAATTGCAATAAATTTGAAGAAGATGCTAAGAAACATTCACGTAATGGAATTGTTTATCTTGCTCATGGGATGAGATGCGATCCAACTGAGAAGCTTGTTAAAATTGCTGACCATTTTGAAGGTAACGCACATCAAGCAGCAGTTGATGCAAAAACTATTATGGAGCTATGGAAAAAATAAAGCTTGAGTCACCCATGGTTGAGGGTTCTTGAGAAGCAAAACACAGTTACAGTGCAGAACCTTATCAAGCTTGCTGTTGATGTTTATAACGACAGCAAACAATTGACCCTCTCCGCATGGTCTTGGCCTGCCAGGTCCCTGGCAGCAGCACATGCTGAGCAATAAATTTCGTATTTAAAGGAGAATGGAATAGATGCTCCTTTTTTACCATTTGCACCAACATCGACGGATTTGTATTACAAAGATCCATTAGTTTACAAAGAAATGCTGACAATTTTAGCTGAACTTGAAACTGAAAAACTTCAAGCTGAACTTAAGGATGCAATAAAATTCTCATCACATATAGATGGATCCGTAGATTTCATGAAGCATGATAACAAATTTGTATTCATCAGATTCAACTTACCAGCCGAGCCAATAGAACTGAACTCCTTTAAGATACTTTGCATCTCCTATTGAATTTATCGTGAATGCTTTACATACAGACTTCTCTCACTTGGGACTGACATCTCGATGATGAAATGTCTGAAAATTGAACTATCTAAGAAGCAAACTATCTTCGGCCGCCATTTTATCCTGTGTGACAACATGTCCTTGCAAACTTGATAGTGCCATTTGATTGGCTTGCCACCCTCGGGGTTTTTTGTGATTGGCTTGCAACTGTCAAGATGCAATTTGATTGGCTTGCAACCCTCAGCACCACAATATTTCAAAGAGACTGAAACTCCCGCCGTTTTCGCAACCGTTGAGGAACGTTTGCCATTGGCCAGCAGCGTTCCCATGCAGTTGCTAGGATAGCAGAAAAGGTGCTCGTGGCCGAAAATTTCAAAAATGGGTCACAGCGATCAGAAGAGTATTGCTGCACATTTGTCTTATGTATAAAATACCATCATATTGCTTGGATGAAAATGGATTTGAGAATGAGAATTATGAGACATTCTCTTTCATCAAAGTTTGACTTGGATACTGACGGTTGCAACTGCGACTGCAGATGCAACTGTTGTGCAACCTTTTGAATCCGCCCCTGATCATTGTATATTACATTGATGATGCATGGAATTTTTGTATTGACCACAAAATTAACGAATTTGCCGAGCAACCCTGTCAAAAAAAATATGTAGCATTTACGTCGGCCAATACCTCCAGGCTGATTTTCTAGTAAATAAGAATCATTCAATGTATTCTATTTGCAAAGAAATAATAAAGACGTTATAATAAATCTTCTATCTCTTACAATGACTTTAAAACGGTTGAAAGCTAAGGGTTGGACGAAAAGGTTTTGCAAAGTGACCAGGAGTATTTGACAATGGTGATATGAAAAACGATTGGCAAGGGAATAGTGTTTTGAAAGTACAGAGTGCTGGTTTATGACTGCCCCTAAGATAAAATGTGACTATCAAAACCATTTTGCTCTTGCTTCAGGATACAAATGGACCAGAAGGCTTCCAATCGGCTGCATTGGTGGACATGCTGTAGATCCTCGAATAAGCCTGAATGTTACCTATTTTCCTGTAGGGACTTTCTTAAAACAAGCTATTATTCTACCTAACAGGGGTTTATTTGGAGGGGGGGAGGGCCTTGTCAAAGGTGGTCGCTTATTCTAGGATTTACGGAAAGTCAGCAAATTTTCAGCGCCACACTTTCGAACGTGACTATTCTAGTTTTCGTTGACACGTAATAGGGGCTATTGCAGCATGGTCCCTCATTAAGTGCGATTGTTCTTTTAGCCTAGGCTCCATATGTAGAGAAATCATTCATTTACAGGAAGATCCCCATGGAAGTTGAATTTTGTGATAATAAAATCAGGTATGTGTCATGATAGAAAAAGTGTAGATAATACAGTGAAAAATCATGTCAAACGAACAACTTACAAGTAAATATATTAAAATAAGCTATAACAATCATAATTAAGATGAATTAATTATTACACACAATATTATAATAATCTGTCATAGATAGCGCATCATACATTAAATTAACTTAAATTAAAATGAAAATTCAACTGAGACTTCTAATCTATTCATAACAAAAATTTAATGTCTTAATAAAATTTTTTGTAGGAAAGATATTAATTCATTGACTTGACTTGAACTATTTACTGGTGTGAGATGGCCCCGTCGGAGATAATGTGTAGGAAAGCATTTTGATCTATCATTTCAGTTATTTTGAAGCTAAAGCTGAATAATTCCTGTTCTATTTTTTCCTTTTAACCCACTGCAGTAAAAAAGGTAGGGTTCCTTTCGCTGATTGCAATGTTTAAACACTTACTGTAAAGCATTTTGGCTATCCAAGTATCATTTCGCACCAGAGGATGAACCTTCCTGTCTATTTGCACTGGGACATCTTGGAGTACAACTATTCTTAGACATGTCTCTCTACACATGATATAAAATTTTTCTTACAATATGAACTTATTCAGAGCAAACGAAGCTTAAAATGATTGTTTGCATTATCTCGTATATCTGACACAGAAATTTCAACATTAGTAGGGTCATTTAATTTCTGAAGATGACCTCAGCATGGACCTGGACGCTCAATTGCTTTTGCCTTTTGGAACATAAAGAAGTACTAAAGTTCAAATACACCTTTGACCAAGCCAATAAATATTTGTTTACTTAAACATTTCAAAGAAGATCAACTTAAGAAGCGTAGGTTTGTTGCGCTAATTTGTCATTAATTATTTAATAATCCTTAGAATGAAAGAGAAAATGTGCTATAGCTTGATCATACTCAAAACCACACGTTGGTACTGACGTATTAATTGCTCAAAATACAGGGAATTGCAGTTCTAGTGATATGTGACTAGCATCACATATTCATAACTTTTACTGCATAATTATATGAACAAGAATCCAAAATAAATCTTAAAATTCATTTCCCTATCTCCGATAAAATTTTGGTTGCCAATTGTATATGATGAACAACCAAAGCCAACTGTACATTGACATCATTCCAGGTTTTCGCCAAACCATTTTCTACTCTGTGAATTGCTTCAATTACTGCAGGAAAGGATCTTCCAAGGTAAATGTTGATACTGCTAGGTGAGTACAAGATATGCCTAAAAGGAAAATTTAAGAACAATATGATGCAGCTAAAAGGTAGAGTCATAAAAGGATTTCAAAATTGAAGGTGATGCTATTAGTACTTGATCCAACATCTTTATCTGCAAAGGTTTTTATGCCTGAAAACCTACTCTGTATTTACTTTTGTGTAATTGTTAAGCCCAATCTGAACTTTGTTGCATAACGAGGCAATGAAGGCGCATCAGGGCAACCTTCAAGTAGTTTGGCTACAAACCGGGACTGAAGGCTTCACAGAGCACATATTCAAGATGTACCCAGAAGTAAAGCACATGTCGACAAGAACTGAAAATCAATCCGAGATTTCTGTAACATTTGAGTGTAATTCTTCCATAAATCGGCTGCAGTATAAGTAGTGTCTAAGTTCTGCCGGTCAAGACCAGTGACTGAGATTTACAATCAACTTACAATTACAGTTAAAATTGCCGATCCTTCCGCTACTATATAATCATCTATATCATCTTCGTAAAGACTTGTATACACTTTGAAAGATGCACTTTCAAAAACATCCTTGTGAAATCTAGAGGCTATTTGAATGTGTGGCTATTCTGATCATGCAGATCTTGTTGTTAAACCTTTGCTTTAAATGGGAACTTAATTGCATTTTGGACATAAAAGACAGAGCACAGAATAATCTTCTGTTTTCTTAAGCTTGAAAATTGAAAAAGCTATACTATTTAACTCCAATCAGTTTATACTTTTGTTAAACCCCCTAGAAAAAAGAAAGAAGTTTTCAATTCCCCTCCCTCCATGTCCATGTTAATTCAGCTGCAAATTTTTCTATATAAACTTGATAGTGATCAATTTTGAATACCCAACATTGATAAACGGGGGAGAGGTGTTTATACCCATTTTCTTGTTATTTTTGCGGTTTAATTTGGAGGGTCAAACGGTTTTGCAACTGATTGTCTTGATGTGGCTTTTCTTTGCTGCAAGTTTGATCGGCTGTAACACCGATCTCTTATCCATTAGATGTATCATTCATGGTAAATAGTGTTAATATTTAATCTCCATATTCACAGGATTCGCTGATGAGATCTCAGATGATGCCACAGTAGAGGGTCAATGGAGAGCGGAAAACGCATCTACGTTACTCGAACCATTGTCACCAAGAGCCAGAGGAAACAGGCCAACCGCAGAAAAAGCCCAGGAGATACTGGTTGACCACTTTTATGGATGGGTTCTGTGGCAGTGGTAATGTCCTGACCACAGGACATTACTGAACTGCTATGTTAAATTATTTCAATTTTTTCCATGAGGCAATTGATATCTGTACTTTATAAATCTTTGTTCAACTACATGTCTTTTTCTGTAATAGCCAAACTGGGCTGCGGAGTGGTGCTTACTCCTCTAACATTTGGCTTCTCGGCAAAGTGAAGCGATATAATGATATTCTTCCCTCTCATTGCTATAGTTTTGCACGCAGTGTATAAGTGTCCATGGGAGACTTTATTTTTGTTGGCAAATTAGTAGAGGATTTTACTCTTTTCAACTCTATTCAATTTTACGCTGCTTTCGTTCAGAGTAACATCTCCATTGATAGAGAATTGATACTTTGTAAACACATATTAATCTGCAGCGAAAATGGAAAGAGTATTAAAAACAATTATGAATGAAAACGATCGTGTAGCCCGGCACTTATAGAATTTATCTCTGACAGGAATGCTTATACATATTATCGAAATAAAGAAGTGCTTGCATAGGCAGGTAAACTTCACATCATATTGTACATCAAATTTGGAGGATATCAGAGTCGGATCTAGAAATATAAAGGGGGGGGGGGGTTTCCAGATTTAGATGTTATTTGATATTGTGGTGAAGATTTTGGGGGCGACCCTAGCTTGTAGACTGGGGATCTAGGGGTACCCTAAGGCCCCTAGAAGGTAAAGGGCTGCGCTCTGGTGGGGATACAGGAGCAAAGCCCCAGGAAGCCCCTGAGATTTTGCATTTTCTAAGGGCTGAAAATTGCTAAAATTGCTAAAATTTTCTTTCCTTATTGCATTGAAACGCAAGAAATTAAATGATTTATCTTTTTTAGTTTTACACTAATATGAAAATAATATTGAAGTGGCAGGGGGGGGGAACCCGGAACCCCCTAAATCCGCCCCTGGATATATCAGTGTCCTTCCCACTACTATCGAAGTTTTTGCCGAAGACACTCACACGCACCTCTTACCTTGATAATGGTGGTTATCTCTAAAGAGGAGGTATTGTTATTAAAGGTCTACACTGATGGTTGTATGGAACAATAAATCCTATAACATATCAAGCCCCATAGCCTGGTTATGGTCTGTGACGCAGGCTACAAGCCCCGTAGAGGCCAAGCCAATCGCATAGTTTACTGTCAATTTTGCTGCCATTTCTACTACCATCCGCATTTTTTACGGCTACAGTCGGTTCTACTGCCAGTTCTACTGCCAGTTGTAAATTTTCGTGCCAGATCCACTGCCAGTTCTAATTTTAGTGCCATTTTGCAGGGCATTTTGTAAGAAACTTTAACTACCAGGGAAGGTTTGTGGGAAGTCTACGAAAGGGAAATATCTAAAAGAAGTAAAAATTCACCTTAGTATGAATAAGAAATTAATGGTTTATGATCAGCCAAGAAAAAGTACCAACCATAATTATGGTAGCAATTTTACGTGAAGTGGTCTGGGTATGCAAATTACCTTGGGAATGTCTTAAGTATGGTATGTTTTGAGTGATAAAACTTTTATCTCAGGTGCAAGAGCTTTGGTCCCACGGAGTAATAAAAGAGCCTCTGTTTGAAATAAGATGGTCTATATCAGGTTTAAACTAGCCCATCAGCCAATCCCCTGAGACGAGTAATCTGAAGTTCAAAAGCACCAAACTGCTCTTACCGGGAGATTGACTGATGAGCTAGTTTAAACCTGACACATAAATGTTCATACTGAGAAAACAAACTATACACTATCCTAGCAAAACATTGCGTCGAAAGTGCAGGACATTTTAAAGTGTTCCAAAGTTCCCCAGTAAACTCAATGCCTTTCTAGGACAAAAATCACAGAATTTCCCCTTTAGTCCTTTAGTGAAAATCATCTTTTGAATTGAATTTTTTGTTTTTCTCAATTTGAGTTCCGGGGACAATGTTTGATATAATGTATTTTGCTGCTGATATATTTTGCAATGTGTTTGACATCTTTTGGTTAAAACTCTTTCGGCCCATTTTGGTTATAATCTTCGCAAGCAGTGAAAGTGTCTTAAAAAATGCGCCGCGAATAGCAATAGAACTAGCAGCAAAAGTGGCAGTGAAAGTTGCAGCAAAAGTGGCAGCTAAAAATGTGGTTGATAGCTAACGTGGTAGAAGAAAATGCTGCTGGCATGGCCCCTATGGGGCTCGGTAGTAATATTACATATCTTGCACAGTCCAATCTGACTCGTTGAATGATGAAACTTGCAAAATGCCCAAAAACCCACTTTCTATATTTTCAAGAGATGATTATCTATCAGTAAGAATAGAAAAATTGAGTTTAGTGGACACAAAGGCAATATTTGAATTGTATTATTGATTTATCTACAATCAAAAGTTAACATCCGAAAGAACATTATCATATAGATATTTCAGTGAAACATAGAGTGATGCCCGTTACTATGTGAAAATGGAGGGGAGTTTCGCTGATTTTATTCAGAGTTTCGAAAGAGCGCTCAGTTGCTCCTGTTGCTATATGACACAGTATATCACTTAAACATAATATGATGTATATAGGATGGGTCTAAAATTAGATTTGTAAACTGCTGCTGACAGATTCTAATGGCTTGTACACATTGCGAAATTAGAGACATGTGACTTTAAAGCAATTTAAGTGCAAGTTTTGGATGTTAAAAGAATACACAGTATAAAATTATTGAATTAGGAGATGCAGGTAGATGTGGTTGGCAAAGCAATTTCAAGAATTAATAGGAACCATATATTAAGTTGGATAACATAAATCATGCAAAGTTGTCGTGATAATGGACTGTTGGTGTGGATGAAACAGTCCTTCCACGTACTATATCAAAACAGGTTGATGACTGAGTCCAGAAAAGCCATAAACCTTCCTCCTATAAAAACACAAATCTTCTTCACAAGTCGATATAAAAAAGGCATGGCTTGGGTCTGTCATGTTTCTATTGCTTTCGTTGAACTTCCTCCAGCTAGTGATCGTGTGATCAAAATGTTTACCAAACGCTTATTGATGAGTTCGCACGCGACGACTTGAAGGCAATACCCAAATAAGGATAATCGATTCGAAGGAAGCTGGTATAAGGTCTTTAAAATTAGCCGCTCACATCATTGATACATGCAATCACACATGTAAAATTTATTCAAAGCCAATCAAGACAACAATAACAGGCTCTTGCTTAACTGTCTCAACACTCACTAAAACATCTCAGCAGTATATGAACTTCGTTTCTACGACTATTGAAGATAAGATAGGTGGCCGTGACAAATAAGAAATTACCGCCATCCCCTTAGCAGACATCAGCAAAGCCTTCTTTTTTAATGTTCCAAGTCTTTTTCTTAAGAGAATTCAATCCTATTTCCTTTTTGAAAACTCTTTGAGATTACTAACTTCCATTTTCAAAAAAGATTGAGGAGGGAAAAAACAGGGAATATAAATAGTAAATGAAGGTGGGATTTTAGTATAGAGCAGAAGCTGGAAAAGTTACTTGCTAAGACTTTATACAGTACTTTAGCACAAGCATGCAAACTTAGATTGTTGTTTTGTTACTTTACATAGTTATTTGAAGGCAATTCTATTAGTGATGGTAGTGTGTTTCTCCTTGATTGGAACGTTTCAATTATCTAAGACTTTCTGGGTTTTTCTTTATTTCTACGTCTATCAGCCGCACCTACACAAGAGCCGTACATACGCAAATAACGATTCTCCGCTTGTTAGATTCTCCAGTATGATGAGTTTTGAAAGATTAATTGAGGCAAATGTTTTCCTAGACGTGGTAGAAAACTTTAAGCAAGTCAAGATAAAGAAACTGGAACGGTAAATTATTACGCACAAGGTTCAAACATTGGTAGGCCTAGCCGAGGACAATATCTGTCAGGCCCCAATAGACCTAAGCAAGCGTGGTATTTTGGCTTTCCATGATGATGGCGTACAGATAGAATTCAAGAAACAACTAAAATTAACGAAAAGTATTTATGATTCAGTCCGTTGCAAAATGTATCTAACGACAAAAAAATCATTTATGCAAACTGATACAGAGCTAGACAGGCAACAATGCTTACATCCAATGTTTTCGATTCCATAACAGCCTGAGCCATTCATAACTACTACAGATGTTCTCAAGAGCTTCACTCAACTCTTCACCTTCATCGCAAATGTGTTAAATATCCTCACAGCGGAAAGGGAAAATATCAGCATTTATTTATGAAATTTAAGAACAAAGACAACAAGAAATCATCAGGGAAAGCCAAGAAAAGACAAGAATAGACAAGACAAACAAAAATAGACAAGAAAAACAAAAAACTTGCAGCTTCGAATACAAAACGAGGACCAAATATTTTCCAAACCATGTGAGATCAAAGACGGCGAAAGGAACGGGTCACGTAATAGCATATTTAAACATAAACTCAATCAGGAATAAGATTGAAGCATTTCAACTAATGGTATCAAATATGTTGACATTCTCACAATCGGCGAAGCAAAAATAAGTTAAACTTTAACGGCAAGTCAATTGATGATCGAAGGTTTTAGAGAAACTTTCAGAAAGGATAGAAACAAAAATAGCGGAGGCCTTCTTACTTATGCAAGGGTGGGATTCATGTTATAGAGCTGAACAATCAAAAACTTCCTAATGACATTTGCGCCACTGAAATAAAACTTAGAAAAAAAACTGGCGCTCTCAATGTCCAAGGTATTTCTTCGATGAGAACAAAAAAGATCACGTTGTTATGGGCAATTTCAACCGCGAAGTAGGCAATAGAGAAATTAAGGCTTTCATTGACACTTACCCATTATGTATAGATTCAATACTGAAAAACTGTATATATTCTATTTCAATTCAAATTCCTTATATCTCATTCAAAACGTCATTTCCACCATGGGTTTTGTTTCTTCTCCTTCTTGAAAGTCTACAATCCTAGCTGTTTTGCAACCAAAAGACTAACAGTTATAATGAGGCTATTAATCTGGGTAACATCTGCTAAGACAAGGTGTTTAATGGCTTCATGCACTTTCCGTGTTTCTTTACTTAGTTTATTTTAATTAACTCTCTTAAACATAGTGCTATCCTTCCATCTATTTTAAATCCTCTAAATTCTTCAGCTCTCTTACTTTGTCTCTCTCTCCTCGGTTATCATTTCCACTGCTTCTCTAACTACAATTCCAATGTCAGCTGCATTGATCTCGACTGAAACGGTCAATCTTTGTGATATGGCTCCTCCGTTATTCATGTCTTTAACACCTTACTGCCCTTTCCACTCTGTTTTACCGATCTCCTCCTTATGAACTTTAATTCCACCTTCGAAAACCAAACATTTTTTCTAATGGCTCCAACCAGGTCACACAGTCTCACACAACTGGTGTTAGATATTCCTCGTTCTAACCATTCTCTATATATCAGCTGCCGATATTTCTCCATTGGCACTCAATTTTTATCAAGTAGATCAGCATTACAAAGGCATTAAATGAAAACAACATGAGCTGGTCTGTGTTGCTTTTCCTCAGGACAGCGGCTTGACAAGGCATCTTTACCAGTACCACTCGCGTCGCTGTCTAAATTTCTGTTTCGGGTCATTCTCATTCATGATGTGATTTCTTGTGATAACTCATGATGTCGTGTCACAATCACCGGTATATTTATCTAGACACCAGCTGTAAGAGGTTTGTCAACCAAGATTTATGAGTTCCCCTATAAAAATGAAACTAACGCCGGACGCTCACGCATTTTCTGAAGGTCGAGGAGAGGTGACTTGGACTACAAGTCATCATCACAATGATTATTTTCATTATCACTATCATAACAACTATTTTTGATAGGTATCTTATCCCCACCATTTGGAAAAATTTTTTATGTCTCAGAGGTAATTATTAATTCGAAATAAAACCTTAGACTCATGCTAATAGGACCTATTCAATTCTTTTCTACTCATATTGCTTATCTCAAGAAATGTTTCAAATCGGTCATATTAATAAATAAATCTATCAGTGCTCTTGGCATCTTCAGTAACAGTAATCCTTTCTTCAAATGTGTGACCCTTTTGATAGTGACAAACAACACAAAAATACATCATCTCCAAGCTTGCAAGAAATTGCATTCGTACAACCTTATTTATTTTTGTTGTTGTAGAAATAAGCCAGGACAAACCCAGAGCTACTCCCATTATATATTTTCTTCATTTTTCTCAGGTTGATCTTTTTACGCTTGTTATTTCATTTCATGCTGTAAACCAATTCTAGCAAATTACAAATTCCCACTGTAAGAGCGAGATTTGTAAATCTATTTTAGACTAAAAGATTATTTTATCAATAAAAATTTACGTGCGCTGTATAATATTGCTTAAAAATGTCCTTTTTTTGCAAATCTTAAAAGTTAGTTAATTTCTTGAAAGCTGCTAAGTTGGAATTCATTATGATTTGTCCTACTTTCCGGTGGAGTTTGCTGATATTTTGTCATCTGTCCACGTTGCAGTAGATACAAATTTTAAGAATAAACGTCTAAGAAGAATTGAAATGTATCAAAGAAGGAGTAGAGTTATCCATAGATTGCAAAATGAGAAAACCAAAATTGATGAATCATTGAATCATCGTTGACAAATAGTCAAGACATTTTAGATGATATAAATACTTGTCCTGATGACAATCGAGACGAAATGGCCCTGAAAAAAGCACGCAAATTAAAGATGGAGTCTCCAAATCAGAGTTTGCCTAGGATTTAGCAAAAAGATACTGTAAGTCTGTTTTCTTAAAGTAGCCTATCGATTCCAAAATTATTGAGCAAATATTTCAAGAAACGTAACTTTTATTTATACCTACTAAAGAAGGAATATGAAACACATAATCGTGATTCTTGTAGCATTTCGATGTAAAATAAAGGATATATCAACTAAAGAATTAAAAAATTGCCAAGACAATATCAAAAATTTTTCAATTCATTACTTTTCTAAATCTTGAAAATGCATTTGAAGAATTCATCATAACTCGATATTATCAGTCCTATCCTACCATCATATACCAAGCGGGATGCAGACTCTACTAAATAGCTATTAACACTGATTGTTAAACGTCCTTTAATCTTTGCGGCCTTATAACTTCTGGTAATCCTGCACAACCAGGGCAGAAGCCAATGGGGAGGGGGTGGCTAGGAGAGGGCAGAGCGCCTCCCAGGGACCAGAAATAACCAAATTGGGGAAATTTGACATGATTTAAACACTAGATTAAACCAGAAGTTATTCTTTAAACATCTATTGCTTTGCAGCCAATTTTCAGAAATATTTGGAAATTTTGTCTTTCTTGCCCCCATGAGCGGATATGGCTGGATTCGGCCCTGTACACAACATAAAGTCATTCAAGGCAATTGTCTGAGTCCGCTTGTTTTCAGTAAGTACTTCCAAACACCTACAAGTTGTATGATACCAGCAACTGAGAAATTCTTCCCATGATCAATACATTCCTTTTTTAAAGACAGTGGACTTATTTTAGTTAGCAGACGGGGTCGCTGCTATTTCCGGCCGAGAACAGAATAACGAGTTGCTATTGAATTATTTTACAAAATTGTGCCAACTGAAAGATCTGGTTATCAGTTGATAAATGTGCTGAGTTTTGGATTAAGGTATTTGCAACTTTTCCATTGCAGCATCAACCTTATACAGCAATGCCGAAAAAGGGGGAGGGGGTAAGGGAACAGCTGCTCCCCGTGCCCTCTTGTAAGAGGGCCAGAGTGGGCAAGAAGTGCCCTGCTCAAAGCTGTATATTCTTTTCAACCATCAGTCAGAGCAAAGCACCAAACGTCTTGGAATGGAAATTTGAATGGGCAGAAAGGCTTTTCCCTCAGAAATTGCGACTTTGCAACGTTTCGTAAATTACAGTTTAGTTGACTGCCCACTCATGTCTGTATGGGTATTGAAAGCTTGTCTACCATCAAGTCGCTTCAATGAGACACAAGTTTTTTGATTTTCAACAAGGATGTTTTTTGTGGTCAAGTGCCCTTCAAAGAATGTCTCCGGCATCCTTGACCTAATATCTTCATTAAAAACGAAAAAATTGCTCCTGTTTGTAATACATTCTCTTTTGATTTCTTAGGCCTTCATTTTGATCGAACATCAGTAACCGATCTGTCAACAACTCTCAAACAAACAGATTCAATACCAAGTTTTCCAAAGCACCGGCTTCGTTATTGCAATGACTACGTCCCTTGAATGACAATGTCAGAAGGAAACTTCAAATTTTCATAGTAGGTGAATATGAAATTAAATATGTTGTTCTTTTCTCAAGTCATACTTTTTTCAAAAGTCTTGCTGTTCCAATTAAAACTGTCATTTTAAAAATGCAATCCTTATATCAATCCAAATTTTATGAAGATATTGCTTTGTCTTTACATTGACTGAGCTTGGTTCTCCAAGACCTACAGGTATTACCTCAATACTCTTAGGCCCCACAATTTTATTTCCACTCTTTTGAGGTTCTGAAACATTGCTACATTTTCATTTTTCTTTATCAAAATGCTTCAATATATCGATCATATTGTATTATTAAATCCCATAAAATTTTTACCAAATCATTCAAAATTACTTTTCTAGGTGCTCATATCATTTTTTAACCTCCCTCAAATCCTACCTCCAAAAGAGCAGCCCATGCCTAACCATAGCAATACTGTTTTATTTTGTATATTCCTTCTGTGCTGAAATTCTTTTTACTCTTTTTAGGAAACAATCTGCATAAAGGACCTCTTGTTTTGTAAATGTTAAATTTGACCCAACTTGTCCTCAAAGCTGAAAGTTTCAAATTCATTCTCGAGTCCATCTTGCAACACTTCCATGTTGAATTCTTCTTTGGAATGCATTGAACGATCTTTTGTTCCCTTTCTAGTGTGTCAGTTGACATATTCACATAACAAGCCGAGCTGCTTTGTCTCCATCTTATCAAATATTTCTATATTTATCAAGCCTGTTTCTCCATTACACCTTGAAACAAACACCCTGTCAACATCAAATTTAGGGTAGAGTGATCCAAATATCATCATAACTGTTCTAGTCATTATACCTATTGTTGCTTCTCTTCTTTTTCTACTCTATAACTCCAAAGTTATGCCTCAAAACGCAACCGGCCGTGCATTTATAGTTCTGCTCTAATTCCCTCCATCAGTCAACTTTGACTTCAATACCAGCTTGATGCTCCGGTTTTGCTACCTATGTACACACTGCATACAAAGGTTGTTTGTTATGATCATTATTACTTTAATCATCTTATTTCTTATATATATCTTTATGCATCTTGTTTATGCCACCCATTTCTCTATTTGACGATTAATAACAAAAGACTATAGACTAACAGAATGTAAATTTCTCTACGTTTCTAGCCCTTTCACATAATTCTTGGAATTCCAAACAAAAAATTCTTTTACATCACTCCAATATTTTTATGTTATCCCCGGTTTTTTACCAACCTGTCAAAGTATCTGGTGCACTTTTGGTGCTTCTATCACCATCTAAACATGCCTACAAGCCTAATCTATCAAAATCTCTTCAAGTCCAAGCCATTTTGTTTCTTTCTCTACTACTCTTACAAATTTGGTATAAGTTACAATTGCTCAGTTCTCTTTCCATTTAGGTCTAGTTTGCTTACAATACCGAAAAAACCAATCGTATAAACAGAGTTTCCATTACTATAATTATTTTGCGTGCATGCATCCATTTATTTTACAAGCTTATACATTCAAATGATAGTTTTCTTTATACGTATTAATATTCGATTCCTTGTTCTTCCGGTCACCTCATTTTACAACCTTTTTATTTATTTCCCCCAAAATGGTAGCTGCTTTTTTATATCATAGTACCAGGTGAAAAAAGGGCGCTTGCTGGTACACTTCCTATTCCACTTTTGGATCAGAGTTGGATGAAAATCTGGGTGTTACCATGGACAAAAATTTGACAATGAAAGTGCATATTGACGAGACCTATAAGAAAGTCATGTGAAGAACAAAATTGCTTGCCCATATTCGACATAACAACAGCCCATGGGTAGCAGAAACGATCTACAAAATAATGATTTTGCCACAGATGTTGTACTGCAGCAATATCATGATTGGTTTGTCAAATGCACATAAATCATATCTTGAAAGATTCGGGAATAAAGTTGTCAGAGCTAGCGTAAACTTTGAAATATTCAAAGGAATGTTTGTACTTCTAAAGATATGACTCACAAAAGAACCTCTCAATTTCCTATTTCAACTATGAATATCTAAAAAATGTTAAACATAACTTTTTTGCATAATTTCAATGAATGCTACCGTTCAATAATTAGGAGATTGTAGAGGGTTAAGGAGAGACCTAGAAAAATAGCTTATAGAGGTATGATACCTTTTTAAATAGAATTTTACAATATGCTGTTTCTTAAGATAGAATTTCTGAAAATGAGTGTTGAAAACATGTTTGATATCGAATGGAATCACCGTTATAATGGCAAAGATTAAACACAAGTTGTAAGCTAAAGTATCCTCTTTTGAGAGTTGACAGAATGCCTGGATATAAAGTATCTTAAAGGTTTATAGATTGGCTAGACCTGATCTACTTTTCTGTCATTTCCCGAATCATCGTGAGTATACCTGCAACGTTTAAAAACTCTATGCGTATGTATAACACAATTTTGTACAGGAAAAATGAAATATTGTATACACACTTGAATTGCGATCGCCCTTTCAATCCATCTGAATTTATGAATGCTCTCTCTAACTGCATCAGTTGATCGTTAATCATCCTTACTTTGAGCATGCTTTGAAAAAAATTCAAAGGAAAATAGCTGAGGTAATTGTAATAGATATCATCGCGAGCATTGCATCAAAATCCAATCAAATCAGCTTATTGATCCTAAATACTCCTATGCTCTAAAGATGCCTAAATTTAGACTAGATGCAAAGCCAATTTAAGAAATGATGAACGGTTTAGCGATCATTAAATGGGGTCTTTTATTAACTCGTTTTAATTTTAAAAGGTCAAAACAGCACATTTTTGAAGGTGAAGGGTTATACTTCATTGATTAATTTGTTAAGACAGAGTATCGCATTCAGACAGCCAGAAATGGCATTGCTTGATTGTGGTATCTCGATGACTTCATGGCCCCTATTACCTGCATAGATGCAAAATATTTTTGCCTTTTAAGCGATTAGATTGACTAATGGTAGATAAAGACATAACCGTTGAATTCCTGAAACATTGCTCACCTATGCTTATAATACTAGCATAATGAAATGAACATACTTGGAACTCTCCACCAGCTTAACCCGCTGCTCCATTTTGTAAGCGACTTCCATCAATTGGCTGGCAGAATATCTAAGCATTGCTATTTAGAAAATATAATGTATTTAAAAATATTCGGTGACGTGAAGGCACTAACAAACTATGAGAATGTACTGCTTATTGATGTTTTCAAATAATTTCTTAAGGCTGTTTTGCGTTTAAAGATATTGTTTCAGTCATAGTATCTAGTTGATTTGTATCTCTGAGCACGTACAAAGCGCCCTGTCCGCACTAGGAAAAGAATTAAAGTCCAGATCTGCTGCTTTATTAATAGCTACACCCTACTGTCTCCAAGGGCGAGGATTGACTTGAAAAATTGGTCGTGTCCATCACTTTTTTCATCTGAAACTTGGGTCGGCCCTTATTTTTTTAATTTATAATTAAAATTTGGCGTTGTGTACTTAGTGTTTTTTTAGCTGATTTCAAATTTTCAGGACCACAATTTGCCCTATTGTTTACAAGTTAAGTATTTTACAGTCAATTAATGCGCAAATTGTTACAAAAAACAATCTACAATAACATCATGTTTACACCGTAAATGTCATGTGCTATATAAACTTTCTCTGCAGAAAACGGCCTCTTCAAAAGACGGAGATCATATCACCGTTGCAAATAAGTGGTTGTGCATGAATTATTGCAATTTCCTTTCTCGTTACTCAACTGATAATGAAATACCGATTTAAGGAGGTATAGTAGAAGGTTTTCTAAGCCTTGCTGTACGAAGTCAGCATCAACAGGATGCCTATTGATTTAAGTCATGCCTTCAGGAGTGAGAAGGACCTCGCCGTTGTAAACCGTCGACAATATTTCATAGTGTTTATGAATATAGTGTTCATAGTGATTATTAAGATCTGGTCGTGCCGAAATTTTAAAGCACGACCTGCGTTGTTCTTATGCATTGTTGGGCACGACCAAATCGAGAGAGGGGAATTTCACTTTCTATTGTTAAGCACGACCAAATCATAAGGTTCAGTCTTGCAATAGTTATGGAGCATGACCATTATGACGCCCTATGAACAGGTAGAGGATGCTGTGCGGAAACAGCTGAGGCACTTTACTAATTTGATTTGTCTTTATGGATAATTTCTTCATGTATTGTTTTGATTATATTTGCGAGTTTCATATGGGATTAATTACTTACTAACGTAATCATTTATTTTGTTCAATATAAACATGCCGTGTTCTATTAGTTTTATTTGATTGGTTGTAAAGTGTTAGTATCTAGGTGTGATTGCGTCAAAACGAAAAAGGCGTATATGATGTTGTAAACAGTAGATTCATTTAGAGTTGATAAGAGCTCGCATGGGAGTGAAGAGAACATAGCGAAACATGACTCTTGAATTGAGTTTTAGATAAACTTCGACCTCTTGAACTAGCGAGTAGGGGAACGATTTTCCCTACAGATGCCACTTGGTTATGAAGTGGGGACATGCAATAGTTTGAAGGCATAATAATGTTGCGACTCTCGAGATAATGAAGATCCATTGTTCATCACTTTCATTATTATTGTTAGCAAATAAAATACTAAGATAAAACGTATAAGGGTTAAAATTTACTGCCAATACTAGCACCACAATATGGTCTAAAAGGGACTGTTATATTCAAAGAAGCATGTTTGAAAGAAAAATTAGCACTAGAAGTGATCGGACAATTTACAAATTAAAACTAAGAAAATGCAGTTAATTGAAACTCACCTATGCTTATGCCATTATCTTTAAGCATTACACCGTAGCTTGCTTCGAAGCTATCAATGAAATAGATAAGCTCCTCGCAGTATCTTGTTACATTAAATGGCAGAATGACACTGTCCAATAAGGTCAACGTGTATCTCACCCAAATTTTAGTGATGATCTTGTTGTACTGAAACTCTGGGTCAACGAACGAGACCATCCAATGATAGTTGTCATGAATTGAATGATAAACGGGATAGCTGCCAAGATTCATTGAATTCTAAAATGCATATGAGCTAGGTTTTACTGCATGTTTTAATCTAATACGCCTTTTTATATGCCTTGTAGATGTCAAAAAGTAGAATTGTATAAATGCTAGCACGTTTTGTTGTGCAAAATCTTTAAATTGCACGAATAAGCAGTAAAATAGCTTTCAATACTCAAAAGTATTTCGTTCTTCCGGCACGGTTCAAAGTATCAGAATCTCAAAATAGTGACAAAATTATACCCAAAAAGAATAATCATTCGCTAATGTAAAGGGAAAATAGATGCGATGGGTGCGTACATGATTGACTGAATGAGGATCCAATGCTCAAAGAATGTTTTGTTATTTCCCCTTCGCAAATATTCTTATCAACAAAATTTTATCGATTCCCGCTAGCTGGTTGGTCTTTATTGCGATGCCAAGAAAAGGCGAAGTAAAAATAGAGTTTCATAATCAATGGAGTGACCTCCTTTATGATATAAAGCTGTCAGCTTGATTCAGGAAAATAACAATTATGCATGGCTATGTAATCGGTAAGTATTGCTTAACCATTTTGTCAAGCATTAAGTGCTTCACGGCAACCAGCCATTCTGCTTCTAGTCTACTTACTATACAATAAAATGAAACAAAATGCACCCTTGATTAGAATTGAGCCATTCAAAATAACTCTAATTCACATAGGCAGCAATATAGAAAATAAACTATAAAGCACTTACAATCCTCAAAGGAACAATTAAATAAATCGGTTTAGTTAGTAGCTGGTAGCAGGACCTGCTGCATCTAATTTTCTTAACTCTTGATGACTGACGGAGGTGATGAGCTAATCTCACATGTAACTATTTAATTTATTTTTTTTTCATGACAAATTACATTTTCTTGTATATATCGATGAAAAGATCTGTCAAAATAACGTGATTGAAATAAATAATATATTGAAACTGTTAAGTGCTGTGATAAGGGACTACTTTTTCTCCTCCTTCATTATAACTGATATCAACAGAAAAGAGGTTGTGGCTTCTAACAGACCGCTTTTATTATTAAAGAGTACGAAGATTACAAAAGTAATGAAAAAGCTTTCTCACCTCATCATAAGTATATCTAAAATCAATGGCTGGGATTCCAATAGCCGAATAAAATGGGGTGAAGTCACTGCCAGCCCCAAGAGTATGAATTCTAAATAAAAAGAAATTAGATAGAAGGTTTTAACAAATAATTAGCTTGAGGATAACTGCTAAGCCGGATGGTCTGACAGTGTGTTGCTCAGTGAGGTAATTTGTGAAGGTATTGTTATCTTTTCTGACTTGTTGGTAAAAAAGAGGGACAATATTTTTGCAGTCAATGTAACAATGAATTTTTAATTCACCCAGGGACCCTTCTTGAAAGTAGTTGTTATTTTCAGATACTTCATTCAAAAGACTATGTGGATTAGTCGACGCAGCACCTATCTCAAAAATGAAGTGACGTAAGAAGTTTGTGACGAGTGTCCTTTCAGAGTTGAGAAGCGCCATTTTCAGGTTGCATCTATGCTCATAAAGGTAAAAAATACAACTATATCCACCAACGCTAACACCAAACTCCAATCAATATCATAAAAATGTGTGCATGTCAATTAAACAAGGCAAAAATCATTTATTCCGGATTTCAAGCGAAATCAACCACCCTTGCGAAAAAAGCCTTGCGTACCCCAGCGAGCATCGTTTGGCCACGACTATCAATTTACCAAAGGCTTAAGGTCCTGAACTGCAAAATCGTTTCACGGAAATTTGGTAAAACCTACTGTCTTGAAATAATGACCTTTTCCATTTGTTTCAATAACTTCTATGTCGTTTTTAACTTTCAAACCTCTGTTAAAATTGGACCAGTGTATCTATCAAAAATCGCTGACATGATTTGTTAGCTAAATGTTTTGTGACATGTATGCCAAGTTTCAAGAGATTTAAATGGCCCGTTTGGTACACAGAGCCTCTTTTGTACCCCCCAGATCTCTGAAATACTTTTTCTAGAAATCAGGCTTTTATCAAATCTAAAAAAAATGGCGGGAAAAACTATTATTCTTTTACGTGCAAACACGAAGCCACAGGTCAAACACTGTTTCAACAAGTTTTTTTTGTTAATAAACAGCAACGATAGATTTACAAATATACTTGTTACTGACTTCCGCTGGGTTTAAAAGTAAAAGATTAATCCCTAATGCTTGTTCGCAAATTTTTGAAACAAAAGATTACTTCTTTAAAAATTTTCAAATTCTCAATTTCTTTTATCATTTTGTGAAGCGAGGTGGCTAAGACTGTTACGGTTGCGAGGTGAACAGTTACAGTAACCCTAATCATCTCAGCCGTTGATACAAAATCAAAGCCCTCTGTTCTTCTCATGCTACTTATAATATCCTTTGCTAGATATTTGATACTTCAAAGGTTAGAAGGTGAGATATCAGTGAACAGACCAACATCCTTCTTGGCATTTTCTAATGAATTTACATTCTTTTTTAAAAAGTCCTGTTTACAATATACAATATAACCCGGGGAGAACCCGAGTTAATTTAACCCGGGGCGAACCCTGCTTGACGGCAGCAGCAACAACGCAGGATACCAGAAAATGGCGGTAGATCGACAACTTGCGGGGTTGGAGTTTTTCAGACAGCTCTTTCTTTTAAAGGTGCTAACGTTAGCGGTGCATTTTTATTTTAAAAGACGCTCTTTGTCAAGAGCGATTATTATTATCATCATCATTATTATTATTATCAATTTATTTTAAAGTTGGCGTTCTAATTTAGATGCAGAAAAACGAAGAGTGGACAGGAAGAATTGAATCGCGTGATATTCAAGATCAAATTTTAAGATCAAGTCTGAGTCAACAAATAAAAAAAATTTCTATCAAAAAAATAATGGAAACGTTTGTACGACAACATGATTTACGAATTTTCGAAGCAGGAGATCGGCCTTTTTCTTGAGCAACTATCTAACTGCTTTTGGATCTTTTCGTCAGCCCAGATACTTATCAGGAGGAACTCTTCCTCGTCAGTCCAAGTTCAACCTCTATCAACAGTTTCCATGATCATTCTAGCAAAATTGTGATTTCGATTTTCAATACAGTTATTTGTATATATACAGTAAAGTTTTGTTGCATAGGCGCGCTGTTTTATTTTGAAAGTCAATACGCATGCGCTAGGCTCGACCCTGATTTACGTCTACACTGCGTTGATAACAACTAACTCGGGATAAACTCCGGGCGAACCTGCCTCCGATGCAGGGTCAGTTTAAAGTGGGTCGAACTCGGGGTGAAGCCTGGCTTGTTGCGTTTACACTACAAAATTTAACCTGGGTTAAACTAACTCGGGTTTGCCCCGGGTTAGTTTATGTAGTGTAAACAGGGCTTATAAATACTTAATTTCATACTAAGATCCAATATTCTTAATTTTTTGCTATTTGAGCCTCGGAATATTCTTAAATTATTCTTAGCGCAGCAGAAAAAACGGATATTGCAATAAACTGTTATAATTACCATCAATGCTAAAAACGCACCCCTATTACAAATATGCTGGCTAAAACAAGTCATCAAAAAAAATTCTAAAAACAGACTTAGAAAATATGAAAGAAGAAGGAATAAGAAGTGCGAGTAATTAAATTTAAACACTCGCTTAAAATAATTGTTTCAAAAGATCTTGAGCCTGACAATATTTTTAAAATATTCTTAAATTTCACTCATTTTGAAATTTAAGTTGTAAGAACCGCATTATTCTTACAAAATTTATTCTTATAAGAAAAAAGAGTGTGGCAACTATATAGATGATCTACTGGCAACACACATTGCATCAGCATGATTCCTCATGGTAATGCTCGCTACACGCTAGTCTATAGAGGTCAAACGTAGGAAATGTTATGGAAAAGCTTTTTTAACAATAATTTTTAAATTTTTCCGATAAATGCAAAAAATTGTCCTCAAATTGTTCTCTTAACTCTTTGCAAAATGTACCCTACGGATCAAACAATAGAGATATGGGCTTTCAATTGGTCGTTATATTGCACCAGTTATTTCTCTTGACATTATCGTAAAATGTAAAACCGATAGTGTCGGTTGGGATTTAACGTCGGTGGGATTAAGCTTGGCGCTCTCAAGAGATTAACAGTGACATCATTACGGGGGAGGGGGTAGCTGCTGCTTTCCAGGGGGAGTTATGATGTCGCATAGCAAATCTAAGAAAAGTCAGAAGTTGAGGGGGTGGATTGGCATCTGCTGAGCTGCTTAGATTTTGAACGGGATGGCATGAATCCTTAACGCGAAATCAAATCAAGCAGATGGCCTCTGTCAAGTAAGTGTCGAAGCAGCTCAAATGTGCTATCGATAGTGAATCTTTAATTAATAGTACCAATCAAGAGAAATTGGAGGAAATGAAGTGTGATTGAAAGAGAGAATGATCTTCCTTGATGGGAATAAGGGAACATTGAGACGACGGCCAGTGGAAGGGGAACAATCCCTTGTTGCTTTTTTAAAGGAGAACTGACACGCAAAATCAAGTTTGACTCATTCCATGCAAAATGATCTGCTGATTTCGAATCTGGAGGGTTTTTTCGATTTACGCAAAGGCTTTCCTGTTATTCGCATGTTTTTGGCTTAGTGACGTCACATCATTTCTTCGGGAAAATCCGAAGGTTGTCAGCAATGTTCCGTGTGACGTCACAAAAGACACGTTTGTTAGGCCTTATAAGTAACTTTGACATCACCAAAGCCAATGCTTGGCTGAAATATCACGTTTAACAGCATCGTCGAGACTGGATATACCCAAAATGGTTCGCTGTGCTTTGTATAACTGCACTTGGGTTGGAAAATCACTTTTTCGATTTCCAACAGACCCCGACCTGCCAAAGCAATGGCTTCGAAACATGAAGTGGGAGTATTTTAGGCCCACGAAGCATTCGCGTTTATGTCAGGATCACTTTAAGTCAATGTGTTTTCAAAGTAATCGCGAGGTGCTGAAAATGGCAAGAATGAAAATCAAGCTTGCTGTAAAGCTGATGCAGTTATTACCAAATTCTGTTTTGAACCAAAAATGAAGTCACAGCAAAAGGGAAGACGATCTTACCTTACAAAGAAACTCAAGCCAAAACTGAGTCTAAGAAAGTTGAGTCCACTGAAAATGGTTCAAACTACTGGTGCATTTTAGAAAGGCAGTATGGAAACGATAAATTATTTTTTCAATTTTGTTGTTTTTTTATATGAGTTCCTTTTTGCAGCCCCCTGTAGCAAACGAATAGATTATCAAAATCTCTATTTAATACCTGAACCTTTTGCATGGTCCTAAGGTATTTTTCCATTTATTATTTTCATGCAATTTTTCTGAATAATTTCATCGATCAATATAGTCACACAGTAACTGGTACATAAGTCTTCGGTAATAATATTGTTGAATCAATTAAAAATATATCTGTGAAAGAAACCGAGGGGCTTTCATGCCCGACAATTCATCTAACAACCTTCCATATTCCAAATTTGTTTGTTTCAAAATCAGATAAATAATAAATTCTTTACCAATACATACCAATTTGTGTGCCCAATTCGTTCAATGTTTATGTCTTCCCCTTCCAATTCACTGCTACTGGCTTAGGTCTTCCCTACCGCAGTGAGCGGCAAAGGCTCATTCATAAACATTTGTACATCATGATGTACTTCAATACCCGGATAGCTAAACTCAGATTCTAAATCCAGATCGATCGAAAAATTGAAAAATAATTCTAACATGCGTATAATGCAACACGCTGTCAAAGAATCGATGATTTACGTTAATTACTCATAAAAATGTGCAATTTTAGCCCAACTTGATTTGCGTATCAGTTCTCCTTTACATCTACAGTTCCAAATACACCTATTCAATATCGCAGCGTCTCTTTCGTTCGGGAGCTTGAGTCGAGTTTTTGGATGAAAAACTGAAAGAAATACCCATAACAACCTTGTGTTCACATCAGAAATCGCAGCGTGTTTTCTCAAAAAGTTCTCATTTATTTCAAGTTTTATCAAGTTTTCAAAGGATTTAAGTTGCTGGCGTAGTCTATTATCTGGAGAATAATTTTTTTAAAAACGTATGATAAGTACCTTGCTCTTGCAGGCTGCGCATTTCTTACAGTATTCGCAGATAATTCAATATGTAGTAGCATCAAATTCGGAGGAAAGCAATGATGGATCACGACATGATATCAACGATGATAGTTGAAGAGCTAAAAAACTTTCTTCGCCTCCGAGGACTGAAGATATACCCGGCCGAAAACAGGAACTTGTTGCTCATGATTTTTAAAACAAGGATGAAAACGCACAAGAGAACAAACGGCATAGCAGTTGATATATGACATCAGTTTTTTCAAAGATTTCTGGTAAGACTCAAAAAACCCAGAATTACCAGCATTAAAATATGGTCGGGCAATGGAAAGTGATGCAGTGGGGTCTTTCAAACAGTTTTTTGAAGGATTTCACAAAAATGTCAAACTGCAAGAATGTGAATGTGACTTTTTTTTGTGAAGATATGCCATTCCTTGGAGGAAGTCTAGATATGATCATATCATGTGACTGTTGTAGTAGATCATGTCTGGAAGTTAAGTACCCGTTTTCAATTCGCAACATATCACCCATGGATACTGAGGTCAAGCTGCCATACTTGAGTTGGGAAAGCGAACAAGCGGACACAAGTAAGGTAGGAATGTCCTTGATAGATAGCGTCTTGTCAAAGAGTTTTAGGTGTTGGCAGTGGCACATGTACGTAGAGATAGAGGGGTCCTTTTGGGTAAAAATCCCAAGCAAAGCTAACCTGCTAAATTTTTGGAAATAGAAAAGTTAGAAATAAGAAAATGTTTTAAACTTGTTGATGAGGTAATGATTAATGTCAACTTTAGTGCTAAATTTTTGAAGGAGGGACTTTAAGCTGAATATAACGATTTCTTAGGTTGCTCTGAATACACTAGGAGGTGAAATGTTCCTTTTTTCTTTTTGCAATATGCGGTGTTTGAAATGATGAAAAATTTGCATAAAATTGTTGCCAGAAAATCAACATTTCTAACCCTCCTCTTAGCACTGGTGTAATGTCACACGACGAAAATTCGGATAGCACGTGTTGACCACGCTATGAATCAACTTGTTACATTAACTTTGCTGTGACTTTAAGGTAATTCTTCGCTTAATTCGCTTAACGCCATTAGTTATCCTTTTGTTACTACTTAACATTAGCAGAGGCTTGCATCGTGGGGGCAATCTCACTCCACTTTTCAACAATCTAGGCTAGGGGTAAGCCCTTTTCAAGTTTCGTAGTCTTAGTCATTAACCGTCATTCAAACTGATCGCAAAAAAAGATTGTCCCTTTCCAAACTATTCTAAAATAGTAACATTGTTTGCAAAAAGAGCCTTTTCAAAAATCTGATCAAATTGATATCCAATTTCCGTTATTCTAACAAGAAGTTGCGAAACCCATAGCAATTTGATATCTTGCAGAGAATAGAGGCATCTGAGATATTGCTAAATCTAACATCTAAGATTCCTGAATATGGAGAAAAGGCTGTACACGTATTTATAGATAAGGGTAAGTTATGGTAAGTTTTCTCCAAATAATAACATAACATATAATCATTTTCAATGGGCATGGCAATCCTTCCAGGAGATTAAACCAACATACCATCAGGACCTCTCATATTTTCACCTGGATCCCCCCTGCGCATTGCAAGTAAGTAATTTTTGTAAGTACTATTGTAAGTAATTTTTTCTTTTCATTTTAGTTTTTGTTAAATGGTTGGCATTAATTAGTTTTTCAACTACCTTATCACGCCAACCTTAAATAAATAAATTATTATCATCATTATTATTGCTGGCCATTTTGCTCAGTCATCTATTCCATTGCTCCTCCCTAGCCCGCAATTGCCCCTTCTTATCGCATTATACTGCACTGTAGAATTTTTTTGCTCTTATCTACCAATCAGGTCATCTAATCAACTAATTTTCAAAATAATTTCTGTATGTACTTATTCTAACCGTTCAATAATTATTAGTTCTGTAGAAGCTCCATATGCCAGGGCGAAAGATTAACTACAAATTTAATTTTTCAAACGTTGTCGTTCTTTGAGTTTGCCTTTTCGTGTTGACATCAATCCTGTTAGGAGTCTAATATAAAACTATGGCTAGCATTATAACAGATTTAATTAACGCCAATATGTGTAGCTAACTAAACTTCACAAAACACTGTAAGAACAGCACTCCAAAACTCAAAGGGCTTTAGTTTTTATCTTTAAGTTTTTAATTCTTTGGGTATTCATTTTTTAATATTTGTTCAAAGATAATTAGGTATTCATTATTTAGTATTAACTTTTTAGCTGGAGGTGGTTCTCGTGGATAAAAATTATAAATATAAATATAGATATACTTTAACTAAATCTTATTTCTATAAATATTTATGTGCTTGTCAGGGTCGGGGGTGAAGCGGCCCCTCCCCAAGGACCACAAACTTTCATTTCGTCGGAAATTTGACCTTATTAAAACAATAGATTAAGGAATAGATCTATTGTTTTGCAGGCAATGTCGGAAATTTTGTCGGAAATAGTCGAAAAATTGTCGGAAATTTTGTCTTTCTTGCGCCCTGGTCGGAGATGTCTGGATTCGGCCCTGATGCTCGTGTTTATCGTGCGCATTTTGGGAAGAAAAAGCGTCTTCTAAAATGAACCAGAGTAATTTCAAAGCTTTATTTTCTTGCTGGCAATTACTATTTCTATTAGACACAGTGAAATCTATAAGTTTTTGAAAGAAAGAAAGATATATAAACGATTTTCACCTGGAAACAACTTACTTTGGGGATTTTTTCCTCACAGGATCAGGAAATTTTGAGATCCAGTCATCATACAAGCTACGGTTTCCATCAGGTGACTTTATCTAGCAAAAATAGATTTATCTCTGATATATACAAAAAGCTAATTCTGTATTCAACATATCAAAATATATATTTTCTAGACTTAACATAACGCTGCAATGGATTGAATAATAGTGCATAAACGTTTTCAAAGAGATTTAGCAGACAGTTTAAGACTCAATAGGGTTAACAAGTGGCAGAGATTCGAAGAACAGTTATCAATTCTGAGTGCACCAGATTTGAATCTATCAGCCCATACAAAAGGTTGATTTCAGAGAAAGATAATGATGAATTCACAACAGCATGGAAGGTAATAGATATCGATGGAGAGGACAAAAAAAGCTATTGTTTTGTGTCAACGGTTGATTTAACTTCCTTCCTCACTCTATAGTAATCTTCTTTTCTATTTCTATTTCCTTTCTATCTCTGTTTCATCTTTGTCTATCCTTATAACTTCATATTTCATACGATAAGACCTCTACAAATTGCAGATTAAGAACCTTTGACAAGCAAGGGAGCTGAGATTTACAGAGGGTTTGTTAATTTGACAAGACTGCCATTTAGTCACGATCTAGTAAGTCATAGCTATTGCTTAGCCTGGCTGTACAGGTATCAAGCATGGTTATCTAGAAAGGCCTGCAGTAGGATAGCTGAATATATAACTCTTACAACCGTGGCACCGTGGCTGGGGGGGGGCAGGCTTACAATCAACGCCCCCCCCTGAAAAAAATTGTCAGACAATTTTGATGCTTGTCGGAAAATTTTAAGTTTATATTTGTGAAATTTAAAAATGTTCCTCCCACAAATACTCTGTGCTGTAGGAAGTTTATCTCTTGTTATAAGTGTAAAACTAGCAGTGACAGTTTGCAACATCAAAGTCAGCGGTGTCGTGGCTGGAGGAAGGCCCATCGGAAAATTTCGTAATTTTCTTCCTTTTGTCGAAAAAAACCTTAAATTAATTGATTCAGTTTCTTTCATCGTTCGTGCTCAATTTTTTCCGCCATAATTCACAAAAAAATCACATCCCAAAGAGTGCAAGATGAGAGGGGCGTCCAAAGAATTTTAACCACTAGATGGTGGTCGCACCAAAAAGCACTTGAGAATATGTGTTTTGCAAGCTAAGAGGACTTGTTGAACTGCTTGTTATATATGTTACAGTAGTGCCGGTAGTCAAACGTGAGCGGGGAAACGGTCACTGACGCTGTAATCTTGAAAACAAATTTACATCTTTTGAAACCATAATGACAGCATATGTCTTCCGGAAAATTTTCGCCATCACCGACCCTGCTTCAAATATTCTTCAGTCAGAGCAAATTGATCTGATGATTACGGTAAGATTAGTAGAGACGGCAGAGGGGCGGTTACCTCAAATGCGAAGTGATTATACGAAAGTACTGGCTGAAACAAATGAATCAGTAGCAGGTTCAAATTGTGCAGCAAAATTTTCCAGCAAAACCTGCCAACAGAAGGAAGAAGGCGAGTGACGGGCTCTTCAATTACAAAAATGAAGAGAATCTAACCGCCAAATACTGGTGGAAAACGTGCATCTAGTCAATTGATAAAGCCTTATCATCAATAAAGACACAATTCTCTAGTCATAAAGCCATACTTTGTGACTATGCGCTGCTTGATCCAGAACAATTCTGCTAGATTATCACAACTGATGGCCTACCAGATGATGCATTCCATAATGTGGCCAAAGAGGAGAATATGTCTTTTTAAGTGGAGATGAAAGGAGAGACCCCTTTTAGCAGAAATGGAAAGAAAAGATAGGGACCTTGCCAGGGACCGTGCAGCGGTCTTAAAGTTGAGGGAGTGGCGGCTCGTGAAAATTGTGACTGGTGGGGCTGAAAACGAAACTTGATAAAATGACCTCATAATTTAGAAAAAAGTTCGAGGGATTGTCTACAAATGTTAATAACTTAAGATGTTGTGAAAAAGGTGTCAAAAGATATTTATCACTTCTCAAATTTCGAAGTTATCAAAAGACTTTTGCACGCTGTAGCATTAAAACTACGAAACTTTCCTTTTCCCGAGCCTTACCTTAACTGGATAACCCTTTCGATGATTTTGGCCTAACCTTTCATTTCACGTTTTTCTTGAATGCAATCCACTGCTTTACGATAGGAAGTAATTCGCACTTTGACAAGCCCACGCGATATGTATCAGGACAAAAGACTTTGGCAACAGAATCGGTAAAGTGATTGACAACGAACGATTCAACAGTTTGAATAGAACAATTCAATTCATTCTTTGGGGCAAGAAAAATTCTGCCCGAAGACCTTGTTGTTTTGGAAGCTTGAGCCAATCAGTGAGCAAAGCATGCTTGAATAGGCACAAGAATGATTGGCTGAACTTGGTCAAAGTTGGGGCTCAAAAGATCGAGCCCAAGAAAGGAAATACCATTGAAAGGTAGATTTCGGTCAATGGCTAACGCTGTAAGGCATTGTGCCGAGGGATTGTTTGCCTGATTAGGTTGCACATAACCTAAACCGGGCCACCGGGAGAGTGATTTTGGAAGAATAACGGATACAAGAGTGGTAGATAGAAAGAAAACAGTTGTTGCAAGAAAGCATGCTGCCTTGGAAAACATTTATTGAAGTTTCTTGTTTGGGCTTAGCTCTAACTGCCCCAATACATGAGCCGCCACTGAGTTGAGGGGCTGATCGAGCTGCAGTGGTTGTCCGAGGGATCACTCGGAAAATTTTTTCAGACCACGCCCCTTTCAAAAATACTTGTTCATATACAACTGTTCAGTGCAGAAATATTTCAGTTGAAAATGCAATATTTGTAATAGCTTTTAGAACTATGTTTGAAAAAGTGGAGGGGCTGCACGGTACCTGCACCTTGCTAGGGAGAACTTCATCACAGCATTAAGATTTATTGAACAAAATCTTGAACACATTATATAGGAATCTTATCACTCTTCCTATAGGCTTAATCAAAAGACAGTGAAGGGACGCCCGCACAATTAAAGATTGTTATGAATTGTTTCCGGTCAACCATGGGACTGGATCATTTAAATTCCCATATTCTGTTAAGCGTTGAGAATAGTTTGTCGAAATCATTAAATTTTGATGAGGTATATGATGTTTTTGCAAAAAGACCATTGCTAAGAAAGTAGTTAGTACTCTGAATTCACATGTTGCAAGACTTAAATTCTCTATCGAGTCGACAATCGTTAGATTTTTGATAAAGTATTCTGGCTTCTTAATTTTCTCCTTCTTTTAGTACATCACAAGATTCTTCATTTACTGTTATGATACCTTGAGAAACAAGAGATTATAAGGAGGTTCACTGCTGTTGGTTTTGTCGGAAAAATTGTCTCATCGTCGGAAAATTTGAACCTTTGGCACCCCAAAAAACTGTGCTCCCACGGCGCCACTGCTTACAATTCAGCAAAGAATCCTCTGGTCCGTTCTCGTTTCAGATACCAAAAGGTCAAGACCATCAGGTTAGCTTAAAATATTTTCATCTAAGAGAAAAAATTAGTCTGGATAATTTTCATTCACCGTCAAAATTGTTTTCTATATGGTCTATGCCAAAATCTTACAGATGAAATGCTTGGATCATTAGGCAGACAGGGTTATTATACTAGTTTAGAAGTTATATGCAGAGAATCTATGTATATGACTATCCAATACCGGATTTTAATAAAGGAGTTCCTGTTCATCCTTATGCTCCTTAACGAGAATAGAGTTAAAGACAACTTAAAAAGACGTAGCATCTACTATATCAAATCTATTGCAATCCTGATATGTATTATAAAAATACATCCATTAGCTTTTGTCATTCTTCATCCTGCTACATGGCATAGCAACGCTATGATATTTTAATACCAGGAACGATTATTCAACGAAAGTAGAAATGTAAAAATGCAATGGCTCATATTTTATGTAACTTCCAAAGCACAATTATCGATATCGAAAGACTGATAAGTGCTTTACTTAATCAAATTTAGATATTGCGCTGTGACGAAATTGCAAGCACTGTTTGTTTAATTACGCAATAAATTCCTAAATCTTCTACACTTTCTTCTTTCAGTTAAGATACTCAACTGATAAAGTCATATGATATTAGTCATATATATCACAGCATTAGGTAATTGTCATAGCAATTCAAAACAACTAAAATGTTATGAGTGAATGGGCTGAGGTTAAATAATTCGATTACAAGAAAATCTTACCTCCTTGACTACATCAAAGAAAGACGTGGCTAAGTGGGGGCTTGCTTTGACTTTCAAGCTAAATCTTCCTGGGAAAAGCAGAATTTTTAGAAGCGTAGTTATCCATATTAAGGGAAAACTTCCCATATAATTCTCATAGAAGGTCTGGCTTGCAAGAAAAACATGATAAAAACAGCCAGTTAGAAAGTGACTGAGTTCTTCCAGTGGCTTGCTTTGAAGTAAAATCAAAATATCTATGATTCCATCTTTGGAGTTTTGAAAATAAGTCAATGAGCTACCCTTTGTAGTTTCGTTCCAAGTTAATAACTATTCAAATAGCAAATAACAAGATAAGATAACAAATAGAATTATGAGATTCTGAACGTTACTTAGTTAGAAGAGTAAGCAATATTAAATAGGTGAATTATGACACACCTTAAACAGCTTCATAAATAGTTTCAAAACTCTACGAATAACTTTTAGTTTACGGGGAAAATGCCTAATTAATTGTTTTTCTACATTATAGCAAGCAATGCAGACAAAAGAAATGTAAAATATCATTGCAAATCCCTGCAGTCAAAAAGTTTATTATTGTATTAGCAGCATTTGACGTTGTATGTAGCCTTGCAGTACAGTTAACGTAGAAATAAATTTTCTTCAATGTATTTTACTTGAACTCTTATGATATGGTGATTTTGGATGCTTTCGTTGCTTTCCATGGCCTCGCATGCTTTTAATATTGTATGTTTAAGGATACCTCAGTTGCAAACCAGGCCAACGTGAATTCATTCATGGAAGATTATGATGGTTTGCTGTCATCTCCTTAATCTAATCATGCAGCAATCTAATCATGCACCAACATCTCAAGGCTCTGCTTATATTTAATCTTCAAGATTGTTGATAAAGCTAAAAGCTGAAAACGTCTAATCTGAATTTTGTCGCTCTGATAAACCAGTAATATGATATGGAACATAGTTCAAACATGTTTGATAATACTATAATAACCTGTTACTGAATATTGAATAGTAAAAGAAACTGCGTACCTTGCACTGCTATGTCCATATTTAAATATGCCACTGCTCTATATCTCAATACTTCCGAATATTCCTATAAAGATGTCAATGAAGCAGTGATATTGTGTTACTAATCATAATTTTTTGTTAAAAAAAGTAGATGGCTAGTAATGTCCAAAAACAAAATGCCATTTCATAAAAATTGACAATAAATGGTCTACAAGAAGTGCAAAAATAGATAGCGTAATCTGCGTACAAACTAAGTCTAAATTTTAAAACAAAGCAATTTCAACCCCCCCCCCTCTCAAAGGATATTGATAAAACCACCATTCTTATTCTATTACAATATGTTTAGATCTTTTTAGATCAGCCTCAAAAACAAATAATACTGTATAGCTTGGTTGGCTGCATAGCTCTTTATAGCCAATTTTGCTGGAAGTCCTCTGTTGTTAGTTCGTCATGTAGAATTTTATAAATTTCATGCCAGCTTACAGAACAATAGTAAAGGCATTTGTTTCTAGTGATTTTTGAGCCTTTTGCCACAGTTTGTTTTGAACAGCGTGCCCGTCTGAATTCAAATTACCTCCACCCATTCCTTTGAACCCATAAGTCCATATTCTTCGGCATCCCAGCTGCATATCATTAGAGTTCTTTTTGGTCTCCAACCTTTAAAAGAAATCAATAAATACAATTTCAAAATATCAAATACTGGCTAAAGAGCCAAATAAATTGCAAATAGAAAGGAATAAAATATATATAGTGATTAGTCTTTAAATTTTTTCAACTTTGATGAAACTTCAGATGTCGATCCGAAACGTTTCTCAGTGAATGAGGTTATTGCAATACGAAATTGGTACCGCATAGGAGCTAGCATTCCAACGGATACCTCAGTCAGAAAGTTTGACTTCATCAAGCTACAAAGAAAGTATTCTGACGTATAATTTTATTGGCGGTTATTTGCAGGTTACTGCAAATGAATAAGATCGCATGTATACGCCAGCGAAGGGATTAATCGTTGTGCTAGTTAACCATTGTCAGAAAAGTGTTTGATACTGCAAAAACTTTAGATTGATCCTTGAGAAACAGAGAATTTCTAAGTCAGATTAATGTTATGAATTCAAATCCGATGAAGATGATTCAAGCTATCCGCAAGCGCGCTGTTGCCTCTGTTACCTTAATGGTTAGGGGACAGCGCGGGCCAACAAAGTGCATTATCATTACTTACATACTAATAAATCTAGATTCCGAAAGGGGAATTGAAATGAAACTGATACTAACATTTAAACTTAGTAAAATATACATAGTGGCAGTGCATATCAGGAAAAGCTTTTTGCTTTTAAAGAAAATGTTTTGCTGTGAAAACGCATTTGGAATCTGATGAAAATTGAAAGTTGCATTAAGTAGTTATATCAGCAAAAACACAAATAATTATTGGCTTAATTTGTTCATACTCTGTTAAATGGCTACACTTAATCGACTCTTTTCAGTGTTGCATTAAACATACTATAATTGGCAAATGAAATTTTCATATGAGTGATACGTTGGCAATAGTTATTACGATTTTACAGCCTAATGTGATTGTTGAGTACTATTTTTTGTGCGTCTATGATTGTCTATACGATATCAAGTTTTTTGAAGCAGGTGCTTTTTCGTCTGCAGTCAAGGTAGGAATTTTCAGAACCCCATGCAAAACAGCAATTCCTGATTCATTTTAAAAACAAAGTTTAACACTACAAGTAGTGGCGAAGCCACAAGAGGAAGGGGGAGGGGGGTCCAGACCTCCATATTTTTTAAAAATATTTTGCTCTAGTTCACACAAAAGTGCAATTTTCAGAATGGTACTCAAGGTCATGGTCCCCTGTCGCTTCATGAAGCTTTAAGCGTCGCTGGCAATCAGGTTGTCTCTTGTTATCGTCGTCTTTGTCGTCAGTATTGTATGAAGACTATGATTCCAAGATATTGAGTGTGTGCTGCTTTTCATAACTGTTAGCGTGTTGGACTATTTTTGAGCAGTACACAAAGCAGGCAACTGCTTTGCTTTTCTTTGCGGAGCAATGACAAGTAATTAGTGAAGTTTTTCCGTCTCTGTTCGGCTGTTTTGGCAGAGTTAGCTCGGTCTTTGCTGAGTTGACTGTGTTTGAATGCCTTTTCGACTTTTTATGATCAGACAGACGAAATGCTCTGGCTGCAACTTGAACACGGCACAGCTCACAGAAAAACATTTTCTCTGCCATCAGCTGCTTTTGATTTGACTTGTTTTCTCCAAGATTTATTGTAGTGTTGTCCACTATCATAGCTTACATTCAATTTTCCTGATATGCTGCTATAATTGCGGCGCTTATTTTACTCTTTAATCTACATTGTTGTATAACAATTCATACATTGGTATAATCCTCCTTTTTATATGGATTGCTAATTTTTGTCATGAGTAGGTCTGTTATCAGCAGGGGGTGTCTCCCTGGTTGTGGTTAATTGCGCTTTAATCGGTTTTCAAGACTTCGAATTTTTGCTGAATAAAAGAAATTAAGCCCAAGCTGAAAACAAAAAGCGTTCGAAAATGTTATGATGGCGCCATTAACTCGATCTTCGTGTGTTGTGTTTTTTTGATAATCCGCTTACAATCAGAGAGGAAAAGCGTTTAAAAAATTTCACCTTAGGTGCACCTGTAAGTATCCGCCATTTTTGCTTTGAAATTTTCTTACACGATATTTATTTTGCTTGTTTGTCGCCATCATTCAAATTTAAAAAATTTTAAAAAATAATCTTTCATGCAGCGGAAGTGTTGGACAAAAGTTAGACACCTTCAACCATGGCGACATACCCCTAAATATTTGCTGTAATTGAAATCTTTTTGCAATTTCTCAGGTCGTCATCACATTTCAATCTTCTTCGAAATTTCAATCTTAATTTTTACTTTTTTTACCTGCGTAACAATATATTTGTGATTTATTATCCATTTGTAGTCTGATTGGTTAGGATTTTCCATTGTGATTCTACTTGAAATTAATTAGATTTTGCGTATTTAATACAACTAGCTCTATTATTACAAGCCAATCAGAGGATCTATCAGTAAGCATTCAATAGCGTGCCAATGGTTTTAATTTTGATGCCACAAACTGACTTAATACCAACAGCGAGTCTACATAAAAGACGAGTATAAATTATTGTGACAGTACGTATTTAAGTGGCGTAGATAGAGGGGTTAAGGGTAATTATATGGCCTATTAAGGGTAATTTTGGCTTATTGGAACTTAATAGCGCCAGTAAAGCCTATTACCGTACTTTTCTAACCCGTTATGGCAGAACTGGGTGAAAGGTAAACTGAAATGAAAAACCAAATTGGTCCAAGACCAGTGCTTTAGGGCAAAGAAACCCGTGGTGCATTTTGTATTTCCATATTCAAATTCTTTTCAAGTTCCAAGACGTCAAAGTTCGTGTCCTAAAATCTTCCTTTAATATGCAAGCTTTTCCGTGCGTCTCCGAAAATGTTGTAACATCTTGCCGTCACAAAAACCATGTTTTCAATTCTGCTCTGGTGAATTCCGTTGTAGACACAGTGTTTCAGGATTGTTTCACTGCATAATTCTTCTGTTTTACGTTCTCATTCTCACCAGATCTCATCAATGGATGGATTCTGGCTCAGATACGAAGTTTTCGTATCTTGATTTACAGCAACCAGCAACGATTCAGCATTACATGTTAGAGCCGCTTCCATGGTCTCAGATGAGTAAAACGGGTGGACCTCGCAGTGCAAGCTAAGTAAGCGTTGATGAGGAAGAAGAGGATGACGATATCAATACTAACAGAATCGGAGACACCTAATTGTAATTAATGTGTTTAAGTAAACCTTATATCCCTGCAAAATGTTTTAATCTATTTTGCTAAGTTGTCTGTCGAAGCGTACTCTGTATGTTTTCATATATTCATATTCATAGGCATCTTCATACATGAAAACTCCTTCAGTTACTCACACAAATACTAGAAATAAATAGAATAACGTACATTTGAAAAAAATACAGAAAAAATTTCAACTGTTCTACCAGGAGGTCAAGCTAGGGATCTCTTATTTTTTATTACATATTTTACTTTATTGACCCAAGAGATAGCTTTTCATTTTGTACTTAAAAGGCCAGTAGATTCCGCAATTCTTATGTCATTTGGAATATCATTCCAGACCTTGCACCGACGTAGGAAAAGCTTTTCTTCTATGTGCTTGTGTACCTGTGTTTGTGTTTGCATGTTTGTATGTTGGGGGGGGGGGGGGGGTGTAGCGCACTCAATGCGTTACGTAAAGACATGGTGTGTCGACATAAAGCGTTACGTGGCGTCTGTATTTTCTGCAATGCGCAGAGTTTCTTTTCAGGCAAATGACCCCATATCAGGTTTCCATATCTCAGATGGCTTTCCATCAGTGCTTGGTACACTAGACACAACTGTTATTGTGGCAGTATCTCTCTGAGTTTTCTGATAGATTTGAGCCCTCCTTTCAGTTTCCCTTTTATTATTTTGTATCGTTGGTTCTAGGAAAGACTCTCCTCTATAGTAAGACCTGAATATTTTGTCTTGTTTATCCTCTTAATTTTATCCTTATCAATTTTAATGTTGGCAATTTCAGAGATTTTACTTAGTTGTTTACCAAGGAACATGCATTCGCATTTAGCTACGTTGAGACTCAGTTTATTTTGTCTTAGTCAGTCCATTATTCTCTCTAACTCCCTCTTTAGGTCTTTTAGAAGTTGTAGAGGATTTTCACTGCTAGAGGAAATTAGCGAACCCGACAATTAACGAGAATCCTTTTGTCGCAAACGTCAATTTTATAACTTTCAAACCGGGATAGCGTTGACAACGTCATCACATGCAACTCAAAAAATCATATTTAGATTCTACGCATCATATTCCCGAACAGCTATTTGCAGAAATGTGGTTGACCTCTAAATAAAGCGCAAAACCCAATTTTTAGGGGATGTTTCTAGAGTGTTTAGACGACCATAAATCCTTAACTAGAACTAATTAGGGTTGATTAGTGCTAATTAATTCAGATATCATAACTCCCGATCATAACTCCCGAACCATCGGTAGTAGAAAGGTGGCAGACCCCTCAAAATATTGATCCCTTAAAGACATTGAATAGAAGGAGGCAAGGCTGATATGGGATTATTATTTCAGATATCATCAATCCCGAATTTCTTGTATTACGTAGGCGGCTGACCTAATAAACGGAGGTTGATTTGTTACTATAGGGGCATCCATATTGTGACATTTTCGCCTTTAACAAAGGCCTTTTTAAGGTAAATAGGGCCACTACCACAACAAAGTGCGAATTTTTAATATTGTATATTAAGAGGGGCAAATTTTAGAAAAAGAGAGGCCCTTTTAAGATAATAGCGCCAATTTTAAGAGAAAAAGGCACGTTCCTGACAAAAGGCAAACTAACCCCCTTTCCTATGCAACTGCACGAATTCAAACTGATTTACGTGTACGGTGTGAGATAAAAAGCTATTCATCAAAAGGAAATGATTTTCAATTCTATCAACGTGAAAAAATGGATTATTATAGGCAATAACGCTCAAAAGCATTAACGAGACGGGAATGTTAAAACTATTGTATATTAGAGCCGGTATTTTCTCGAGTCATATGCCTTGATCCGGTCTTTGGTCCCCCTTCCATGGTCTACTTACGAAAGCAATACTAAGGCAAACTAACTGTCTTAAAGGGCATATCGGTCCGGGGGTTGTTGTTCTTTTCGCTCTCCTGTTAGCTTTGCCAACATTCTTCCGCCTTGACACACTGCATCAGCTGACTACACCGGTCATGGTTGCTCTTTCAAGAATACATTTAATTTCTTTAACTGTTTTATCACATATTTGTTCTTTGTGTTCTTCAAGGAGGTCTAGCTTTTCAATAGATCTTTTCAACTCTCCTTTCTGTGTTTTAAGCCACACTGTCCGAATTAAATCATCTGCTCCTTTATGAACTGCTGTCATCACTATTATTGGCATATTCTTTCGTTTCACATTGTCCTCAATACAAAATTAACTTTCTGTAGACACTCTGTTTTAGTTCTGCTGACTTTCATGCCATACCTTTCCAGCGCACTGGTCCACTGTCCTAATCTCTCTTCACAGGATTCTCTGTCACCATCTGTACTTATCACCACATCGTCAGTATACATCATGTCTCATGGTGACTCCTTTCTCACCTCTTCTATCAGACAGTCCATCACCACTGCGAACAAAAGTGGGCTTAGTGCTGAGCCTGGGTGCACTCTTATTCCTACTTGAAACTCTTCACTGATTTCAAGGGATCAATCAAGCGCTGACGGTAAAGATACTTGCCATCAATTGGAGCTTCGCATTGTTTCCCATGCGGAATGTCTGGAACAGTCTTGAGTGCTCTTCCAAGTACAAGATGCTCTAGTGTGATAACTTGACCATCTTTTATACTTTCTCCAACAAAAGTAAAAGGTCTTGAATTAACAGTTGTGATGGACGTTAGACCTTTCAAGTTTCTTAACATTTATTTAGCTGCTATACCATATTTTAAGAACATTAGGTAACATGTAGTTATAGATTTTGCTTATACTCCGTTCATAAGGACACTATGACGTTGGCACTTACTTAATTACGTACGTTCTCAGTTTGCTTTCATCAGGTTATTATCTCTATTGTGTTTGAATGTAGGTTTTAATTGTTATCGTCAAGGGACTGAACATTTCTCTATAGGACTGAGATTCTTTAGTAGACTAGTTTTTGTTGTTGTTTATTCAGAGTAATGAAGTGATGGGACTCTTTTAGCAAAACTTTTAGTATTTAAGAAACGATTTCGCGTTGTTTTAGTAGAGCTGGGCTCAGCGAGCCATAGGAGTGAGTTAACATTAAAGAGTTTAACAAAATCTGAGTAGATCACTTGGCGATCCTATCACATATGGTGTCACAAGTGGGATTTTAGAACCCTTGCCGAAGACTTTTGAGTCATCAGGCAAGCCTGATAAAGGGAGTAGTAGACGGACTGAATGATGGGTGGTGGATAAAAAACGACACAGACTGGCGAGGGTGCAGCGTCAAGTGAGACAGAAGAAACACAAGGTCAAGGGAACAAATTTACGCAGTTGATGAAATAGATGGTGGAGAGTAAAGACAGACGAAGAGAGGAAGACAGGATTAGAAACGAAGCGATGTTGAAGATGGTAGAAGCAATCAGCATACAACAAATTGAGACAACACGGGGTATGCAGACTGCAGAGCAAATTAGAGAAGAGGCCAGACAAGAAGAATGACGTATCGCCAGGGAGAGACAGGAAAGGGAGCACGACATGTGGGAAGAAAGGCTGAGAGATGAACGACAAGACTGAGAGATATGGAGGAAGCAGCTGGAAGGTGAGCGCGTACGAAAATCTGGTGTACATGGTAGCTTTGGGTCAGATGATGATGGCAGCATGATGAGATATATGGGGCAACCAAAACTCCAGAGGATTTCCGAGTCGGATGTCATCAAACACTTTTTGACCACATTCGAAAGACTAGCACAAGCATACAATCGGCTTAGTGGGTGCATAAGTACAGGCAAAACTCCAACATGGATGACCAGAGTTACCAACTCTAGACCCATTACATGTCTACCGATTATTTGGAAATTATTGATGGGCATCGTTAGTGAATCGTAATATCACCATCTTGAAAGTGGAAAGATATTGCCAGAAGAACAAGAAGGGTGAAGGAAACAAAGCAGTAGAATCAAAGACCAACTAATGATTGATAAAATGGTCATGAAGAATGGCAGTAGGAGATTACAAAACTTGTTCCTGGATTGACTATAGAAAGGCTTATGATATGGGTTCCCAGTCTTTGATACTTGCATGCTTGACTATGTTTAAAGTAGCAGATAACATTCACAACTTGATGAGAAATTCTATGAGATCTTGGATATTTGAATGGGCATCAGGAGGAGAAATGCTTGGTGAGGTCAAGATAAAAAGCCGTATCTTTCAAGGAGATCTATCGCCAAATTTTTTTGTATTAGCTATGATTCTATTATCCATTGTTCTGAACAATTTTAAGGCTGGATATACACTAGACTGCAACAGGAGAAAAATAAATCATCTCCTGGCCATGGATGACTTAAAACTATATGGAAAGGGCTTGAAAGAAGTAAACTCACTAGTTGAAACAACCCGGATTTACAGTAACGACAGTGGCAAGGAATTTGGAATCTCCAAATGTGCAATGTTAGAAATGAAACGCGGTAGAGTAGTGGACCAGACTTACCTTCGGTAGACTAGACTTATCAAGGTATTAGAGAGTAACGATTGCCACAAATATTTAGGTATATTCCAATGCGATACAACAAAGAATATGGAAATGAAAGAAATCTTGTCCAAGGAATATTTTAGACACATCAGGAATATTTTAAAGTGAAGTCTTAATGCTGGGAATACGGTTCTAGCGATAAATTCCAGGGCAGTTTCTATAATTAGATATGGAACTGGAATTGTAGACCTGCGAAAGAAGAATTGAAACAAATGGATAGAAAAACCCGTAAATTACTGACAATGGTTAGAAGCATGCACCCCCAAGGAGATGTAGACAGGACCTATATGAAGCGTAAGAAATGCTGGCGAGGATTAATAAATGTTGAGGAATGTGTGATGTTTGAGAAGACGAGCCTAGGTTTCTAAATTAATGGAAACGAAGACATGTTACTACAAGAAGTGGTGAAAGAGATTATATTATGGCTGAAAATGAGAAACCCAAAACTGTGTAACAGAAACTACGCAGAGCACGAGAAGAGAGATATTTCAACAAGCCACTCCAATCGACATTTTCATGGGAAACAGAAGAAGTAAGAGACGAGGATAGTAGTTGGCTATGGATTAGGAAAGGGTAGTTGAAAAAGGAAATGGAAGAGATGATCATGACGGCGCGGGATCAAACAATTAGGACAAATTGGATAAGACACAACATGGATAAAGAAAACATTTCGCCGTCGTGTAGGTTTTGTGGTGAAAGAGATGAGACTATCAGCCATATAGTATCAGAGTGTAAAGAGAAAGCTCAAGACGATTACAAAAAAAAAAGGCATCAAAAAGTTGCTGCTATCCATCACTGGCAGATGTGCTAGAAATATGGGTTTCCCACTACTGCAAAGAGCTACGAGCATTTCGTAGATAAAGAAATGGCTGTCTTAGGAAATGAAAAGGTCAAACTATTATGAGACTTGTCCATTCAAACAGACGTAAGAATTGATAATAACAAACCTGACCTAGTCCTGCTGAAGAAGAAAGAAAGAACATGCTACATTAATGATGTGGCTTGTCCGTTTGACACAAGAGTGGAAAAGAAGGAGAAGGAAAAGTTTGAGCATTATACAGATTTGAAGTATGAACTTCTCAAGTTGGAACACAGAAGTAACTAAAGTATACATAATACCAATTGTCATTGCTGCTTTAGAAATAGTCACGAAGAATTTTGCAAAGTATCTTGAAAAGATTGACTTCAAACCAGGATTAAATCTTCTGAAGAAAGCTTGTTTGTTGGGCACTGCCAGAATAATCAGAAAAGTTTTGGACTATGGCAAATAGGACAGAATAGAACACTAGAGGAAAAGGAAAGACAGTTTAGCAAGAAATACTAAAGATCTATTATCTCAAGCCGCGGGAGGTGGCCTGATCATAGACAAAACACTGGTATATCATGAAGGCCATGAGAAGAGTTGATACCTTTTTTAAACCCTCATGTTATTTCATATCATATTAAAACTACAATCATACACTTCATTGATAAAAAGGCAGCGTGTAATTGGCTAGTCTCTTTATTACATAGAATGGCTATTAAAAGTCTAGTAAATCTGGATTGGTCCATTCTTTATTGATGATAATAATAACAATGATGATAATAATAATAATAATAATAATAATAATTATAATAATAATTATAATAATAATAATAATAATTATAAAAATAATAATAATAATAGTAATAATAATAATAAGAATAACAATAATGATGATGATAATAATAATAATAATAATAATAATAATAATAATAATAATAATAACAATAATATGAACATTGCAATACCAAGAGATAACAACTCCGCCCACCCCCAAGCATCTCCGGTTCACCTTAACGAGGAAACCCCTCACTTAGGCCCCCTAGATAAGGTGGAAGCAGCAAATCAAAGTAAGAAAAAGAGAGTTACATTGACTAGGGAGGAGTATAAACAAGTGATGAAAGCATACGTTACAGCGCAGATGAAACCATCAGGAGAGACTAACACAAAGCAAACGTACGCGTTATGGAGAACAGCAAATCCCTCAAGTAGATTAAACATCGATGCAAACAAACTTGCAAATGTTAGAAGAGACATTCTTAAAAAGAAGAGACTAACAGATGCTGAATTGGAAAACATCAGAAGGAACGTAAGAGAAAAATTGAAGAAGAATGATCAACAAAGAGAAGACATTTGTCAACAGAATACACCATCTGAAAATATCGAAACAGAAGACGAAACACAAAGTATCCAGGCAGATGAGAGACAAGCAGGTCAAGATCAGCAGCTAGATGAGATGTACCAGTCCCTGTCATACGAAATTCAAAGAAAGTGGGAAGAAATAAAGCATCTAGATATGGAAGATAGAGATCCACTTCCTAAGATCACAAAGTATTAAATGCCAAAAAGCTTATTAGAACAGGCAATCAAATTATAGCGAACATCATAGATAACTGCAAGGAGACACTTAACATCACATCAATCAACCAGTTAGCCTACGCAACTGCTGCAGTCATCACAGAATCAACAGGCATCAAGCTGAAGAAACCCAAACAAAACAAAAGAAACAGCCCAAATGGAAAGAAAAGTTGGAGAAGGATATACAGTACAAAAGGAGTGACCTGTCCGTGCTTTCTGAAATGGAAAAAGGAGCGAAAATAAATCAAAGACAAACAAAGGCGAATGAAGCGGAAATACAACATCAAAGACGTTCGAGATATACCTGAAGTTAGGGAACAGCTAAAGCAACAAATCTTAGCGAAGGCACAGAGGGTCAGAAGATACTTGAAAAGGGGGAAGTTTTTCCGACAAAATAAACTCTTTAAGGAAGATACCAAGAGGCTTTATCGAGAACTTGGTAAGAAGCAAGTAAATGTTGAAGAGCCACCCCCAATTGAAGAAATAGAGGCATTTTGGAGTAACATCTGGGAAAATGAGAAACATCATGATGAAACGACAGAATGGATACGACAGCAAGATGAGATGATGAAAAACCAGCCTACCCAAGATTGGAAGGATATTGAGGATGGTGAAGTGACCTTAGCTCTAAAAAAGACCAGCAACTGGAAGTCACCAGGCATTGACAGAGTACCAAACTTCTGGTTAAAAAACCTGGAGAGATTACATGGTAGCTTAACAACAGCATACAACGATATTGTTAAGAACCCAGATAAGAGCCCAGAATTGCTGACACGAGGCCTGACATATCTGCTATTTTTAAAAGGAAAACAGTTTCCGAAGTTCTAACTTCTGATGGAAGAGAGCTCCAAAGTTTAGGCGCACACACTGGAAAAGCTCTGTCTCCACAAGTCTTCAGGTGAGATCGTTGTTCACGCAGATTGATACCATTGACAGAACGTAGGGAATACTTTGACTGCTTTGACTCCATCATATCACATATATATTCTGGAGCTGTAGTATGAACTGCTTTGTAAACAATAGGCATGATCTTGAATTGAATGCGATATCTGATTGGCAACCAGTGTAGCTGCTGTGGAGCTGGAGTGATATGCTCAAATTTGGATAGACCAAGTATTAGTATAGCAGCATAATTCTGAATGTTTTGCAACGGTCTTATGATCGAGTCTGGAAGTCCAAATAGCAAAGCATTGCAGTAATCCAGATGCGATAGCACCAAGGCATTGATGAGTCCTGTAAGCGATTCGCGACACAGATACTTTTTAATTTTTCTGATGTTGTATAGTTTTAGAGATACAATGCGACATCTATCTGAAATAAACCTTTTCATATCAAGAGTGTTGTCTAGCCACACACCGAGGTATTTCACAGCTGAAGAAACTTCAACTGGCCCATCTCCAACACTAACTGATTCAACTGCCAAATTATCTAACATGTTACGCCTCCCAAAAACTACAAACTCAGTTTTTTCCTCATTCATCATTAAACGATTTCTGGCCATCCACTCTTTCACTTCTCTAAGGCAAAACTCAATGTTTGCGATAGTTGATGATACTGTTTCTTTGTCAAGACAAGATGAGTACAAAGCATGGTCGTCTGCATAACCCATTACCGATATATCAAACTTTTCGAAAACTTCCCCTAGGGTACTTGCATACATATTGTAGAGGACAGGACCAGCACATGAACCTTGAGGCACACCATATTTCAACTCCATGACATCAGAGAAAGTGTTATCAATCTTAACCCTTTGAGATCTAGATTCAAGGTAAGAACAAAACCATCTATATGCTAACCCGGTTACTCCAAATTTTCTCTCAAGAACCATCTTCAAAATGCTGTGATCTACTGTGTCAAAGGCAGCAGATAAATCTAAGGCTACAAAAAATGATACTTTTTGGTTGTCCATTGCCAGGGGCAGATCATTATGTACTCTAATAAGGGCCATCTCAGTGCTAAAATCTTCTCTTTATGCAGACTGATATCCAGGGAGAAGCTTATTTTCATTCAGATGTAATTTGAAGCCAGATAGGGCAGTATTTTTTGACAAAAATGGCAGGTTACTAACTGGCCTATAGCTTTTGTTAACAAGCTCAAGTCCATATTTTTTCAGCAAAGGTATTATCAAGGCCTCTTTCCAGTTACTTGGGAAATGACCAGTGGACAAGGACAGATTGACTATTTTCAAGATAACGGGAAGTAATATGTCAATGAATTGCTTTATCAGCTTAGTTGGAAAGGATCAAGACAGCAGTCGGTTGTTTTTGCATCCATTATGAATCTTTTCAGTTGATCTGCAGAAATCTCTTGAAAACTCTCAAAATTCACAACTTCCTTCATTTTTAGTTCAAACGCATCACAACTATCAAGTTCTTTTCTGATTTTTTCAATCTTCCCAACAAAGTAAGTTGAAAAGGACTCTGCCACCTCTTCTTTACTTCCTGGGTGGAGGGGATTCAACTTTGTACTGTTTGTTAGTTGGTTTACCATTTTAAAGAATTTTTTGCTGTTTTGGGCACACTCCTCAATCTCAGACTTTGTGAATGAATATTTCAAACTTCTGATTTTGTTATTGTAACTACACCTTAATTGCTTGAATTCATTCAAATGCACTTCATTGTGACTCCTTATCCAGTTACGCTCAACTTAATGCATGGCCTTTTTCATGACCCTCAAACTACTATCATACCATGGAAGATAGGGCCTTACTGTGATTTTCCTCTTCCTCATTGGAGCATGTTTATTCAAAATACTCCTTAGACCAGTTTCATAGCTATTGATTAATTCATTAAGCTCATGAACTTCGGTACAGCTTTCAACAACCTTGCAAATCGTTTTTAATTGTACTCTGATCTATAGATTTCATATTTCTAAAATTGACATCCCTCCTTTCTAGTCCAGGCCTCTCAACCCACATAATACAAGTAACAAAAGCGTGATCTGAGATGTAGAATTCCACCTGAGTTTCATTGAAATACTTCATGTTTGGCTCAGATGTTATCAACAGATCAAGTGTATTCCCAGAGGAATGGGTTGGCTGTATTACAAACGGAGTTAAATTAAAGGAAGCCAATATTTCATTGAATCTTTTACAGTCACTATCACCTTTTTTGTTGACACGTATGTTGAAATCTCCAATTATATGAAAATTTGTAGATCCAATGCTTACTGATTCTAAGTAATCTTAGAATTGCTGGAAAAATAGGTCTGATGTTACTGGATGGGCCTGACTATATGGAGCCCGATAAATAACATGAAACAGCCAAGTTGAACATTGCAATGTTATTTTCCATACAGAAAACTCAAAAGATGTAGTTTCACCACTATTTACCAAATTCGAAACAAGATTACTTCGATGGAGGAGACCAATTCCACCTCCTTGTCTGTCAACTCGGGGAACATCCTTAAATGTATAACCAGTTGTATTCAATTCAGCCCTAATAACTTCATCTTCATGTTTTAACCACGTTTCAGTGACTGTACACTTTTCTTGAAGGGAACAGCCTGTTACCCCAAGAACAGAAAGGGTGTAAGAGAGGAAGCTATGGCTGCAAAGAGCAACTATTGATAAACAAAATGATACTTGAAGATTGTAAGAACAAGAAAAAAAGCGTCAGCACCGCTTGGATTGATTACATTAAGGCATTTGATAGTGTCCCGCACTCTTGGATCATTAAGACAATGGAAATATATAAGTTGTACCCAATATTAATAAGATTCATGGCAGGTAGTATGAGCAATTGGAAGACAACACTGTCTCTAAGTCACAGCCAGGGTACAATTAAGACAAGATCAATAAGCATTAACAGTGGTATCTTTCAAGGAGATTCGCTATCACCACTTCTGTTCTGCCTGTCATTGGCACCACTCAGCACTATGCTCAACAACACTGGATATGGCTATGAAGTAGGAGGTAAGAAAATTAGCCATTTGTTCTATATGGACGATCTGAAGACATATGTGAAAAACAATAATCAACAGGAGGGGCTGCTCCAGACAATCAAGACCTTCAGTGACAATATCTGCATGCAGTTCGGCCTTGCGAAGTGTGCCAAAGCCACATTCAAGAGGGGCAAGCAAACACAAACTACAGACATCACAGTAGACACGAACACCACAATAAAGGAGCTAGAACAGGAAGGTGCTTACAAATATCTAGGGATCAATGGAGGTGATGGTATACAACATGCCACCATGGAAGAACAAATCAGAAAAGAATACTACAGGAGAGTGAGACTGGTAACAAAAAGTGAACTCAACGGGTCAAACAAGATAGAAGCCATCAACACACTTCCTGTACCCGTATTTACATATAGTGTCAACATCGTAAACTGGCAGATGAGTGAAATAAGAAAGCTTGATACAAAAACAAGGAAGCTGTTAACTATGGAGAGGATGAACCACCCAAAAGCTGATGTGGAAAGAATGTATCTACCAAGGGAAGGCGGCGGACGGGGCCTCCTTCAGCTTGAACTTGTGCTCAAAACAACCACTGTTGGACTAAACCCGTACCTAGAACAAACAGAAGATCCCCTTCTCAAACTTGTGTACCGGCATGAAAACAGCAAGAAGCTTTATTCTGTTGCAAAAGACGCCAGAAAATTCAAAGGAGAGCTCGAAGTACCAGACACAACTAGAATACAGCAAGAACCAGTCACTTTATTCGCTAAGAGAGTAAAGCAGGAGACAAAGAAGAAGGCACATGAGAAGATGAGACAGATTTGGGAAGGAAAACCGATGCATGGTCAGTATCCAGCTAGAGTGAATAAGCCAGATGTTGAAAAAGAAAAGACCCACAAATGGCTTAAGAGTCCTTGACTTAAAGGAGAAACTGAGGGATTAATAATCGCTGCACAGGATCAAAGCTTAGCAACAAGATCATACCACAATAAGATCATCAAAGACGGCACTGACCCGAAGTGTAGGATGTGCAATGAATATAGGAGACTATTGACCATAGCGTGGCCGGCTGTCCAGTACTCGCAAAAACGGAATATATACAGCGACATGACAAAGCAGCAGGGTACCTCCACTGGAGAATATGCAAGCATTACCATTTTCCTGCTGCAGACAAGTGGTATGAGCACAAACCCGAGAAAGTGACTGAAAACGAAATTGCCACTATATTATGGGACATGCCTGTGAACACAGACAAAGAGATAAAAGCTAACAGACCTGACACAATTATTAAAGACAAGAAAGAAAAGACATGCATTATGATTGACATGAGTATACCATCTGAAAGAAATGTATCGATTAAAGAAGCAGAGAAGCTGTCCAAATATAAAGACCTTGAAATTGAAGTGACAAAAATGTGGGAAATGAAGACATCCACAGTTCCAATTGTAGTGGGAGCACTTGGACTCGTCAAGAAAGGCCTTGAGAAGTACGCAAGTCAAATCCCTGGCTACATACGGATTGAAGAATTGCAGAAGATTGCTCTCCTCGGAAGCGCCCACATCCTGAGAAGAACGTTGTCCATCAAGTGAACACTGCTGTTTCCTTAGGGTTGTTGTAGTTGTTGATGATATACTTTTGTTTGATATCCTTTTGTTTTCCATCTGTCAATCACTCTCAATTTTCTTACTAGCACACAAAAGATTTTCCTCCTCTAAACAATACCGATGTGTGATTCTTTTATCTCCAAAGCTTTATAGCTTCCATGCTTTTTTCTTGTTTACTTCTTCTTGGCAGTTTTCTCTATAAAGTCGATATGTTGTATTTCCCAAAGAAAACAGTGGTTTTTATGTGTTGTAACTGCTAATATAACATGGTACCAGAAGTGGATGCTAGGCTGTGACCATGGATAATTACCTCCGCTTGGTGCTTTGAATTTTGACTCTGGAAATTTGTGTCAGGCGTGGCGGCAATGGAGACAACAGTTTGAGCTATTCCTCGCTGCAACGGAATCCGATGAAAAGCCCGATAAAACACAATCTTCGAATTTGCTTACTTGTATTGGTCACAGAGGTCGTGATATCTATAATACATTTCAATTCAATAGCGATGAAGATCGAATGAAGGTTGATCTTATTATAGAAAAGTTTGATCATTTTTGTCGCCCAAGAAAAATATTACAATGTTGCGTCACAAATTTTTTATTTATCGGCAATCTGAGGGGCAACGGTTCCTTGCTTTTGTTACGGAGTTACGTCAATTGAGTGAAGAGTGTGAATTTGGGGAGCTTAAAGATTCACTTATACGCGATTTAATAATTTGTGGTGTAAATGATAGCCGGTTAAGAGAGAGAATGTTTCGAGAACCTGAACTGAATTTGCAACGGGCAATAAAATTAGGACAAGCTGCAGAGGAAACGAAGCAGCACGTCAAGGAGTTGTCAGAAGGAATAGAATCGCCATCATCTGTTCATTACGTTAAAAAAAATACCAAGCCCTTTAAGCCTCAAGCATCTATTAAGTCTCAACCTGGCAGCAATAAGTCAACTATAATTAACAGTTGCAAGTTCTGTGGAAGATCTCACAAGCGTGGAGAATGTCCGGCCTATGGTCGCAAATGACATAAATGCAAAAAACCAAAACCATTTTGCAAAGTTCTGCCAAAATAAGTATGTGCATCAAGTTACTCATGATTATTCTTCGTCTAGTGAAGATGAAAATTTCGAATTTTTTATAGGCACAATTAACGCTTCAGGTGTTGCCAAACCTGTTATTTGCGATAAGAGCCGGAAACGTGAAGTTTTGAGTGTCCAACAAGATATCAATTCGTCTGATTGGTCGGTGGATTTATGCATTAACAAATGTTCCATTCAGTTCAAAATTGACACGGGTGCGCAGTGCAATATTTTACCAGAAAGTATATTTTTGCATCTCCGACCCAGACCTAAAATTCATTCATCTACGGCCAAACTTACTGCATACAACGGTTCTGATATACCAGTTAAGGGTACATTTGTAGCCAATGTGGAGTACAAGAATAATCTGCCAGTTCCAGTCATGTTCATTATTGCTGATACGATATCCACACCAATACTTGGCCTTCCAACTAGTGAGAAGCTAAACCTTATTAAAAGAGTGATGGTGGTAGATAATGTTCAAAATCTTTACCAAGATTTGCTAACCAAATTCTCGAATTGTTTTGGTGAGCTGGGAATATTACCTCGTGAATACCATATTATGTTAAAAGATGATGTTAAACCTGTTGTCATGCCACCAAGAAAAATCCCCGTAGCGTTAAAAGATCAACTTAAAGTTGAGTTAGATAAAATGGTTAAAAATGGTGTTATTACTCCAATTCAAGAGCCTACGGATTGGGTTAACAGTCTTGTTATTGTTGAGAAGCCCAATGGGAAACTCCGAATTTGCTTGGATCCACGGCCTCTAAACAGAGCTATCAAAAGAGAACATTATCAGCTTCCCACAACTGAAAATATTTTATCTCAAATGTCCGGGCCACGATACTTCTCTAAACTTGATGCTTCTCAGGGATATTGGCACATAAAGGTTGATGAAGAAAGCTCCAAGTTACTGACGTTTGCAACACCTTTTGGTCGATATCGTTTTAAAAGGCTTCCATTTGGCATTCATTCTGCGAGTGAAATTTTTCAAGTAGAAATAGCTAATATAATTGCTGGTATTGAAGGAACAGCAAATTCACAAGATGACATTATTGTCTGGGGAAACTCTAGATTTGAACACGACAATCGGTTGCAACAAGTTCTTAAGAACATATCTAAAGCAGGTTTGAAATTAAATAAAGAAAAATGTATTTTCGGAGAGAGCCAAGTTAAATTTTTGGGTCACATTGTATCTACTGATGGTATCAAGGCTGATCCAGCAAAAATATCTGCTGTGCGTGACATGCCTATTCCTGACAACAAGAAAAGCCTCCAGAGTTTCTTAGGTATGGTCAATTACCTAGGTAAATTTATTAACAACTTGTCAGAGTTAACGGCTCCACTCAGAACGCTTTTAATCAAGGATTCTGTATGGTCTTTGAGTGAGCCACAGATAGCTGCCATTAACAGATTAAAAGAGGTTCTAACAACAGCTCCAGTTCTCAATTTTTACAATCCATCTCAGCCTACTAGAGTGTCTGTTGATGCTAGTTCTCATGGTCTTGGAGCCATTTTAGAGCAGCAAGATACCGATGCAATTTGGAAACCTATAGGATTTGCATCTAGATCTCTCACTTCTGCTGAACGCAATTGTGCTCAGATAGAAAAAGAGACTTTGGCTATAGTGTTTGCGTGCGAAAAATTTCATGATTATTTGTATGGACGATCATTTATTGTTTTCAGTGATCATCGACCGTTAAAGTCTATATTCTCTAAATCGATAACTCAGTGCCCTCCAAGGATTCAACGTTTTATTTTGCGTCTCCAAAAATATCGATTTGATCTTGACTTTGTGCCTGGAAAAGATATGAATGTTTCAGATGCTCTCAGTCGTGCTCATCTGAAGGATGCGACGTCCGAAATACCTAAGTCTGAAATGGAATTATACATCCATTCCATAGTTTCGAATCTACCCATAAGTGAGCAACGGTGGAAACAGTTACAGTTTGAGACTGCCGAAGATTCAACACTCCAATTGCTTAAAAATTACACACTGCATGGTTGGCCTTCTGCATTTGATCAATCAGTCAAACCGTTCTTCAGTATTCGGGAAGAGATATCGTACCACGATGGAGTTCTTTTGAAGGGTCAACGCGTGATTGTCCCATTAAAGATGCGAGCTGAAATTAAATCTATTCTTCACCAGGGTCATATTGGAATTTCGAGAACTCAAGCCAACGCAAGGAATAGTGTTTTTTGGCCAAATATTACTGCCGAAATCAATGACATGATTTCGAACTGTTCGAATTGCATTGATCATCAAAACAGCCAACAAAGAGAGCCTCTCATTTCACACGATGTACCCAATACGCCATGGGAGAAAAATGGTACAGATCTTTTTACTTTGTTCAACAAAGATTACGTCATTGCTGTAGATTACTATTCCAAGTTTATGGAGATTTCTCAAATTCCTGACAAGGAGAGTCAAACTGTCATTACTCATCTCAAGAGTATTTTTAGCAGACATGGCATACCTAAAGAGGTCATATCCGACAATGGTCCAGAGATCTCTAGTACTAGTTTCTCCAATTTTGCAAAGCAGTGGGACTTTAAGCACAACCCGTCAAGTCCAAGATATCCGCAATCCAATGGATTGATAGAGCGCACTATTCAAACAGTGAAAAAGACTTTGCGGAAAGTTGTTCAAAGTGGCGATGATGTCTACCTTGGTCTTTTAGCTCTACGTACAACACCAACTAAGGGAAACACCAAGTCTCCTGCTTATATGCTGAAGAACAGAAATCCGAGAACTTTACTTCCATGTTTAAATTTTGCTAGTGTCTCAAAGAGTCAACAGTTAATTTCTCCAAGAAAACAATCATCTTACACAACGCGACACTACAATGAGCATTCTAAAGATTTGCCACCTCTGTCGTTGAACGATACCATAAAAATTCGTCAGAAAGGAAATTGGTGTCTAAAAGGTACTGTCATTGACAAGTGTGATCAGCCAAGATCGTATAAAGTCTTAACACAGAATGGCACAATTTTACGTCGCAATCGACGCCATCTTTTGAAGACCAATGAGCCTTTCCAACAAGAACTACCCATTGATTACGATGATATCATTATCGATCATGATTATGATGATCAGGAACAAACAACTGAACTTGTAAAATCTAAAGAAAAACCGAGTTCAAGAAAACACCAAGTTCAAGAAAACAAAGAACTTATAAAAGATCAGTACAGAACTCGATCAGGACGCTTAGTGAAACCTCCACAAAAACTTATATATACTTGATTTATAATAACTTCTTTATTGGACAATGGACTTATTTTCCTCAAAAAGGGAAGATGTTGTAGTTGTTGATGATATACTTTTGTTTGATATCCTTTTGTTTTCCATCTGTCAATCACTCTCAACTTTCTTACTAGCACACAAAAGATTTTCCTCCTCTAAACAATACCGATGTGTGATTCTTTTATCTCCAAAGCTTTATAGCTTCCATGCTTTTTTCTTGTTTACTTCTTCTTGGCAGTTTTCTCTATAAAGTCGATATGTTGTATTTCCCAAAGAAAACAGTGGTGTTTCTGTGTTGTACCTGCTAATATAACAAGGGTCATGGACTGACCTTGGCACAGTGTTGAAAACTGTACAGCATTATATGCAAAGAACAAAAAAAATAATAATAATGATAATAATATGAACATTGCAATACCAAGAGATGACAACACTGTTGAAAAGCGTATCGAGAAAGTGGAGAAGTACCAAAATCTTGCTATCGAGTTGAAAGCATTATGGCAGCTCAAAAAAATTGCAATATAGAAAATATACTATCTTTTAAACATCCTCACAAAATTACCGTCCTACCATGTGTTTAGAGCAGAAAGCAAACTGAAAAACTCCCCTTCCTCATGCTGTTTGCTGGATAGAGGTATTTTACAAATATAATTAAAGAACAGGATTCACCACTTTGTTAACTTTGGCAATTAGATAAGATGTGATTTCGTCTGGCGGGCAAGACGTCGGAATGTCCTCTGATTCTTATGGAGCGCGAACTCCCCAAGTAACATGGCGCAAATAAATCACCGATGAGACCCAAAAGAGCATGCCACTTCACTGTTATTTTTTTCCACAGAGTATTGCAACTTATGGCAGGACGGTTTTTTTGTGGGGATGCTTAGAGGATGGTTTATTTTAGTATATTCTAAATTAACGGATGATATCTTCACAGATCTTGTTAAGATACAAACAGCGTTCTAAAATTTAGAATGGTAGTGTATGTCTATTTAGAACGTGCGGAACGGGTGGGTTGTGTCACCTTATCACCACTATCCTCATTATGAGTATTCTGTTAAATATTGGATTTACCAACAACGGCGTTAATGCGGTTGGAACTCCATGTGAAGCCCCCCTCGCCCGGCAGGTGCCCCAAGGCTCAGCAGCGTGGGCCCGGTCGTCAACCAACTACTGCTAGGAGGATCTGAAAGAAATGGTCATATGAAGAAAATAGAAATGTCATGGGGTGTTTCTTTCGAAGTAATCCTGATGTAAGTGGGTATAGGAATAGAATGTATAATCTATGGAAGGATATGGAAATGCTCCAAATAGCTGAACAACGGTTATTACATCAGAAAGCCTATATATTAAAAAAGAACTGGTTGACAGATATTGAGCTGGAAGAGATTAAAAGGTTGATAGAGGATGCAGAATATGGATTTACAAGACCTGTGATCAGTTAAGAGAAAGATGAACATGCTGAACTAGAGGCGGAAAAAACGCAGAAGGAGAAGAACGAAATGTAATGAGTCTATGAGAACGAGAGATTTTGTTGTAGATCGAGATCAAAATGAAATAGATGAAAAGCAAAAAGGGATACTGCAATAGCTGAATAAAAGCCAAGGGAGGGAATGCATGAGATTACCAGCATTAAGGGAAGTAGAAGAAAAGAGATTGTTTGGTGCATTGAATACAGTAGAAGAAGTACTCAGTAAAGCAGAGGTGAATGATCTGAAGTGAATGACCTAATATAGGTCAGAGCCGGCGTCCCCCCCCCATAAGACCTTTTATCTGAAATCGTAATTGCTTGTCGGAAAATTGTGAGGATTTTCTAGGCAACATGCATTGATTAAGGGCTGCTCATGATCTTCTTGGTTATCCATTCTTTATTACCAACACTTATGCACTTCATCGGTGCACTTCATCATTTTATGTTTTATAATCTGAAAATAGCAATAGTTTGTCGGAATAATTCAACAGTCCTTTGTCTGAATTAACCTTTTTTGACTAGACAGGAAACATTTCAAGTAGAATTTACAATCTATTGTCTTATGTTCAAAGAAGTCGATTGAGCTCAAAGGGTTTTTTCCGGTCGATCAAAGAATCCTTGACAACTATCTGCGGCAAGCTCAAATCACGTGGCAGAAGAAAATGATAAGTGCGATACATATCCAGAATTTCGCTATATGCCAAAGATGTCGCTGCATTGCAAGCCTAAACGAAGAAAAATTGTTTGCTTATTGTGCAGACCTGATGCTCCTGCTTTTGACAGCGATTACAGGAGTAAACATAACAACAAGTAACAAAATTAACAAAAGGAAGAAGTATTCCATACAAGGACGAAGACGCAACAGCAAACCCGTTTGCTGCTAGCTCTGGACTAACAGCAAAGATGTCAAACTGGAAAAAAGGGAAGTTCCATTTCCCTATAGCAGTCCTCATTTAGAAGTAGACCCGTATGCCTTTCATGCAGCGTTTGGAAACTTTGTCTCGCATGCAGAAGTCATGAATGCTAAATCCAGAAACCTCGATAATTCCGCTAAATTTTAAGCAAAATTCAAGTCAGCGTTCCCTCTAACAAATAAAGCATGCAGGCTGCTTTTGACTGCGCCAGTTACGGTAGCGAAATGTGAACGATCATTCAGTAGGCTCAAGCTGATCCAGATTTACCTACGAACAATAAGTAATGAACGCTTGAGGCTCTTTTGCTGCTCTCTTGCAAGAAGGATTTGACAGACTCCGTCAACATATCTAAAGTTGCCAAACTTGATTCAACTTAAATCCAGGCGTATTAGATTTTGAGTCGCTATTTTTGAATTGTTAATTGTTAACTTTTGCAAAAGTATCAAAATTAACTTCTTCTCGTTGAAATAGATGTTTATCAATTTGCTGCATGGAGTAAGAGTTGGATACGAGAAAACGTTGCAAGGGAATTAATGACCACACCCTTTTTGTCGGCAAATTTGACTCTGCACCCCCTGACTGTGATTGCAATCGACACCCCTGGATATACGGATGGAAAGTATGATAGGGACTGGCTAGTTTAACCTTCCTTTGAAAAAAAAAATGTATTGATTTGCCTGCTGGCTGTTCCCTGTAAAGAGTTGCAGTCTTTTCGTAGCAACTGGGAAATGCCAGAGCTAGGAATTAACAAATGAAAGCAGAGTTTAGAGAAAATAGATAAACACGAAGGATCAAAAGCGCACTTGATGTCAGTTGGAATTATGATGCGAACATGCTTGAGACTGGCAAATGAAAAGAGCATATGTGCTGTACAACTTCCGAGTTCACAAGAAAAAAATCGAAGAAAACCGTGCCATAATGAAACGGCTAATTGTTGTCACCCTGCATCTTGCACGCCAAGAATTTTTCATTCCGTGGTTTCAATGAAGAGGTGAGTCAGAGGTGAACGAAGGAAATTACATTTGTGCTTGCAAGCTTCTTGCCAACTACGAAAAAGTCACCCGGGACCATCTTGATTGTGGAAATGGTAATGAAAGATATACTAGTAGCAGCATACAGAACGATATCATATTTTGTGCTGCAACCATTGCAAAAGAGAAAGTTCTACAAAGTGTTAGAAATAACAAATATTATTCTATGATAATAGATTGTTCGACAGATGCGAGTAAGAGAAAGCAACTCTTTTTTAATATCCTTTATGTTCACATGGAATTTGGCATCATCAACGAAAGTTTTGTCTGTCTTCCTAACATGAAACACAAAGAAAACGCAGAGAATCTTTTCGACTGTGTTATGAAAATGATAAATGAATGGAGGCTAAATTTCAGCAATTGTCGAGGTAAAGGCTACGACGGAGCAGCTGTTATGGCGGGGAAAGGATCTGAGTTGCAAACAAGGCTACAGGAGGAAAATAATCTTGCAGTTCACGTGCATTGCAATGCGCACAATTTAAACCTGGTGCTATTCGCTGCCTTTGATGGAAATGATGAGACGAGAAAGTTTTTCAGCACACTTTCAGGTCTCTATGATTTTGTCATGAATGCACGTAATCACCTGTATCAGCTATGGAAGCACTGTGATGAAAGTGATTGCAGAAAAAGAACTTTAAATCAACTGTCTGGCACAAGATGGAGTGCTAGATATAATGCAGTTCGAGCTGAGAAAGACATTTTTGGACAGCTGCTTGCAAGAATGGAATGGATTGAAATAAATGATCCGACGATGCAGCAACAGCTTTGGGCTACAGCAAAGAGCTACAATCCAAAAGTTTTATTATTTTGCTTATTGTGTGGGAAGAGATCTTAAGAAAATGCAACATCTTATCAAAAGAATTGCAAAGAATTGATGTTGATATGATTGAGGCGAGGGTTTTGATAAAGACAACCCAACCTACGTTGCAGTCAATGCATTCCGACCAGGGGTTTCAAAGCAAAGTAAAACTTCAAAAGAATTTGCTGTATGCCATGATGTTGTATTCAACGAGGATCAGAGAAGCTCAGGAAGAATGAAAAGAAGAAAGAGGATTTTTGATGAGATGGACACAGCTAAGGAAACCATTCTTAGTGAAATTCATAAGCAAAGAGCAGACTTTTTGCACTTATGGATCAAATTTGCACAGAAATGAGCCAAAGGTTTCTGCAATTCGATGGAAATTTGTTAAAATTTTCGCAGCTGTCTCCCAAAATATCCTTACTGACGAAGCAAGGTATCAGATAGAAGACCTTCTCAAGGTGTTACGAGAAAGATGTCAATGTTTGAGGCACTGTGGATGAATTTCAAGATTTCCAGCGTTTCTATCAAACATTCATTGTTTAAAGATAGGCACAGATGAATTCTAGTCGCCGATGGACTTCCTGAAATTAATGGTGACCAATCGATTCTGCCTTTGCGTTTGACTACCGGTGTCTTCAGCTTGCGCAGAGCGCTTTTTTAGCAGAATGAACTTAATAAAAAACTACCTTCGATCAACGATGAAGGATACTCGTTTATCAAATTTGATTACCTTGAGTCTCTGCCGGAACATTAATATTGATCATAATCAGGTTATATATAAATTTGCAGCCATTAAAAGGAGAAGAAAACTGTTGGTTGAAACGAAGTCACAAGACGAAATCGACTATTAGAAAAGCCATCCATTGACATTTAGGACAGTCTAGTTTATTGAAAAATTCGCCCATATTTTCTTGTCTTTAGTTTAGTTGAATAAATTTGGATAGAAACCTATGCTTTAGAGAATAACTTACACGATTTTGCTTAAATATAAAAAAGCTGACAAATATGTGGCATGCTTTCGTATTAAACAGTACTGATCTAACGTTATCATGCTATGGATTGACTTGAGTCTGTATTTTCTATTTCGTTTCTGTTATGTCATATTGCTAATAATGTTGTCTGAATTTTTTAAGCTGCTACTTTCTATGCATCAGTTTTCTATACATTTACTTCTCGTCATCGGAAAATACATGACATCCCCCTCCCCCGTATATCACTGCTGGTGTAGGCTCTGGTGAAGGTGCACGAGAATTTTGGGCATAAAGACTTGCAGAAATGATAAGAAAGAACCTTTTTGGAAAAGAAGGCTGGAAAACCAATTAAAAGTGCTAAACATGGATCTATCAAGGATAGACATCCTTATAGAAAAGAGAAAAGTGAAGAAAATGTACGATGAACTACCACAGAAAAAATACAATATCAAGCAAAATTGGCTAAAGACAACCAAAGAGGTAATTTACCAGAGAATTAAAACTAAAGCAACAAAAATAAAGAGATACAACCAGCGGGTATCACAATTTCAGCAGAACAGATTATTCAGTAATAATGAAGGAAGATTCTACCAGCGACTGAATAATGACCATGGCTGGGAGGAAAAACATTCTCGCTGGAGCAACGAGAGAAAGTACAAAAAATTAAAGAAGGTTGTTGCCATCAGGAGATTTACATCACAGAATACACGGTTCAGAAAACCCTGAGAAAATTCCCCAATTTGATGGCACCAGGACAAGATGGTGCCCAAGGATTCTGGCTAAAGATATTCAGAAGTATGCACGCGCATTTTGCATCAAGTCTAAGAAAGTGCTTAGAGGAAGGTAAAACACTTTTTTGGATGACAAAGGGAAGGACAGTGCTTATCCAAAAAGATAAATCCAAAGGCATAGTTGCAAGCACTTACCAGCCCATAACGTGTCTACCTCTTGCATGGAAATTACTAACAGGCATATTTTCTGACGAAATATACAGATACCTAGAGGGACAATAACTACTACCTGAAGAGCAGAGAGGATGCAGGATAAAATCAAAAGTAACAGGAGATCTTCTATATATAGTTAAAATGATCCTTAAAACAACAATGAAAAAATTTGTCGAAACCTGCTATGTGAAACAATGAAAGCATGGAAAGTGGAAATGATGCGCAAATATCAAATATTAGGGGAAGTAAGAATGAAGAGAGGGATATTTCACGGATATGCCTTATCACCTTTGTTATTTGACATATCAATGATTCCATTTCCAAGCATCGCGAGAAAAGCATCTCCTGGGTATAATTTTCAACAAATAAGGTAAAGATCAATCACTTCCTGTATATGGACGATCTCATGTTGTACGAAAAGAACCAAAAGACCGACAATTCAAAAATAGGAATGGAATGTGGTGTGCTTCACTTGTCATAAAAAGGGGGAAGATTGTTGAATCTGATGGCATTACTTTGCCAGATGAAAAAATAATCAAATTTGTTAAAAGAAGACGAAAGATACAAGTACCCAAATGTCCTAAAGTAAGATGCTTTAAAGACGTCTGAGATGAAAGAAAACATGAGTGAAGAGTATAAGCGAAGAGCGAGGAAAGTGTGGGAGTAAAATGGAAATAACATCATTAAAGCTATTAATACATGGGCTGTTTCAGTGGTAAGGTAGAGGGTGTCGCCCTGGTTGAGGGTATTTAACTTTTGTCCAACACTTCTGCCTAATGATAAATTATTTAGAAGAAAACACTTCACGAATACATGGTTCAACTTTCAGTTGTTATCATCATGAATTAGCTGTAGCTTCGGTGTTATCGTCTTTTAAGGGCAGCCGCAGGAATGCACAGTGGTCTTAATGGCCTAAATTTCTGACGTCGCCCTGGTTGAGGGTACGTCGAAATTTGCGATGCGCCACCGCAGAGACAGTAAACTAACAGTGAAACTAACTTGCTGATGCTCAGCCGAAAGTAAATTTCGCATGTTGTGCATCGTTTTGGAAGAAAAAGAAGATTTCATAGATATGTTACAATCAAATCCCTTGAAATATGACAGATATGGCCCGTTATAAGCATCAATGCACCCTAAAGTGGGCACTTCTCTTCACTGAAAAGGGCATTTCTTTTCTCTACAAGGGCACTTTTCACAAACCTGGGGGGGGGGGGCTGGCATGTGCCTCCTGTACTCCCCGCTTACATTCCATGCGTTTCAGTTTTCGGCACGGAAATTGTACAAATTCCCTCCTGAAGAAAGGCTGTGACATTGAAATGTTGCAGAAAGGGGTGGTATTTTATAGTTCTTTAAGAATGTTTTTAAAAAGGGCTTGGCTGCAAAAAGGCGTGAGAACTAATTTTTTTGAGAGAATGACAATCTTTACTTTTAATCTCCTTTGATAATTAGCTCTTCTTCTACTTCGCCCCTTCCCCTCAACTCTAAGAGTTTTATTTCTGCCACTGCCCCTTTCCCCTTACTAATTGAGCCGTATCCCAACCCCTCCCTCCAGAATTAGGCCATAACCCTTATTCCTTTCCACTTAAAAAGTTAAAGATGTTTTCTGATAAGAAAAAATATGTTTTCGTGCATTTTTGGTAACCCCTTTGCACACTAGACATGGATTCTCTGAGGGGCCAGTTTTCTAAACTGGAAAGAACCATAGGGTACTCATACCCTCAACAAGGGCGACTTCAGGCCAATCAGACATCACACAGAAAAAATACCCAGGGTGCCGGAAACGAACATCTTAATTTGAATTTTACGTAAAGTACTTCTTTTTTGCAAATGAAGCTAGGCACGAGGCCATGTATTTGTTTTGAAAATCTAGGCGAAGGCAAAAAAAAAAAGCAAAGTAAATATTCTGTAAGAAAATTTGGAAGCAAAAATGGCGGATGCCTCGAGATGCATCTCAGGTAAGGTTCTTTTAACCCTTTTCTCTGTTTGTAAACAGATTTTGAAAATCACAAACACGCAAAGATCGAGTAAGTGGCGCCATTATTGCATTTTCGAACGCTTTTCAGTTGTAGCTCGGCCTAAATTCCTGTTATTAAGCAAAAAATTCAAAGTCTTGAAAACCGGTTAAAGCGCAGTTACTATGCTCTCTTTCTAGAGAAAAACGTACAGGAGAGGAAGAATCGACTGTTCCAAACTGCTGAGAGATCGGACATGGAAATGAAGGAAGTGAAACAATATTAAGTTCTTATAGCAAAAGAGCGAAAGGAAACTGGAAGAAGAAAGTTCCACAGCGAAGCTAGTGCTAATGTCGATAAAATTTGGACCAAAATGACAATTTGTTTACATGACGAAAGACAATATACCAGATGCCGGGAATTCTAACCTACGAAGGTAGTTATGAACAAGAGAGTCCGATTTTAGATAATCCATGTTTGATCGATATCAGCCTTTGTCAAATGCCACAACAATTTGCTCATTGGATAATTAGAATAGAGGCATACTTTAATTTTTGGAGGAATTTTTGATGAACATTACCCATTTATTTTAGTTCAATAATAGTATATAAGAATAATTACAATAAAAATAATAGGATAAAAATCATCGTTCCACGAAGAGTATATGATACCTTCCTTTTCGTTACGTATTTAATCTGACATTATTGATAATTTTGATTGTGGAACGTTTATTTAAGTGAATTATTTTTAATTGTTTTCTTTTCCCAATCCCCAAATCAGTCCACATTTGAAAGAATTTCATGGACAAAATGTAAAAATGAAGAATGAAATGCAAATGAAACATTTCTTCTGCCCCTAACTTCAAAATCGTCCCTGGAACCTGCTGTCGTTACGTCAAAAGCTCCTTTTCAGTAGCTGCACACAGTGGCGCTTCTGGAAATTTAGAGGGGGATTCCAGATTAAGATATTTTTAATAGATATCTTTAATAAGGGCATCCCAAGAGCCCCAGCAGTTTACAAGAGGCAATGCCCCTGGAAGCTTTGGAGAGTTCAGATTTTCTGAGGCCTGAAAATGGCTAAGGATCTTAAAATTTTCTTTCCGTTTCTTGTTGCAATAAAACACGAGAATTATAACAATTGGCCCGTCTGAGTCTTAAACTACTATCGAAAATAATATTAAAATGGCAAATGGGGGTTTCTGGAAACCAGGAAACTCCCCCTAAATCCGCCACTGGTTGCACCTAATTTAGGCTATTATCTAAATGGAGTTGCAAACCAGTAACAAAGAATATCAATGGGTCGTGGTAATGGCAACATGAGAGAGATGGAGCGGTCGTTGACGGTGTGCTCCTAGCTTTCTTGATTTCTTAATTTTCCTTGCCCGTTGCTACTTTATTTCAAAGAGGGCATGACTGGTTACAATCAACCTTTAGCTACGATTTCGATTGTTGCTGAGCCATTGTCTAAGCCGTTATTGATCATTGGGGGCAATTATATTACATTATATTGCTAGAGCTTAAATATTCTTTCTTGATTCTGAGAGATGATATAGCATCTACGGTCAATAGCTTGCAATTCACAAAGTTATCAATTGTTTCACTCATTTCATATGCAATAATCGTTTCATAACAGCATAGATCGAAAAAAGTGAAAATGTTTATCATAAAATGATACAATAAGATTATACGACATTTCATAATAGAAACCACTTACAAAACACTGCGACTTACTTGCTACGAAAATTTATCAACCCTTGTATAAATTTAATTAGTATAGGATGTCTCTTAAGAGGACAGCAATATCTTAAATAGGGATCAACGCGGCATTTGTGCATTTGTTTAACAGTAGAATTAGGCACTTACCATTTAAATAAATGTTATATGCAAACACCTCTGGAAAAAATACTTAACAAAGAGATTTGTTGGGAAGACCAATTTGATTGTTGGTCTACTTGAACTCAGTGTCGGGGAATGCGTTCGCCCACCCTTGATGCAGTTTATTTTTACCTTTCCTTTCGTGTTTCAGTTTGGCCAGTCGTTTTAAGCTTTATTTGTTTTGTTAACTCACGAGATGTTAATTTTAGCTTAATATAATGCTTGTCAATATTGTATGAGCCGTCAGATCGATCAGTTCACGATAGAGTTTAGAGTGAAGAATGATCATGAAAAACGTCGCAATAAAGATTGAGTTTTGTTGTCTCGAGCTCTAATAAAGAATCAGTAGAGTGCGGGGGTGATCCCTAACACAAATGGTCCACCGAGCCGGATAGAGTCGAAACAACAAAATGAGTGGAGATTTAGATAAATTAAAGAAGAAACGTAGTCCATTGCGACGAAACGCTACGAGATTGGTATCGAAAGGTCAGGAAATTTGCGGTTCAGACTTGAATGAGAGTAAAAGGGTCCAAGCAGAAGCTATCAGAGAAGAGCTTAAGGAACAGTTGAATTTACTAAAGGAACTGGATTCCGAAATTTACGAGTGCATTTATGAAAAAGAAGAAGATGAGGCTGTTGATAAAGAGGTTCAAGAGGCATCAGATTATAAAGGACGTATTCGAGCTGCCATACTTTTAATCGACGATGCATTGAAAAAGTTTTCTTCGAAATCGATCGAGGACCCCGAAAGAAGTTTTTCAGCGGGAAGCATTGGTTCAAGTGCAGGGCGTACTGCAAGAGTAAAATTGCCAAAGCTGGAAATAATGAAATTTTCTGGGAAGATACACGAGTGGAATGAGTTTTGGGATGGGTTTTCGTCTTCAATTCACAGCAACGACGAATTATCCGATGTTGATAAGTTGAAGTATCTCAGAGGGTATCTGGAGGGTTCTGCCCGTTCTGTTATCGCAGGGATTCCTACAACTGGAGCATCGTACGATATCGCTGTGGAGTTACTTAGGAAAAGATTTGATCGACCAAATGTCATTCAACGAGCCCATATAAACGAATTGATAAATTTGCCACCAGTGTTTTCAGAAAAGAATGCTGTACGAATGAGACAATTCTTAGACGAAATCGAGATACACAGGAGAGGTTTAGAGTCGATGTACGTGGACATGGAAACGTATTCGAAATTCATAGTTCCCATCTTGATGGACAAGGTTCCAGAGTCGGTAAGACTGAACATGATACGTTTCAACGAGAGGAATCACCTAGAGTGGATGATCACCGATTTCACAGAGGCCTTTGAGAAGGAAATCAGGGTTAGAGAGTGTCACGTGCCGATAAGAAGCCAGAACGTGTCAGCCGTTTCTGTTACTCCGAGAAGACAACGACAACCACCACAACATTATGAAGAGGGCAGTGCAAGCGCGCTAACGGTGGCTCTGAAGAAAGGCAAAAAATGCGTCTTTTGTATGGACGAAAGTCATGCACCAGAAAATTGTGACAAGATCAGAAGCCAAGAAGACCGAAAGAAAATATTGATGAGGTTTGCCAAGTGCTTTAATTGTTTGAACTCAGGACACAGGGTAGTTAATTGTAGATGTAAGAGTTGTTGTACGAAGTGTAAACGAAAGCACCACACGTCAATTTGTAATAAACAAACTAGGCCAGTGCAACAGGTTTCGGAACAAACTGCATCGCAAGCGTCCATTGCTGCAGCAGCAGACCGCGCGATTCCCTTAGACCCCACTGCAGCTTCTTGGGTTGGGAACGTACAATCCGATAGCAAGGTAGCCTTACAGACAGCCTTGGCAGTAGTCGACGACAAAAAAGAGAGGACTGTGAGAGTATTGTTCGACTCAGGGAGTCAGAAGTCTTTCGTTACTGCCAAAACTGTACAGGGGTTAAGACTGAAGGCAGTGAGAAAAGAAAAGGTAGGAATTAGAGTGTTTGGTATGAATGACGCGGAATACGAAGTGAGAGAAGTTGTGAGGTTTAGAGTGTCGAGTGTGAATGGTGGAGAGAGTGTAGAAGTTGAATGCTATGTTGTGCCTGAAATCTCTAGTATTGCTAATGCACATATTGAAGTGGCAAAGAATGATTACCCTTATCTTCGTCAGCTTTATTTTTCAGATGTTGCTAAGAACCAGGAAGAATTAGAATGTCATATTCTGATAGGTTCCAACTACATTTGGGAGTTTCAGAAAGGGGAAACAATCAGAGGGGGGCCTAATGAGCCAGTTGCGGTACGAACCACACTAGGTTGGGTCATATCTGGACCACTAAGAGGAGGACAAATTGATGGAAACGAAGTCCAAGTGCATTTTGTACAAAGCACGACAAAGCAGGAGAAAGATTACTTGGATGAGAAGGTAAGCAAACTTTGGGATTTGGATTCCCTTGGTATCCGTCAAGATAATGAGGTACATGAAAAGTTGATTGATAATATCTCATTCACAGGACAGAGATACTCTGTAGCTCTTCCTTGGAAATCAGGCCATGATGAGTTGCCATCAAATTATGGTATTACGTTAAACAGGCTGCAAGTCCTTCTCAAGAAACTGAAGAAGGACCCTGATATATTAAGTAAATATGATGAAGTGATCAGAGAGCAAGAGAAAGCTGGTATTATTCAGAAAGTCACGAATTTGGAACCAGCTGATAAGGTTCATTATCTCCCACATAGGGCTGTGGTGCGAGAAGATGCTGAGACAACCAAGGTAAGGGTGGTCTTTGATGCTTCCTGCAAGAAGAAAAACAGTGGAACATCACTGAACAATTGTCTTCATGTAGGACCTCCACTCACACCCTTGATCTTGGAAATATTATTGAGGTTTAGGGCAAATAATGTCTCATTAGTAGCAGATATTGAAAAAGCCTTCTTGAATATTGAAATTGATGAGGTAGACCGTGACTGTCTAAGATTTCTGTGGGTGGATGATATACATTCTGAGAACTCAGAAATTCAGATTTTTAGGTACAATCGTGTTGTCTTTGGGGTTAATTCTTCCCCATTTATTCTCAATGCAGTTTTAAGACACCACCTAGAATCGTTTAATGATACCGACCCAGAATTAACATCTAAAGTTAAAGAAAACTTCTTTGTAGATGATCTAGTAACAGGTGCGGATTCTGCAGAGAGTGCATACCAGCTCTACCAGAAAGCAAAAGACTTCTTAAGACAAGGAGGATTCACACTAAGAAAGTGGAAATCAAACGACCAAGATCTGATGCAAAGAATTAATGATGCAGAAAAGTCCAACATATTGGAAAATGGGCAAAAGAAAAATCCTGAGATTCAAGACAGTTTTGCAAAGGAAACATTGGGAACTACTGCAGACAAACATGAGAGCAAGACCAAGGTTTTAGGCATTGGATGGGACATGCAGAGTGATACACTGGAAATCAACTTGAGTAAGGTGTGTAATCTTGACTTAAATCCTGGTTTGCCAACTAAAAGAATAATCTTGAGCACACTTGCTTCTATATTTGATCCTTTAGGATTGGTAAGTCCTGTACTTGTCAGCCCTAAAGTTTTGTTCCAAGAAATGTGCATTGAATCTCTAAATTGGGATGACCCCCTTCCGCAGGAAAAGTTAAGCTTGTGGGAGGAGTGGGTTAAGGACATAGAAGATGTGGGTAGAATAGAAGTTCCTAGGTGTTATACTAGTGCAGTAAAAGGAGAGGTTTTGAGTTATTCGCTACATGGATTTGGAGACGCATCTAGTAAAGCATACTCTGCAGTCATTTACTTAGTTTGTCAAACTAGTCAAGGTATTTACACTAAGCTTGTAGCTTCTAAAACTAGAGTAGCGCCTTTGAAGAAGTTGAGCATAAACAGGTTAGAGCTATTGTCTGCAAAAATTCTTGTTACGTTGATGGCATCAGTGAAGAAAACCTTAGCCAATCAAATCAGTATTAAAGAAACTAGGTATTGGTTGGATAGTCAGACAGCACTCTATTGGGTCAACAACAATGGTGAGTGGAAGCAATTTGTGAAGAATCGAGTAAATGAAATTCTGTCAATGTCATCTAAAACGGAATGGGGTCATGTAAGTGGAACAGAAAATCCTGCAGATATTGGGTCTAGAGGAGTTAATGCCAGTCAGTTAAAGAGTAGCAAATTATGGTGGGAAGGTCCATCTTGGCTAAAGGGATGTAAGCAAGATTGGCCTAGATTTAATGAAACAGACAGGTCAGAAAGAGTTAGTGTAGATGTAGAAAGGAAGAAAGAAACAGTTTTGAGCATACAGACCAAGATTCAGACAGGTATCTCAAATGTTATAGATATTGGAAGGTTTAACTCATTGAACAGATTATTGAGAGTTACTGCATTAGTTGTCAGATTTGTAAGGAATATCAGAGCAAAGAGGGTAGCAAGGTATTTGGATGAAGAACCACTTAGTGCAGAAGAAATTGATGCAGCCGAAAAGTTGTGGATATTGGATGTTCAGGATAGTCTAAGAACTAGACCAGAGTTCTCTAAAGTAAAGGAAAGCTTAGGAGTTGTTTTGCAGGGTGACTTTTTAGTATGTAAGGGCAGACTCGAGAATGCAGAACTAGAAGAGAGGGCAAAGTACCCTATAATTTTGCCCAGAGACCATAAATTTACTGAGCTTGTGATTTGGATGTGCCATGATAATGTTGAGCATTTGAAAGTAGGTGCCACTCTTACTGAGTTAAGAAGTAGGTTTTGGGTTACGAAAGGTAGGCAGTTGGTCAAGAAGATTATACACAAGTGTTTTATTTGTAAAAGGTGCGAAGGAAAATCATTTAGGCCACCAGTAGTAGCCCCACTACCAGATTATAGAGTGTCTGAGGCACCACCGTTTAGCCGCATTGGTGTCGATTTTGCAGGACCATTATACTCAAAAGGGAGTGATGGTAAGATGAACAAATGCTATGTTGCGTTATTCACGTGTTGCGTCACAAGAGCAGTACACATTGAACTGGTAACCGATCTTACTGCATCTAATTTTCTGAATGCGTTGCGTAAATTTGCAGCCAGGCGTGGTAAACCAAGCTTGATTGTGTCTGATAACGCAAAAACTTTTAAGACTGTAGCTAAATTCTTGAAGAAAGTTTACAGTGACGAACGCCTCCAAGATTATCTTGTAAATAAACGGATTCAATGGATTTTCAACTTAGAACGAGCCTCCTGGTGGGGAGGACATTTCGAGCGAATAGTTGGTTTGGTAAAAAGGTGTCTAAGGAAGGTTATAGGGAAGGCAAAACTTTCATTTTTAGAACTAGAGGTCGTTTTATGTGAAGTTGAAAGTAATTTAAATTCGCGTCCTCTTACCTATTGTTATGAGGATTTGGGGGAGGAACCATTAACCCCATCTCATTTGTTGCACGGAAGGCGATTTTCCAATTTATTTTCAGGAGCAGAAGCGAAACCCGATTTTGAGAATTACAATAAGCTGTCCACGAGGTTCAAATACTTGCATACGAAATTAAATCATTTTTGGAAACGTTGGAAGACAGAATATCTTACAGGTTTGAGAGAAGTGCACAAGTTGCAGAACAGGAAGCAAGTCGTTATCAATCCGGGAGATGTTGTTTTGATCGGCGATGAGAACGTAAAACGTGGATTCTGGAAAATTGGAATAGTAGAAGAGCTCGTTGTTGGGAAGGATGGAATCGTGCGTGGGGCTAAGGTAAAGAAAGCCGGAAAGGGTAAGCCAGATTTTGTAAGTAGACCGTTACAGAAATTATATCCTCTAGAACTTTCGTGTTCGAGTGGAACGGAGGCGAATAATATGAATGTAAAAGAGAATGTGAAGGAGAAAGACGAAGTAAGGAAAGAGAGAAAGGAAAGAGGCGAGGAGGCTGGGAACCCTGGGAGGGTTACGCCGCGCAGAGCAGCAGCCGCAGACGCGCGCGTGCGAACTCAGCTTATGCTAGACTACGGGTAGTCTAGGAGGGGGGTGTGTCGGGGAATGCGTTCGCCCACCCTTGATGCAGTTTATTTTTACCTTTCCTTTCGTGTTTCAGTTTGGCCAGTCGTTTTAAGCTTTATTTGTTTTGTTAACTCACGAGATGTTAATTTTAGCTTAATATAATGCTTGTCAATATTGTATGAGCCGTCAGATCGATCAGTTCACGATAGAGTTTAGAGTGAAGAATGATCATGAAAAACGTCGCAATAAAGATTGAGTTTTGTTGTCTCGAGCTCTAATAAAGAATCAGTAGAGTGCGGGGGTGATCCCTAACACTCAGCGACGGATCCAGACATTTGGTAGAGTATGTCCACTGTGGCTGGAATTAGGAAAATCGTTTGGTCTTGGGCGGAGCCCTAAGAAATTTTTGTTTTACCACGCCCATTAAAATTTAAAACAAGCCTCTGTCATGTATACCACAGCCTTTTTGGCAGTCGCCTGTTTTTGACGTATGTTCTAACTTCAGCACTCTACGGCAGGGGTCGCGCAAGGATTAGCCCGATGGGGGGGAGGGGGGCTGATTCCCCCGAAGGAATAGAGTAGGCTCCCCCAACAGAATAGCGGGTATCTTTCTGAGAATAAGAACACAATTTTCCGTTTAAAATTCCCCGACAGCCGAAAAAATTTTCTCTGACGTAGGGGCTACAGCCCCCTGCTCACCCCTCTGGGGCCTGCCCTGCTCTTCAAGTAATTTTCCCAAGTTAGAACTTGATGAAGATGTTAAAATTTCCATCATGCGCAAAATGCTCAGCTTCTCTATGCTAATATTTTCCCTTGCTAGCCAGAAGTTCTGATTACACACACGGCATCCACATTGCACACATTTTCCCGCAACAGTCTTGCCACTTTCCAATACTGCTTCTAAAAATACTGAACTACGTCCAATAGTCAGTTCAGTAGGTCCAATTGTTCAAAAACAATTAGATATTTGATGATATTTGATGATAGCTGCCAAAGCCTATTATCATACTCACGTTCAAAGGAGCCTTTTAGACCTAAAAATACTATACTTGGTCCAGACAGCGTGCAACTTCGTCCAGAAATTTGATGACGATTGGTTTTTGTGTGATCACAAAGAGATTAAAAAAGGCCAACTCAGTCCAGACAGACAAAGTTACAGAAAAACAGACAAGACTTTTGGCGAATACACAGCGTACAATAGCAGACTGAGTGAACGAAGTCGCTGCGGATAAACATTAGCTACCATCTATGTATACTGGTTATCTACTGGACCTTTATTGTCATTAATTTCAATAATATAATCAAAATGCGCATATTTTGTTCAACTAAACTTTGATTCCTGATAGTTTCAATTTGTGCATCGGTTTTTTATTTGTTGGGGCCTTGAGTTTGTTCATGGACCCAGTGGACATAGTCTGGAAAAGTCATTGCTTGAACTTCTAGGTACTTAGAAATCTCGACCACTTTGGTATACCCAGTCTCAACTTTGAACTGTGGTTTGACTCAGTCGGTTGAGGTTTACTTTGTCAATTTGTCTCGGCTTCCAATATTTAACCCAAATGCCACATTTAAAACGAGCTTGATCCCAAGCCACAATTTTAAAGCAGCTAAATCCGCATTTCATAATTTCACTAATCTGAGAAACAGAATTAAATGCTAACAAATACTAGTATCATCAGCTATATAGATACATGAAAACGCTGCGAGCATTGTGGTGATTCGCTAATATGAACTAAGAAGAGAAGAAGTCTACAAAATTTGCTCCTATTGGCAAAGTAGATGGTAAACCATCGCCATTACTTGCCCTCGACACGATTGTTTTGGTTCACTCAAAAGAATCTTGTAAACAGTCCCGCAGGCATTCTTGGGATTCTTGAGACAGCTGCCATATTTATACTCTGAGCGTGCAACCATTGTTTTTGACCCAAATGCTTTAATTTACGCATTATTCAAAACATAAGACCCAATATCTTATTTTTGTGTCTAAACTCAGATCACTCTGGTTTGAGTATCGTAATTGCGTACAACCATTGAACTTAGACCGTAAGTGCGTACACCATTCAGATTTTAACCCGTCGGTAACCAGATTACTGAAATTGTTCATTAACTGAAACTAGAAAATGTTCTCGCCTTACCAATAAGAATTTATCTAACTAGAATATGAGACTGTCCTTTGGGTACATAAGAACCAAAGAAATAGTTAATAAAAATGTATCTTCAGATAGAATGATCAGTACACTAGCCTCCGCTAATACCTTAAGGAATTATTTGCTTAGGATATCAGTTAATTTCATTGCCCATAATAACCTATGTCAGTTTAAAGGAAAAGACAATGTTTAGAATACAATTCCTATACTTTCAGCGTGATTGAGCATTATTGCTCGAGTAACCTATTTTTGTAAAGAGCTTCTATCGATAGAAAGTACTTGTAAAATTTTCTTTAAAAAAATCCCCGTATTGTACCTAATGCACGCCGAAATTTTTGTTTAATTGAAAAAGTGATATCATTTAAAAATTATATTTTGGCAACAACTTGGGTCTCTTAAAAAGCTGCAGTTGCAGATTTTCCCTTACCAAGAATTCTGTGGCAGAATGGAATGGCAGAATGGAAGCTATCATAGATTCATTTGCTTTGGATTCATATATTAATTGACGAAAAATGCATTTGCATTATCAGCAAACAACATAATCCAAATAATACATAGGATACATATTTCAAACATTTTTATTGGTTTGGAATGTGAATTAGTTTCAGTTTTTGTATTAAGTAAATGAATTCGAGCTAATGCATTCGTTTCATCTACACATTTCTTCGTTTACAGGTTTACACCCATGAGTCATTTAAGGTACGGTGACGTATTATGTGGTAGTCTAGCCGCTACAAATTATGAACATCTTAAGCGAAATCAAGACAGAACTCAAAAATTAAATGAAATGCTAACTTTGAGGACGCCTAGGAATGGAACTGACAATAAGTTTCGAACCTTATCAAATATGGTAGGGCAATAATGTCGATAGAAATAAAGAATAGTTTTCTCTCCGACAGTGTTAGAGGCAAAATTTCGAGTCCCCAAGAGGAACATTCTTTTACTTTCGAAAACATGGAATGAGATTTCAAAAAACATCAGAATGAGCCCCATAATCTCCATGTTTAAAAAAAACTTGAAGGGTTTTCTACAAAATTGATATATGCCCCAAACCCGATCTCTAGATTGAACAACAATATCCTTCTCTTATAAGAATTTAACAATTAATTTGTAATAGAAGTGGTTTGTTCACATTATAGCTGATGGTAAACTCGTGCTTAAAGATTTTAAAATGAAATGGAACGAATTGGTATTCGCTAGGATGCAAGGACAATATATAACTTTAGACACTTACCAATGCTTCTTATTTTTCCAATCACCCTTGCCGTTTCAAGCATTGATGCTGTACCACTTGAAGGATCTGCTCCACCATAAACCCATGCATCACGGTGGTTGCCAATAAGGATAAGTCTATCTATATATGGAGTTTAAATTAGGGGAGATATTTTAGCTTTAGACTGCAATTTATTTATGACATTTCACCTTTACCGTTTCTTAAGTATGAACTTGATACAGTTAATATTAGCGCAAAATGTTATTTAAAGAGTATCTTTATATGTACCTGAATAAATACACTCACATCATTTTGTAAAATAGATCCTATAAACAAGCCCCAAATGTCTTAAATGCAATAATTTGGCTGTGTTTAATTTTCTTACTGCATTGATAAATGTGAGTATTCTTTTACATTTTTAATCAAATTCCTTAATTTCAAGCAATTTTTAACATTGCCCGCATATGAATTTTCAGCGTTATTCCTTCAATCTTTCATCAAAATATCAATTTTAGATATCTAATTGAGTATAAGATTACCTGGATTTTCGTTACCGAAAATCGTCCCAACTACATTATAGATTGGTCTATCAACCAATGGGACATCAACAGTTATCCGGACAATCCTAAAAAAGTGAGAATCCTACAAAAGATTAATTGTTATACTATGAATAGAAAAAAATATTCCCTTAAAGATTGGTAAATATATAATTACAAGCCTTTTACAAGAAACGAGGCGATCTATCCCACGCAGCACTAAAGCATCAACGATGGCCGGGACCGATTGTTTTAAAATCAAAATTTCGATGTGAAAGTTACAGAAAACCGAAAATTGAGTGATGCAATTGAATTATAAAGAATTTATATCCAGAATCATGTGTAATTTCGGATTTATGCTAAGAAGTTTCCTCATGGGAGGAAAAAAGGAAGAAATTTGATGAAAATGAACGTTGAGACCTGTCCAAATATTTTGCATTACGGATAATTGAAAGCTATGGATTTCTGCCATGCTCTTTTCCAGATGATTATTCCGGTTTGAAAAAGGTTTTCTAAAATGCCTAAGAGTTTACGCTCCCTTGATCCTGTCAAAATTTGAAGCTATGTGCAAGTTTTTAACAACAGGTAAAAAAACCAGAAGTACAGAAAAACGGTCAATTGATGGCTGATGCATTCTTTGCAAGACGTAACATTACTTACGTAGATGATCTTGACGTTAGCCCGTATGATATGTTCAGCTTTCCACGCCATCCATCATCTGGAACCTCGTAGCCATCCAAATGACTAAATGAAATTTTTTTCAATTTTCATTACAAGCAACAAAATGAAGATTGTGAATGTACCCCCTCCTTAGGCGTCAGAGTGTCGCAAAATTTAAGAAATTCGAGTCCCGTTCGGCTTTTGATATATCTTATTGATATTAATGAGTTTATTCTATAATTTACTGATTACAAAAGGGTAATAATTTCTGTTACAATTTTAATTTTGACACTTTCGTTCTATAATTTATTTAAAATATAAGTTACGTACAACACAAAGACTAACTGTTAATTTAACATGTCAAAAGAGCAATGTGGACTTCAAACTTTGTTATATTTGCGTCTACAAAAGAGATTTCTTCCGTATGATTTGAATTTAAGACATCTGATGTATAGATGTACATTTTGATTTGACGTCATCAAAAGTTTATATATTGCCATTTTAGATCAGGTAGGTAGATTAAATACAGTGAGAATGCGTGTAATGGCGTCGCTTAATTTCAATGTCGGAAAATCATTCAATTTTATCTCTCCTGAGTTCCTACAAACGACGCTGCTGATTAACAGTGCATTAAGAGTCATGCTATGCCCTACAAACTAACCCGCTGCAGAATACGTCTAATGGATGAAATCTGTTTGCTAATCAGCCACTCACACAATGAAACTTCATTGAATAGGGAGCAACTAAACTTGAAAGTGGTTTATTTCCAATTAGATAGGAAATGTCTGTAATGTTCGTATCCATAATGGCTCTTCTTACACTTTCTTCTAACTTTATAATCATATATTGTCATGTGAAGATTCAAATGGCAGTATTAAGCAGTTGAAAAGTGAGTAATCAATAATGATTCGCAAAGTTTATTGCTAATTTTTTTTTCTTGGGCCCACTGTAAATTAAACATTCTTTATATCAAATTAAAGAGGAAAGAGCATAAAACTATACACTAAAGTTTATCGCAATTAGTAATTAAATATGTGTGTTTCAGAATAATTGAAGAGGTGATACAATAATGACGGCTTTGCTTCATAATCTTAAGATATTGCAATGTTTTTAAAATATAGATTGTATTATCTCTACGATTGCGCAATACAATGAATTTTGTTGAATGCGACAATAATACAACCAATTTGGAATGATATAGAGGAATAGAATGTTTTCTCGATCATCATTGTCGTAATGTTTTGAAGAATTTGATGTTTTTCCCTTCCTTAAACAACTTCCTCTGATTTTTGTAAAAAAAAAAGCAGCTTTCACTCCAGGCACCATCAGCCTTCTAACCTCGCTCAGCATAAATAACGCAAGCATGAAATTGACCAACATGCTGCTTGTCAGACTATAAATCTCAGGCCCCAGTTATACGATACCGGATTCTTTTCACACCGGATTACTTCGGACACCGGAAAGGCAAGGGGGTGCAGTTACACGACACTACAACGAGCCAGTGTGGTGCTAATCGCATTTGCAGAGTGATATTTATCCGAAGAGAAGTTGAGTTGGCTCCACTCCAATCCACACGTAAGCCTAGCGCACACTAGCGAATTTCCGCCTCAGCGACAAAAACAAAGATCTAGCTTGTTTGATTTTTTTTCTGTCGCCAGCGACTGAACAAGAAAAATCACAGGTCTGTGGTTTCCTTAAACATTTGCGTGGTGTACTCGCAAATCACTGGCTGTTCTCGTGACATGTGCTAGCTGTAACAGTGGATTTGGCATGAACGACGGAGAAGGAAGATGTTGACAGGCCCATACCTGTTGCTAGAGAGCGGAGGGTAATCGCCAGTCTTTCTGCTGTTGATATAGATTTTCTCAGATGTGGATCCTATGTTGAGATTCGTGGGCTTACTTTAATTAAAATCAATCGACGTGTTTTTTCATTCATCCGAAAGTTCTTTTATTAAGTTATAGAAGGAGCCCTGCTCTTTCCTGTGGCTGATCCAAGACCTCACCCAAACTGATTTCCTTTTCCTTATTCGTCTGATTCTTCGAAATAAAATCAAAGCTACCAATGTTTTCTCAAACGTCAATCGTTTTGACTTAACAATAGCACCCATTTTGAAGAAAACCGTAACAAGAAGTCGCTGGCGACAAAAATCGCAAATGTGTGCTAGGCTTTACACCCCGTGTAAATGCATAAAACCGATTCGTCTCTCGTCATGGCCTCCTTTTGAGGAAATCCTCCATGCAAGACTTCTGAGGTTGGCCCAAAAGTTTTCAGTTGCTTGAATGCAATGATTATTGTTTAAAATCTTGAGATGTTCATGCGATATGGATAACAAACTCATTTTGGGGGGCGCTTCGTGTCTCAGTAATGTCATTTGCCTCAATTTCACAGGTAATTTTTCTGGTGTTTCATCTTTCTAATTAGCCTTGCCTTGAAACATAGAATCTGCAGCGAATCATTCACTTTTTTTCCACAGCAAATCTTCCTTAAACGTTTTCCATTCAAACAATTGCTTATCAGACGATTTTTTGAAAATATGACATCGCCATAACATTCCTAAGACTGCTGTATTTCATTTAGTTGGCGCAACAAAAACAATGCAATTCCGATCGCGCGCGTTGTCGTGAAATTGGAATCAGAAGGGGATTGACAGTTCTCCGGTGTCGTGTTATTCTGATGAAATGTAATCTGAATTGCCAGGGCATTTGCGTAAACTTTAGAGAGCAAGGAAACGCCTCCATCACATTGTACTGTTAAATGCAAATCATTAAATGCGCTTTTAAAGAGCTTATTTGTTCTGCTTCAAATTTCTGTTGATTAATATTGTATGAAAGTATGCTAGTTCCTCTCTGTTATTGTATGTTTATTTGGCCACTGTCCGCATTAAGTGGTTCCTGGTGGAAACAGATGAATCCCAATGAACGACAACGCACAGAAGGAAACTTTGAATTTACTGACTGCACGAAATGCTTCGCAGAGATAATCACAGGGAACTAGGAATGGCACGTGGAACGAGCAAGAAGGAAAATTGTTTTTTGTGCGTGTTGCTAGAGCCGGAATGAGGCTGCCGGAGAGCACCTGTGTCATATCTCCTAGGTTAAATCTTAAACTGGAATCTTATCTTCCAAGATCGCTTTGAACGCTATGTCACATAACGTTGAAATTTCCCGCCAGGCAATTACAGCTGACGTCAATTAAAAGCTTAAGATGCAAACATTTTGATTTTTCGAGAAATAAACACGGAGTTTTATGCGTTAGATATATGAGATGATTTCATTTTGTCTTTATTTGTTACTGTTTACTGTTTCGTGCACATTGGCTGTTGTGTTTGGCCATAACTTTCGCTTTCAAAAGAAAACTGGAAGATTATCTGCTACAACAACATTTTGCCCATGGCACGACCTAGGAAGAGCATATTGAATATATTGAATTTTTAAAACGTGTTTAGTAGTGTTTACTCTATATTGGAATATGCTTATATATTAATTTTTCATTCTTTAGATAACGCTGATAGAGATTTTGTAGATAAATAATAAATAAGAGATAACACAGCAGAGCTAATGGGACATCCTATTTTTTCCGGATTATGTTAAAAAAATTTTCACTGGTAAAATTCATGCATTCATGTCCCCCTTACGAGTATGTTTTTGTTTGGAGGTCACTCCTAGCATGCTTTGGACAAAGTACGATGTTATAATCCAATTCACCCCTGTATACTGCTGGGAAAGATAAACCCCATAAATGAAGTGAATCAACCAAGCTAGATAGCTCATTTGCTTTAAATATACCTTTCTTCCTTCTTACTACATCTACTTACAAATGAAGCCCATTTTGAAACCCTGAGGCTCTTTGCTCTTCCTGACCACAAACAGAGGTACTTTTTCACTTCCAGTCGCGTTTGCCGCAACTAATGCAGTGATTCTTGTCATTTATTTATTTTCCACCATGCTGCTTTGTATCGATAAATCCTTTGTTGTTTCCAAAACCAGTTTCATCACCATTCAAAATGTTTTCTTCCACTCTTTCACAACCTAAGTATGTACTCCCAATGCCTCGTAAAGGTATTTCGTACAAAAATAATTAGCCTTTGCTACAAGCATGCTTCCGTCAATTCTCAAATCAGGATAGGTACAATACTGACAGAACAAAATAAGAAGAGCTGCATCAATGTCCTTTAACGAACATTTTTTTACGCGCTTTATTGTTCCTTTTTTTGCATTTGGCGGATCTTCCACAGCATTAAGAATTTTCTTCTTTGTTTTTTTCCTCATCATGTCACTTAAAGTCTGTGTTTTAATTCCAAACTTTGATGCTTCTTTTTTCTTTTTAATTCCCAGATTCTCCTTGCAAAGTTCGATTATTTTATATTTTCTTCATACTTACCATCTGTGTGCTTTCGCTGTTAAGCCATGATGACAGTTAAAGTGTTTAATTTGAAATTGTTGGCTACATGCTGACCTCTGCTTATAGCACGAAGTCATGTCACTACATTGATTACTGTGTATACTGTAAAGAAGGGGAACACAGTTGAGAAAACGCCAGTGTTTGTATGTTCGTTAGATCGTTGATCCGGATGACAGCGAAAAAATAACTAAATACCTTGCAATACACCTTGGATTTATTCAACATTAAAATAACGTAACTTCCTGTTTCTTCTTTTTTCATTATATGTTATTTATATTGTATATCTGTTGTTATGGAAAAGTTTGTGTCTGGAAATTTAAAAAATGAAACTTGAACTTGATAATTGAACGAAATATATGATCTGGGTTATGCATTTATCCGAACTAGGAAATCCGGATAGTGAGAATCATTTTAATTTATTTTAATAGGAAATTAAATGGAATTAGTACTTCTGTCCGGAATACATCAAAATCCGGATAAACCCGATTCGAATTATACGAGTTCTAATGTATGTTCGTACTGCACGCTGGCCTAAATTTGGTGTGACTTTGCCATGGAAGAAAACCTTCGATATGATTTTGTTGTATCCAAAAAAAATAATCATTGCGTTTGAACTCAATGTTCCCGAGGCGAAACGAATAAATATTTTTCATCCTCAATCTGTTAAAAACAGCGAGATAAAGTTCGGTGATGAGGCATGGTCTTGATTTTCAGTAAATCTCAATCGAGATTATGGTATTTTAAGCCTATAGTTTTGGCTAATTTTTGCTAATTTTTCGCAATGTTGGAAACGAATCGTTGAAGAGGGTTAAAGGGCAGAAATACTCTCCTCATCTAGACTTTACAATCATAGTGATGAAATTTCAAATAGAAAAAACAGTAAAAATTTCGATAGCTATTTGCTTATCTTATCAACTAATAATTCTGACCCAAGAAATTAGCAACAAAGTTCACAGCTAAGAGTTGTTTGATGCACCAACGACGATGTAGCAATAAAATGCAATATTTCATAAATAGCTCACCAACACCACCATTTTCTTCACATGTTGAGCAATACCTCCAGAAAAATTGGCGATGAGGCATGGTCCAGTGTTTTTGCATAACGTGTTTTCATATTCTAGTGGCTTCCACGAATTTATGCACAATTGCCGTAGGTACAGAAAAATGTTTCCACGCATTGATGTTAATGATACAGCGTCGACTTTGACATCTTCGCGTGTCAAAATATTTTTAAAACAGAATCTCACGTATGGTTTTGGTGCACGGAAACGAACTAGGTGTGATTGGGAAAAAGGACTGGCATCCCTAGGTCTTAGGCTCGCAGCCGCGCTCAAAATTCTGGAAGCGCAGACGCAAAGTGCCCCTTGACCAGCGGTCTCACATTTTTACTTCTTGCTGGTGGAACGACAATATGTTCTTTTCAAACAGATTTATCATTGATGAAATAATGGTTTCAAAAACTACATCAAATACGTTGCGAATCTAGAAGGCTTCGGAATGTATTGCTTCCTCGTCGTCTGAATTCTCACCTTCTATTCTTGGGACATGTCGCACTCGGTTGACTTCCCAATAGTGTCACTTTCAGGTTCGACATTCTTCTCAACGATATCAAATATACATGAAAATATTTCAAGGAACTGTTCAGTTCTATCCAAGTGCCATCCACTTTTTATAGGCTTTCCCAAGATTGATTTCAGTTGGCTGTAATTATTTTCAAACGACACAAATATGTGCAAAATTATTTCTTAGAAGAAGTGGTGTGCCAAGGAATTGCTTTGTTTTCTAAATAGATCTTATACCAGGCAGCTTCAGATTGTCTGCGTATTACAACAATATGTTTGCTTACTTTCTTTAGGGTTATGATTATACTGTTGTAACGCTGAATCCTTTCCGCCTGACAAATTTCTCGTGAAAACCACATTACTGCGTTGGTAAGCTTGATATAATTCATTGCTGTTAAAAACACATTGATGATATTTTGATTTCGTGTAAACCAACGAAGAGCATGACAGACGTCTGATGAAAACACTTAAGAGAGCCAAAGAAATTGATTTAACCCAAAACGCCAAACGACCATCACGCATCATCTGCACAACATTTGATGTCGAGTAGTACAAGATCAACAATACTTGTCACAAAAAAATCACTTACTGATAAATGTATTCCAATTTAATGAAAAGAGATTTCAGAAACACAGAGAATATTAACGACGACGTAAATACTAAAGAATTTTCTCAATTGCACTAGGAAAAGGTTGTTAGATTAAAAGAATTCAAAAAAAAATCAAAGTGTATTTTTATGCCTCAATTAGTATTGCACGATTAATTAGTTATTCTGGAAGTCATAAACCTGAGTTTAAGTTCTAGATAAACAAGCGATTCTGGCTTAGGTATAGTCAGTTTACGCGAGTGTGTTTTTGTCTCGCTCTATTTCTGAGCGATTAAGTATAAGAATATCTCCTGTTTTGGCAAACCAATGTATGTGCTCATACCTAGTCTGTTTAAAGTGCAGTACGTGCTATAATTATTTGAGTTCAATACGTTTGTTTAAAATTTCAAGATTAAGGGTGCATTGCTGCCTCGGATTTGAAAAATCATTGAGTGTGTTCATATTGAGACGCATCAACGAGTGGGTGTGTCTCATTCAGTTTTTTGTTGAGCGACTCAATATCTTCCATTTAGTTAAAAAGGAAAGTGTATTGTCTAGTAAAACAAAGTGTGTGCTCATGTTGAGCCATGACAACTGAGTGTGTGAGTCTTGCTCCATTATTTGAGCGACTGAATAACTTCCATATGTTCGAGAAGAAATGTGTATGCACTAGTTGAGCTACGTGTGTGCTCATGTTGAGCCAGTTTTATTGCGTGCTCTTGCTGAGGGGTCTGATGCTCGGGGGGGGGGGCTTTACTTTTTAATTTTTAACAAGTTTTTCTTCTCTGTTACTTTTTTTGCTAATAAGTTGGTTTTCCAGTATAATGAAGAAAATCATTTTATATTATTTGTAGATTGTCTTTGGTTGGCCTATGGCGTAACTGCTAATTGATATGAAGGACATTACTAGTTCGATATGTATGAGCACAAGCCATACTGATTGTAACAATTAATACCGATTGAGCAGCAAGCTGGTGCTGCAAATAAAGTATTTTGCTTTCTATTCTGGAAGTCTCAGTTATTTAATGAGCATGGTTGAATAATAATAATTTGATTAGATTATAGTTCGCCCCCCCCCCCGGGCAGGCCCCTGTTCAGCTTTTGAGCCAAGCTAAAGTTTGTGCTCTTGTTGTTGAGCCAAGCTAAATCGTGTGCTCTTGTTGAGCAAAGTTCAGTTAGTGCTCTTGTCGACGAGCAGTTGATGTTTCTGCTTCCACCATCGATTCAGTCTTTGTTATGTATCAGGTTCAAAGGTAAAAAGGTTTCATTATTCATTTGTTGTTTTTTAAAGTGGTGTCGAGGCTGCATTTCCTCTTTCCCTCTTTTCAGTTTTTCTGGTTAGATGGGGGGATCCCTGCAGGCTCTATGGTGAGAAAAGAAAGCTTTTCTTGTCCATTCCCTGCCCAGAAATCAACTTTGCTTGTATTTTGGTTTATAAAATTTATCTCTTTGTTAAGTTTTTGGGGGAATAAGCGAGCGTATTCAGCCGATGGACCAACGGCAACTCATGCTTCCTATGATGAAGAAAGTGCAGCCTCGAAACCTGATTTTGTGAGGGTTATAGCTAACAATTCTGAGGGAGATTTCAAATTACCTTTATAACTACTTTCATAGTTTTTCTGAGTAAGATATTAAACTCTATTCTCTCACGCTGGTGTATTCAACGCACGTATTTCTATACTCTATTTCCAGGGCTACATGGACCACTGTGGGATGTGGCTGCCATTACTCCATGTTTCTTATTTTATTCACTTAATTTTTGTTTCGTTACACACGCTTCAAAACAATAAAATGTGTATAAATAATGACCTTGGTGTACATTTCATCGTATTGCATGCATCAATCATTTTTATTGATATTCAATGTTACAGGTATGCAGGTACTGCGTGATTGCAAAATCAGTCTTATCCGTTCTAGGACTGGGAACCAGCCCCTGTTCTAAAAGTAGAAAATGGGTTTCTTTATGAACTTTTTATCAGTTCCATCGTATTGTACATATCAAATTGTATAAGAATACTAATTCTCACGGATATGGAGGTATAACTTGGTTGCCAATTCCTTCCTATCAGTATGAGAACTGGGACCGAGGCCCCATATCCTTAAAATAGAAAAGAGGATATTTTATGAACTTGTTATTAATTTCATCGTATTGTAGGTATCAAGTTGTATATAAATACTAATTTTCAAGGGCATAGAGATGTTAATTGGTTGCAAAGTCAGTCTTAAGACCGATAAATTTTAAGACCGGAAATGAGCCCCCTGTTCTAAAAATATTTTTTAGGGACATTTTACAGCTTGGATCTGTTTCGCATCATTTTCTACGACTCAAGCAACATAAGTCCGGAGAGTTTCATGCTGGTATCATATTTTGCACGATTGTTGTGACTTCAGACCTTACTATGTAAGGGAGCAGCACAACCAAGAGAGTTGAGGTATCAGCAGAAGAAAAGGCTTTGGTAAAGAGTGACGGACTCAGAGCTCAGCAAGTAGAAGAGGTAGATCCAATCTCAGATATCAAGAGAATAGTGGCAGTTAGAAATAGGTCACACATTAATGAAAGAACAAAATTAATACGAGAAAGCCAGTCGAAAGCATCAGAACGTTTCGGATTTCAAGTATCTTTTTAAAACAAGAAAAGATGTAATGATAACTTCTTTACAACTCTTAAATATCCTTTGTGTTGTTACAAATACATCATTTTTTGCTAAATAACGAGTTAGCTTCCCTGCCTTCATACCTGTTGCATATTTCTCGGTCAACATATTAGTCAGCTAGACTTGTCTATTGCGCCAAATAACCAATAGCAAATATTATAGAGGATGGTCAATGTCAAAGTATGTCTTAATCAAAGGCTACAAGAGAGGATGCTTTCACTATCGGAGACTTTCAGATGCAACAAATTGAGCTTCTTATAATCATCGAAAATGCAAACGAAGCACCAACTCCTCTCCATTAAACTCAAAAAAACAATGAATTGGAATAAGGAAACAATGCTGAGCCGGTACATCGGCTTGTGAGTATAGAAGACTCAATTTCAGCATAGAATGTCCTGAAGCAGAGTAACTTAAAATCAATACAACGTTCAAAGATTTATACCTTAGGAAAAAGTCTTACACGAATAGAAACGCGTTGTGCCAATCCATTCAGGGTATATTTTCATGACGTTGACGACAATCAATCAAATAAAGTTTATCGTGATCGGGGATTTCATCGACACGTTAAGAGTGTATTTGACGTTCCTTTGGATTATAATTTTTTACAGGCAAGAGTGAGAATAAGACTGAACTCTCTTTGTAGCCCATGCAGTAAATGCACAACAACCTAAGACAGGAAAGAAGGCCTGTAGTTTTAACAATCTATGATCAATCGAAAAGACTCCGCCAATACATTCATTACTACTTCTTCACATTCATGGTGGTGCCTTGCAAGCAGCTTGTTGGAAACAATTACCTGCACTTTCCAGTTATTAGATTTCTCAGGACAACGAAGAGCAGTACCAAAAAAAGCCGCTACTCTTTTCATTCTTGCGGTTGTAAAGTAGCTTCGGAAAAATTTACAAATGCAGAAATTCAGGATTATCATAGCAGCACTTTGCTTCTGCAGTCCTAACGTTTATTTGAATTCTCTTTTCTTCCGTGGGCATGTTCACCTTAGGACGAAGTCTATGAACTCACTATGACCCAATGACATCATCAGCTCATTCTTTAAGACAATTCCATAAGAACGAACTACTTTTCAATCTTCCAGTTGCTACTGTAACGTGCTTATGGGATTGTTTTCAAATAAAAATCACCCTGTCTAGCTGTTGTGAGTGCTGAGATCTGGCCAAACTGTGACTGTGGCGTCATTAGGGTGTTCTGGAAATTGCTTTTAGTCTTAATGTGATAAGCGTGCAAAACTGTGTTGTTCTAATTTTCATGTTTTTTTGCATAAACTGAAAGATGTCAGTACATATCTAATGGACTGCAACTGGTTAATAAATCAGTATATTTGCGCAGGGGTAAGAGATTGCATTTCCAACGAGCATGCATTTCAGGCACGCTACTAGGATATTTTAAGGGCAGGGGTTGTGTGGTAGAAATGGGGTAAAAAGATAGTTGATTCTCAATGTAAACCCCTAGGGTACTGCAATGATATCAGTACATTCTCCTAATTACAAAGAAATTCAAACAACAACCTCGAGGTAAAATTATATTTTTCTATGTTGGTGAGTCTCCTGACGATGTCAATAACGGAATATATGTGAAATCAAAGAATTCAGTCAAGCGCTAACAAAAGAAGGCATCCGCTTGATTTACAGTCTTTGTTGTGGAAATAAACTGCAGCAAATCTGCATAAATTTATCTGATAAAGTTTTTAAATCAATGAAAAAGCGTGCGGAAGGTCATAATAAAGCGTACCAATTGCAAATTAATGATTGGATTGATACTGGTTGTTTTCACAAAGGCTTCAATTGCACAAATCTTTTGGATATGAAATTTTGTTCTCCAAAAGATAAAACATGCCCAAAGCCTAGCCTCCATTCGAAGTGATATGATTTATAAAGGGCCAAATGCCTTATGCATGAGCAATTTTTGATTACCACCGGGAAGCAAAACCAGATAGGGCATAATCCTCTGATGAAAATGGGGCAAAACAACCTTTCATAGAGAAAAGGGCAGGGTTTGGAACCCACACAACTCTTCCCTTAGATGCGTCCCTGCCGTTTATAATTTTTGTCAATTGAAAACACACATGGACTCTAACCTAGTGAAATCACATTTGAAAATCTGTCAATTTTACCTTAATAAGACTGCTGCATCTCTCTGACTGATCGGTTGGCACGGAATTTTGTGAAGGTATTGAACCTCTACTTGCTTCTGTCTAAACATTCCATCTAAAGATGAAACAAAAAGAGTCAAGAAATGAAATAAGTATGTTTCAAAAAAGGAGATCACTTGTTTCTGATCTTTGTGACAAGATTCTTGCATCGGACAGTGGTATATTTTTGAAAACTTGGACAAAAGTGGAAAATGAAATATTTTCAAAAAAAGGGGTTATTACCAAGCCAAATTTTATTGAACTTGAACATTTTATTATTTTAATTATCAATGTTTCATCTTCATGTCACAAGCCTGTTAGTTTTTAAGTTGCAGATACAATAAATCATTCTAAATGCCTATTGTATTTTAATTAGAAAACTCTCAGTGTTGCAATTGCTTATATTTTGTTTCATCCTAGCCATGCAATAAACAATCCAGGCCGTATCTTTAAGAAATATTTAATTTTTGGGGCAGTTAGCTGGATTACGGTCAGAATGGTGTTCAAAATTTGACATAATTTGACAGATAATATAACATATTAAGAAAGATATAAAGTATTTAACATTTCATTTCATAACCAATCTTATTTTTTTTATCAACCAATATACTAAGTGCCTTCTAAAATAAGAAGTGCAATATCAGAGTGAATCAACACAGCAATGGGAGATTTTATAATTAAAAAATAATTTTCGTGTACATGCTATGATTTGTCAAAAAGTCGTAAAAATAGCTTGTTAGTATACGTACCAGAAGACGGATATCCCGGGGATAGAGGATCCCCCTTCTGCTTCAAAATATTTCCACGCTGAACCGCAGTATCAGGCAGAAACCAACTATCAGGATAATTGACATTAGAGCTAAATTCTTGCGGATCTGAATAAAGAATTATACCAACTGCACCGGCCTTCTCAGCAAAATTTACCTTTTCAGTTAAAAGAAACAAAAATAGGCATGAATGATATCCATTACCATTGAAAAATACTATGAAAAAGTTGGGCAGTTCTTGAATTCATCTCAAAACAACTAGGCTAAGACAGTGGATTTGCCTTGAATTTATAATTGTCAATGTAAAATTTGAAACCAATAGCAACGTCAAATATGGTCAATTTTGGTTAATCTTCACTAGCATCACCTGACCAGAAAACGACAAAAGAGGGAATAGGAGAAAGGAATTAGCTAGCTGGTACTAAAAGACGCTGATATACGTATACAATTACATTGAAAGTCAATGGAAATTGCTCTTTTCGGTGATAGCCATAGAATGCTTCAACACCTATCACCAGTAGAGAGAGAGTCCTTTTTTCAATATATTTAACAAAAAAAATCAAAAAGCTTTGATTGAATGCTTGAATATTTTCAAATTGCATGTATTAATGACCTAAAATAGACCTTTTTTTGTAAAACCCTTATTTGCATGCTCTAGTTAAATGACCCATTGAAGCAGATTTTATATACTCAGGTTGACCTATTGCATCAATTTACAATGCAGTTTCTATGTAGAAGCAAGTTTCTTTGTTTCCTATATTTCTCTTATATGCAATTCTACGTAATCCCGTTTAATATTTTTGGCTCGATACTTGACTCTCTTATCCTGGAAATCTGGTTTCAAGTGGCACATAAGAAATTATCCACATCTATTCTTGATCATTTTTCATCATCATCAAGTTGAGCAACCTAGATATCAGAACCTCAATATGATGTTCATACCGATATCCTTTATTTGCAAGCAATAGCTAAACATACTACGTACCGATTCCTTCTATACATGACTCATGTAGTACGTGCATTATCATGTGCAGCTGACTATCAAATACAAGGCTTCGACAAGACTTGAAAAGTGGGGAGAGGGGGGGGGGAGACTTTGATGGTATAAATTTTCTACGGTAGGTTCTTCTTCTAAAAAGTGGGAAAGGGTTATGCCTTTTTCCTCCGCTGTCGGAGGGCCCGAAATAGTTATAAAGATTTATTTTTAGCGACAACATTAAAAAGATTATATCATTAAATCATTTTGCCAGCCATTTATCTTGCTGTGTCACCGTGAACATTTTCAACAATTCCAACACTTTTTTTTAAATCATTTGAATTCGTGATCAGTTTTGTTCCTCTTTCATTGCGATGAGCCAAACTCTTGAGGAAAATTGTCACCGACAAAAAGTTCAAAATAATGCTTTCCAATATATACAAAAACACAGGTATCAACTTCCAGAGAGATTTTAAGGTATTTCATTCCATGCCATTTTCAAGGATACTTGATGTCACAAAATTTTTGCACTTTGGAAAAAGTACATTTTAAAAGCATGTTCTGTAAATGTAGATTAATGGATATTGGAAAGAATCTCATTTTAAGCTGGATTGCCTTCAAAAATTGGAGAACAGAAAATTTTAAAAAATTCATCAATGATTACATACAAGAAGCCAAAGATAGCTAATGAATTGAAAATATGTTCATTACTTCCTATTATTATTTCAATGTAATTCAGATCTGCTTTAGTTGCTAGATTTTCTATTTGGAATTTTTTCTTGGCATGGCATCTTTTAACTCAAATTAGGCCCAAATTATTTTTCATTTTAACTTTTGAATTTTAACTTCAGAATATTGCATCAAATTTTTAGCTTTCAGGTTTACCTCTGTAAAGTTTGCGTTGATGTATGCAATTATTGTCTGCGTGATAGAGAGGTATAGTCTGAGATGTTCAAAAATCTTTTCATTCCCCGTCCATGGCTGAGAATTCTTAAGATGCAAATTTTCTGAGCTATGACGCTTTGGCCCCTTCCCCCCTATTCCCCTCCCCACCCCTCAGCACCCACTTTCATGCATTCTTCTTAGCATACTTGAGATTACATTTCAAAGCATTGTTAAAACTATCTAAAATTTCAGTTACACTGTTTTACTTTAATTATCTCTAAACACACCCAAAGCTGAATGAAAAGTATTGTCTATATTTGCAAGTAAGTGACTGTTTTTGTTAAATTTGTTAGCACTTTACCTTGTCTCCGCGAAAGATTTTACCATATCGAGCAATTGCAATTTTTCCAATTAAACTTATGTTTAACTTTTTAAGTTCATCAAAATCGTGAGACGTTCCATAGTTGACGTACACTAACTCTCCCTTTATCAGAATAAAAAAGAATTGATTTTAGCAGTGTCAAAAACGATAAATTGGCCAAGATACAAAAGTACCACCTCCATTTGCATATGCAAGAAATAGCTGCCATTATCAATAAGCATGAAAAAAGTACTGCATGTTTGCCATAAGACTACTTCTTCCTGGCAAGCGCACCCAATTAGGTTATATGCAAGGATCCATGAGGGAACACTTAAACAGGAAGGGATGCTAGATTGCTATTCTTGAGCATGATGTCATTTTGTCACTTTGTGCGAAATCGTGATTGATAAAAATCATGAATTACCGAAAATAGATGCAAAATGTACAAAATGAAATTAACATCTGTATGTTAAATATAGTTGCTTTCCAGCGTCTAGTACTCAGTTTGCAAGAAAATTTTTGGGAAAAAATATAGCGTTTCATTTCAAAAGTAGTTACCTCAGCTTGCCCAGATGCAGTGTAAGCATTAAATGGGTACACCTCTCTTGGATCACCTTCAGATATATGTAATGGTTTTTCAATAATCGTGGAATGGAAAAGTAAACTTCCGTTTTTTCCGAACACAGTTACATTCGCCGGAGATCTTGGAAGCGAAAGTAATGCTGTATATTTTTTAACTTCTACTTTGTCAAATCCAAAGTCTCTGAGTTTGTCAGCCAGGTATTTTGCTTGTTCTAGGGACTCCTTAGATCCACCCAAGTGAGGTACGGCAGTGAAATACCTGGAAACATTAAGTAGATTCTATCAAATCGATGATCTGCTGCAAGAGATACAAGGTGTTCAATCGATTTTTAGATTTTATTAAGTAAACTATAATTTAACTGACACTAACGCTAAATCTGTTTTGAAAACGTTTTTATGAATCATCTGCACCCATTGAAAGATATCCTTTCTCAAGAGGTGATGGATGGCTTCAATCAAGATATCAATCAATAAAGAGATAACTTGTGTGGTAAGGTATGATAAAATAATAATAATATCAAGAAAAAGAGCGGGGTCTCCACTCTCTTCGAAAGGAAGACGGCGGAATGATTTGAATCTAATATCTGAGACCATAATTTCTACTGCTGCCAAGACCACAATATGGAAATGCTGCTAAGGCCATGAACTGAAAACATAGAACATAAGGCCTCAAGTTACTTTCACAAAGAATTTACAGAAATATTATATAATCAATGCAGCCGGTGACCAAGAAACTTAGTGTAGTGCTAAAAATATAACTTTGGTCCTTTAAACAACATATCATCTATCCTTTCCATACTATTTTTTAAATGATTTTTAAAGCAATAGATGGGCTATATTACTGAATAACTAAATCGGATGTAATTCACATACTTCTACCGTTTTACTTTGTTTAATCTGCTGCCCCCTAACACACGACGTTATCCAATTTCGTTAAGCATTATTAAGAAGTCATATTTGTAGTGGAGAGCAATAATACAATCACGCCAATATTTCATCTAATTAAAAGGCAATTACATTTTACCAAGAAAATTGAGTTCTTAAAAGCCTAGCATCTTGGATTTTTTATCACAAGTTGAGTAAATAGTTGCGGGACTGGTGAGATGGAAGATGGATTCCAGCTAAATATTTCGCTTTCTCTAATTATGAAACTTATTATGGTGTTTGGGTGCTCAATAAAGTCCATAGCTGAAAAAGCATCGAGGGAGTTGCCCTAGCATTAATCAAAGTTAAGCTAGCCATTTTGAGGAAGGGCAGTTAGATATCACTGTAGATAATGGAGGGTACTTTTTACTGCTTTATGCATCGATATACCTTGAGTAATACTGGTAAAGTCTCTTAAAAAACTCCACACATTTAGATCAATAACTGTGCAAAAAGCTCTACGTATTAGAAATCCTGAAGATAGCAAGGAAACTGCAAAATAACAACAAAAATTTAACCAATATTACTTTTTCATATTTACTTGTAAAGGCAAGGTGAGGGCCTATAAAAATAAAAGAGATTCAAAACTCACTTGAAATATCTCATGATACTTGCATTGGAAACTTGCTCAGCAGCTATGTGATGATAATTTGGTGGTGCCCTTTTAAGTTCACGTTTAGCTTCAAAAGTAGTTTCCTTTTTTATTGTACTGCAACAGAGCTTTACATTACCATAGAATCCTGCAAAAAAGGCTGCTACGGACATCGCTATCGTAAGAGTAAAGTTTAGTTTCTTATAAACATGATTATTAGTCATTATGTTTGATGGTGACTCTGATTGTCGCAATATTAAAACAAAACCTTTGCAAGAAATGCTTCTTTTCTAAATTTCAAATAACTGTATTTGCCTCACCTTAATAAAATTTATTTAGACGAAGGCTATTTCAACTCAGCTTGGTACCCGCAATTATTTTACGCATGACTTAACGCAATTCTTCAAGCAATCAGTTTCTTCATTTATCATTGAATCTGATTCTAAATAAGTATATACTACTGCCTTCAAAACTTAATCATTTATCTCTAGAGCTATGTTCTACAATTAGCTAAGTTAACTAGAAAGCTAATGTATGTCTCCGAGAATATTTCACTGTTTGATACTTTGATGCTTTGACAAATTGAAATTTCGATCTTTTCACATAGTATGCATATACATAATTATCGCTGCTTCACAAAAATCCCTGCAGGTAAACAGGTTTTTTGCTAGAAACATGTTTTACATAGAAATATTTCTCGTGAACCTGGCAAGTAGGCTTTCTAGATAACAAAGCCGAGCTGAAAGGTTAAGATTTTTTTCTGCTTCAGATTTATGAGCATCACTTAAGGTTGGGTCTTGATCGCTGTTTAAAATAGAATCTATACTCTTTACAGGTAAGCGTACAGATTAAGGGATTTTTCAACATTTTACCACAAATCAGTTTGGTTAAAAATGAGGACTCATAGTTTTGGGTAAAGGAAAGCCATTTTTATATTTCAAGTAGGATAAACCGACAGGGTCCCACCAGCGTTAGGAAGAAACTAAAAACGAAAAAACAGAAAAACGAACCGATTCCACGAAATTGTAATTCATTAAATGTGGGGTCCCAAATGCTCTTATTTCATGTCTAAAAAACCGTTTCGCAATCCTATCGTTAATATCTTCATTAAATTTTGCGTATCATTATTTGTGTTATCAATAGGCAATTATCAGTAATCATTTGATCATGTTTTTAGCCACATGAAAGTTGTTGGTGAAATGAAAAGCGTCCCTAAAACCCTTCTTGATTGATATTTTGGAAGCTACGATCTTTGACTTAACTTCTAACACTAATTAAGTAATCCTGCTCTTGGAGTTCATTGTTAGACCGTATAGCAAGAAAGCAAGGAAACAAACTTCTTTTAATCTAGGCCAAGGTTCTTGCAAATAATATGCTGATGTGGGACTTGAGTGCAATTAATGTAATCGTATATTATGACAGCTTCTTATCTAGAATTGCTTTAAAAGAAATGTCACGATAAACCATTTTGGATCTAGGTGTTCTTCTCGCCTTATAGAAGAGGGGTTGGTACAAGCGGTGGGGGACAAGGGGTGGGAAAAGTCTTCAAAACATAATAAGCGGGTAGGATGGAAATAGCCGGATAGGGGGCAGGAAATTTCCAGGAACGTATTTGCCGGGGAGGGGCTGGAGAGAGTAATAATTTTTAAAGATTAAATTTTGATAAAAAATATCAACGTGCTATGTAATGTCGTTATAGGATTTCAACGTGCTATGCTGAAAATGCTATGTTATGTCGTCCATGAAATGCATGATATGACGTCTATTAGGCACCAAAGCGTATGGAAAATATTCTGCATCAAACTGCACCGCTGGTTTATTTAATTTTTCAATTATTTTTATCGCTAGAACTCAAACTCCTGAGGTATTTATTCGAGTTTTCAAAGAGGCTGGCAAGTGTCAAAGACAAATAAATATTATTTCAATTTTGAAAAATATTGACCAAATCTCAAACCGATTACGGCAACTAACAAATGAATCTAGAGAAACTGAGATTAACGTTTTACTCGCTGCTACCAGTGCTACTCTGCTTTACAACAATGGTCATACCAAGAAAACTTCCAAATGTCTTCGTATTAGTTCAACCAGCAGTTTTTTTAAACATGAAATAAAGATATTCCAATTTTCTTCCCCTAAGGTGCAAGTGCCCCTCTGGTAGAATGAGATGTAAATAAATTAATGTAATTTCCATGTAAAATCTATTTTACCCAAAGCAAAGATTTTGGAAGTGTCTACTGGATAGTAAGGATAAGTTTAACTAATGAACATTTTTATAAATGGTTCTCTCAAAGAGAAAGATCGTTGAAAATATTGTTGTATATTGTATACTGGAGAAATGTACTGGCACTGAGGGAAGTCAGCACCAAGGATTGAAGCGGGAATATCCAACGGTAACAACGGCGAAGTCCAAAATTCAATGTCAGGGATTTTTTACCTAATGTTGAAATGGCAGAATGATAAACAGCTTGGAGGATTAAAGATGCAGACTTGCGTTTGTCAGAAGTAGAGGATGGGAGAACACTCACATCAGCGCCAGTATTCTCAAGAAAACGGGTACCAGGTGTAAGGTCAGTGACGTAGAAAAGGCGACTGGTTGATGATGCGCCAGCTGGACATGTCGTCGCTTGTTGCTGGCGTAGACGTTTTCCGTCTGCTGAGGTGTGGTGGAAGAGGGAACAGGGCATGGTGCCTTGAATCGATGTGCCTGTGAGCCAAACTTGCTGTGGTACCAACATATGTTTTGGGTACCAATTTCACTGGAAATTCTGGAATCTCGTCTTTTGCAGAAACATAACGGATTTGCACTACAGGAAAATAAACATGGACGTGGATAAATGCTGAGCTGATAGATTAAGGTTGTGAGTTTATTTGTGAGGTTATCAACATGGTTGCAAAAGGCATCATTTTTGTTTGCTGCGGAGGAGCCTTATGTCGAATTCGAGAACTTTGCAATGGTAGGCTGTGAAGGATACGGTCTGCTAATATGGCTAGCTCGTTGAGGAGAAAATTAACAGCTGTTGAAGCTAAAATAAGTTCAGCATTCGCTTCAAGGTGTTGAAGGAGAAGCTTGCGGAGAATACCATATCAAAACAACTGTCGTCAAGTAACTGTAAGGGCTTTCGATCTTCCAGCTCCTCGGAAATGAGCATTCGATAAAGGCACTTTTGTTCGGAGGCGTAAGTCCTGGTGGGTCGGCTTTCATTGTCAAGTGTAAGCACCTACGTCTGGGGACCTAGAAAATTAACCATTTTCTCTAACTTTTAACTCAAAATTTAACCCCTCCCCCTTTTCCCTGAAACTAAAGAAAATATTGTTTTTAATAATATGTGTGGACCTAAAAAGCCCACTTTTCCAATTTCTTTGTTTGCTTTCTTCAACAAAATACCCCTTATTTTGATTACTATGTCCTTGGTTTGAGATTAAATGAGGGAAGTACGTTTGATCAACTCATAATTCAGCGTGCTGATTTGTCTTTTCTTGGAGGAGAACTAGGATTATATTTGATTTCTTGGGCGATATCTGGCGGGAATGATGCGAATACGTATGCGAACTTTGTAGCTTGCAAAGAAATGTTGTAGGTTGAGAACTGAGCTTCAAATTGAGCAAACCAGACCGCAACGTCATGAGGTCAACATGTTGGCATCTTGATAGAAAAGGCTGCAACGGAAAGAGTAGGAGGAGAATTGCCAGAGACTGCTGATAAACTTGGTGTAGAAAGGGGCCGATTCTAATTGATTTATTATTGCGATGAAGTTGCCAGAAGTTTCAAGAATAATTCATTTATAATAAGGTCAACGTATCGGATCGAAGAAGAATTGGCGAAAATGATTGGCAATAATTGACTGTGGAATTTACTTTTGATTCGGTCATCACTCTAATGGCAAAAGGCTGAAGTTTCGTTCATATACAAAACTATTGATTTGTATCGAAATAAGTCGTCCAGAACTTTTCCATTCTTGTTTAGCTCGTGTATTGCCAATATCGTAGAGCACTGTCAGGATAACACAAAAGAAGTAATCGTTTTAAATCTCTGCTCATCATCTCCAATGATCCCTCTATCTATAAATATTTATTTATCTTCTACAGGTATACATATTTATAGTTTAAGTTTGCTTACTCATTATTACGTTGAAAGAAAAGCTAGATTGTTATGAGAGAAACATAAAGAATTCCGAGTTAGAAAGTGTAGGTTTAATCAAAGATTACGATGTAAGAGATTATTTGTATAGAAATGAAGTCATTTTAAGAATGTTTAGGCAAGGAAAATTTGAGTAAGGCGGAGATGCTACACTAGCCACCATTAGTAAAGAAACGTGTTTATAATAGACAGAGATTGATGGCAGTATATACAGTATTTACAGGGTCTAGCTGCGGCTGACCTAAAGGCAGTGACACCCCTGCCCTTTTGTGATGCATCCCAGATCCAATTTCCTCTGCTTGTACCATTCTGGTAGTGGTCCGTACCAGGGTAACGGTGATGGTCACACACTCTAATCCAATTTCGGGGGTCAGGTCTGCTACAACTAACTCCTCGCTCGGTAGAGGAAATCATGTTGTGGTGGGGAACCAAGACCGTCATCAAAATACTGTGCAAAACAAAAAAAAACTGAAGATTAGCACTTGGAATGTCAGAGCAATGTATCAAAATGATAAATATGAAAATCTAGAGCAAGACATGGAAAGACTACAAATAAATATTCTTGGAATTAGTGAGACACACTTGAAAGGATCTGGAAAACTTGTTAAAGAGAACTAAACCACTATTCACTCTCGATGAAAAGGTGTTCCCACCTGTCAGGACAGAACTACATCAAAGTCCCTAGTCTGATATTGCTCCCTTTCATGTCGTGTTGTGATTGTTAAACTCAGGGGGAAACATTTTGATATGACAATAATTGAAGGCTATGCTTCAACTGCAGAAAAATCAGAAGAAGAGATTGATCAATTCTACGAACAACAATTATCTTTTTTTTTGGCGACCTAAACTGAAAAAGTAAGAAGGAAACGTTTGGAAACGGTGAAGTAAATGTATGAGGTAAATGGTAAATGGTGGAATCAATGGTGTAATACATTTAAGCAAGCAAGTTATAAGAAATACATGGCTTCAACATCATCCAAGAAGATTATGGACATGGAAAGCCCAGGTGACAACAGACTGCAGAAACGACCACACATCAGTAGTAAGTACAATTTAAGTTAAACTCAAATCAACGATGAAGACAAAACAAAAACCAAGACTTCGAACACATCTCCTTACATCACCAACTGACATTAATAGTCAATTTAAAATTGAAGTCAAAATTCAATACAGTGTGCTGAATAATGAAGCTGCAAGTACTGAAGATGAATGACAGAATATTTGTTTAACATTAAATAGAACTGCTGGAAAAGTTATTCTTACACAATCTAAGAAGGAAAATAAACCATGGATATCAAATTTTAAAGAATATGGAGAAGTGCAGAATATTATAGTTCCAAAACAGCAAGGAAGAATACAAAATTATAGACAAGATAGTGAAAGAGCAATGCAATAAAGAGAAAGAACAATGGCTTAATGAGCAATGGAAAGAAATGGAAGAATAAGAGAAAAAACACATTCACTCAATGCATTAAAAAGTCAGAGAGATTACAAACATCAAATCCTTTTAGTTCAGCAGTAATTGCATAAAAGCCAAATATAGTGCTACATTAATAGATGAAAAAGAAATAATTACTAGATGGGAGAAATACATCAAAGAATTATTCTTTAGATTGTAGCGGTACAAAACCTATTATACGAAAAAATATTGATGGTCTAACAATTTTGAAGGAAGAAGTTGCTATTCGGAAAGTTAATGCTTGGAGACTTAAAAAAAGGAAAGAAATTTTATTGAATATCGCAACGTGAAAAAAGATGACAGATTGCTTTTCCGAATGGATATACGGCGGATCCTTGGCTCTCTGCTTCTCATAAGAACCTGATAAAGGAACGGGCGAAGCGGATAGCCGAGGGTCAACCGGAAATGTGGTCTACATACAGGCGATTACGCAATTGTGTAACAAAAAAGATTCGTATTGCCGTTCAGGATTATTATAGTGGGCTAATCAAAGAAAACGAAAAGAAATCCGAAAAAATTGGACGACAATGAACAAAGTCTTATATAGAAACATTAACTCAGATATCCCCTTGAGTCTCGAATTTGAAGGTAAACCCCTGAGTGACTCCAATCTATAAATCAGTCGCCAAAGATGATGCAAACAATTATAGGCCGATTTCTGTCATTTCGATTTTCTCTAGGATGCTGGAACGACTAGCGCATGATCATCTGTTTGATTTCCCCAAAGTCTATAAAAAGCTTACCTGTAATCAATCAGCTTTTCAAAAACTATGTACCACCATAATTTCGCTAATCAGCAGCACTGACTATTGGTATGACAACATAGACTCTCGAAAAATCAATTTGACTGTATTTTTGGACCGCGAGAAAGCCTTCGATACAGTTGACCATTCTGTCCTTATAAAAAGGCTTTGCGCGTACGGTATTGGAGGATCTGCTGGCGATTGGTTCGAGTCGTATTTAAAGGACAGAAAACAGTATTGTGCTGCAAATGGACACTGTTCAAACATCAAAACATTACCAGTGGTATACCCCAAGGCTCTACCTCAACGACATTAAAAGATGCCTAGAAGCTTCCCAAGCTAGTCTCTACTCTGATGACACGCAAATTACGATAATTCGTAATTTTTTTTACTGTGATAGTTTAATGTAGATTTATGTAGTTTTAATTACTTTATGGAAGGCCACAGGGTAGACAAAGTATTTAACTCTCGGTGGTACCGTCTTTGTAGCATTGTAAGGTAGTTTGTAGGTATTGTATGCATTAACATATTTGTAAATTTTTAATTTGAGTAAAAAAATCTCACGATAACATCAGATGAGATAGGAAATCTATTACTGCGCAGCGAGAACTGTCCAGCCTTCTGAGTGGATGAGGATAAACAAATTAAATCCTAACCCACCCATAACTGTATAAATGACAATAGGCCACCCCCGTAGAATTAAGCAACTAGTTATCTCGGAAGCGGCACTGAGATCAAACGGGTGCATAAAGCAAAAGCTCTCGGAGTCGTCATGGATGAAAGTAACACGTGGGACGAACAGTTGAATGCTGTTAAGTCTAAATTACTAAATAGTGTCAGTAACAAATTTCACGACTCAAGAGAAATACCAAAGTACTTCAAAGAGAACTGTCACGCAAAATCAAGTTGGGCTAAAATTGCACATGTTTTTGAGCAATTTACGCAATCGAAAGAATTTTTTTAAACTATTTGCGGTTTTTGAGGATCAATCGTTAAAGTTGAAAAACGACTATCACGCCGAGAGCTTGCGAATTATCATTATTATTATTATCTATTTATTTACAGTAGGTGCCTAAAAATAGCTACATGATAAAGCTAATTATAGCCTACTACAAAGTAAAATTGTTTAAAATAAAACAGAGAAATATAGATACATCTAAAATAATAACTAAACTATTTCGATAGATAGGCGAAGATAGGCGGAAGGTGGTGAGAGCTTTGATGTCACAGATGAAATGCTTCACAATGAATCATACTGGTTGGTATAAGTATTTGTTGAAGTCCTGCCAGTAAATCGTCGATTCTTTGTCAACGTGTTGCATTTGTTGCATGTTAGAATTATTTTTCAATTTTTTGATCGATCTTGATATAGAATCTGGTACTGTCACTGAATTATCAAACAATGGGCAGTCTAACGAAAACAAACATAAAAGAACAAGTAGGGCCAAGAGAAAATCACTGCAAAGGCAAAAACAAAACAAGCAAGAACAAGAACAACAACAATCTGGGAAACAAAAAAGATCTGCAGCTGGCTCCGAACAATTACCAAACAGCAGCAACAACAAAACAAGGCAATCACTGGTCAATAGAACAACAGAAAAAATTGAAAAAGATTGTGGGCGGCTCACAAGTGAAGAAATTAGACGAGGAGAAACTACGTAATCTATATCGGGATGTCAAAACATTTGGACAATCAGGAATGAGGATGAAACAGGCTGCTGCAAAGATAGGAAAAACAAAAAGCGGTATTATAAAAGTTCATGCTGGAGCAAATAATTTGAGCTCAACTTCACCCGAGGAATTTCAGAGGAAGTCTTAGACACTCTCCAAAAAATATCATAAGATCATAAATGGAGAACTGACACTAAATGGTTTTGATATAAGTGACAATGACAATATATATTTTTCCAATCTCGCTAATGTTGGTCTGCATCTTAATGAGGGTGGCACTAGAAAATTTGCTAGCAATCTAAGTAAATTTTTGAGGTATTGCTAGGGAATTCATTGCTCTAATGTAAACGACAGTAACAAGCCAAGGCCTATACGGAAGAGAAATGGTCTTAAAATAGCGTTTCTTAACATAGTGTCATTACGGACGCACAGACACGAACTCAGTGTATTGTTCCATGACAATGACATTGATGTAATTGGTGTATGTGAGACTAGGCTAGACGAAAAAGTCGGAGAATCTGATGTTTCGATTGCAGGGTACAAAATATTAGGAACGACCGAGATTTGAATGGAGGTGTTCCTATATTCGTAATGAGAGTTTTCCTGAACCCTCTGTTAAATTGAAAAGTGGCTCCCTCGAGTTCCTTGTTCTGGAACTCGCGCCAAAGAACAGTAAATCTTTCTTTTTAGCATGCTGGTAGCGACCTCCAACATCTGGGGTTGATATCCCAGATTTGAGATTTTGAAGAAAGAACTGAAAAATCTCGATCATACTGAGAAAGAAATAATTCTTGTTGGTAATACTAACTGTGTTTTTAAATGCAACGGAAATAGCAATGCTAACAAGCTCAAATGTATCTACTCAGACTTTCAGCTCGAGCAGCTAGTTGAGTCATACGCGAGAGTCGGAGTGGCTCACACTGACGACGGTAATCCCACCGTTAGTAAAACGCTTAAAGACCATTTCAAATTTAATTCTTAATGTAGATGTTATAGAAACTGGAATGTTCGACCACTACATGATTTACGGTATAAGGGAGGTAAACACAACGAGACTCAAGTCCTCCAAAATGCAGAGGCTAATTGAAACTCGTAATTTAAAAAGGTATTATAAAGCCTAGTTCCAGGAAGATCTGCAAGAAATTGACTGGGATTGTCTTCTTGCACCGCTAGTCGGTGAACCAGATATGATGGTAACAACATTTCAAGAGATTTTTGAATTGCTTTTGAATGTGTACGCACCCCTTAAAGTCAAAAGGCTACGCAATGATTTTGCCCCTTGTCTCACTTCCTCGATCAGAGACCTTATGACTAAAAGGGATAGAATGAAGAAGGCTGCAACAAATGTGAAAAACTATTAACAGGGTGTTGAAAAAGGACTCGGCCGATACAACTATTTTCAGTCTCGAAGTAAATGGTAGAGTAGTGACTGGAGAGGGTGAAATCGCTGAGGCTTTGAAACAGCATTTTGTTTCTGTTGGTTCAAAGCTTGCAGAAAAAATTAAGACGACACCAAGTGACAACCCACTGAAGCACATCAAACCAAATGATTCAGGTACTTTGATCAAAAACTCTCAGGTCCTAAAGAGCTTAAAACAACTCCAAAATGGCAAAGCATGTGGGCCTGATAAAAAACCTACAACCTTAGTAAAAGATACAGCTAATCTCATTTCGTACCCATTGACTCCAATTTACAATTTCTCAAAAAAAATGGAATATTCCCCGATCCTTGGAAAATAGCTAGGGTTGCTGCAATTTTCAAGTCTGGGAAAAGATGCGATAGCAATAACTACAGACCAATCTCGGTGCTTTCAATTTTCTCAAGAGTATTGGAAAAAATCATGCATGACCAACTACACGAGGTTATCAAAGCAAGTGATATCTTAACTAATAACCAAGATGCATTTGTAAACTCCATTCAAGGAGCTATTAAATATCAGTGATTGGTTGAGAGTAAATAGACTAATTGCAAACCCGAGAAAAACTGAATTTATGGTATTTGGTCAACAACGAAGAATCAATGACATCGATGACCAAACTCCACTCGAACTCAACAATTCCGAAATAAAACGTGTGGAGAAAACCAAGTCTCTAGGTGTCATTATCGATGAAGGGCTGAAATGGAAGGATCAATTAAATCACTCAAAACAGAGCCCTTTCAATTATAGAGCGCGCAAGATTTAAGGACCCGTGGCCTTCAAAATGGCTAAGCGTTATGAATCTTATTCGCGTTGATCGCTGTGTTATGGTATATTTGATTGTTAACAAACAATGCCCTGAAAGTCTGTGGAAAATGTTGCAACAGAGATGCTCTATATCACATTATAATACGAGAAATTATAGAGATCTCCATGTTCCCAAGCTAAACCTTTAATTCACTAAAAAATGGTTTCATTACTCGGACATTAAGGCTTGGAATGATGTTCCAGTTTATATCATAGAACTGCCATCACTGCGCCTATTTAAAATTCATCTGAAAAAGGCATTTTATGGGCATTGAATATTGTTTAAGGCCCCCTCAAAAGCGACTCCCTGGAAGATCAGATGAATTTAGTTACTATTTTATATTTCTAGTTTCAGTTTTTGTAAGTTTTTTGATAGGTTATGTAAGTTTTATTGAAGGAATACCGTTATTTGAATGAATTAAAAAAATTTAGAGTCTGAGTTTAGTTATCCGGATATTGAAGTACATCAAGATGTACAACTGTTTATGTATGAGCCATTGCGGGTCACTGTAGCAGGGACGGCTTAAGCCAGTAGCAGTGAATTGGAAGAGGAAGACACACAAATTGAACGAATTGGGCACACAAATTTGTATGTATTGGTAAAGAAATTAATATCTATCTGATTTTAAAACAAAAAAAATTATGGAAGGTTGTTAGATGACTAGTGCCTGAAAGCTCCTCGGTTTGATTCACAGATATATTTCTGATTTATTCAACAAAATTATTACTGAAGGCAAAACTGTGTGACTATCTAGTTCAATGAAATTATTCAGAATAGTTGCATGGAAATAATGAATGAAAAAAATACCTAAGGACAATGCAAAAGGTTCTGGTATTAAATCGAGATTTTGATAATGTACCCGCCAGCTACAGGGTTCTGCAAAATAAATTTTCACTTTATGCATATATACATCAATAATCACGGTATATACCATTTTCTACCACTGTACACTATAGGCAAATTTATTAATGTTGGCTAGAAACTACCACTAAATGCTAATATGCATCTATATAAATTGTGTATACCGCTACCTACCTCCGTCTACTTTAAACACGTTTCTTGACTAATGTTGGCTAGAAACTTCGAAGTAGTGGCTTGTGATAGTTATGTAAATTTTTTTACCTTTGAAATGTGGTGGTCGTGTACTGGAATATTTGGAAAATAAATATATAACTCAAGACCCCCTAGCCCTATATGCGGTCCCTGGCTGTACTACGACACCTTGTGTACCACACACACTTATTGTCAAGCCTAAGGGGAGGGTTTTGCCTGGACATACAGTACATATTTTTTGCAGAAATATGAGAATTTTGGGGAATTCAAATATTCCCCTTGTATTCCAATGAGATTTAAACTTGCCAAAACTTCATGAAATTCTCACGCTCCTGTGCCCTCTTTAGAGCCAGCTGTTGGACATATCCTAGGGGATCAAGACTTAGAGTCTCTGCATTTACTTGAACATGAAGCGAAGGTCCATTCCATGAGGAGCAAATCAATTACTGACCATTGAAAGAAATTTTTTATCAATTATTTTCCCAAACTTTCTCTTCAACTCCAATCCTTTTCCAAGTTCTTACGCAATTATGTCGAACTTCAAAAAATTTCCCACGCTTCCTTAAATTGCGTATTTGAATGAACAGGATCAAAAATGATGTCTTTTAGATTTTGCTTCCAGGATAAACGGGTTTTAGCTAAGGGGAGACACTGGATTAGGAAAAGCACTAAAATAAGTTGGTGATTGATTAATTTTCCAGTTGAAAATATTGTTTAAGGCATGAAACTGCCAAGTGATTCTTTTTGCAGGACGCCATGTCGGGACTAAATATATTTGTTTACATGATGGTGAAAACCTATTGGAATGGAAGTTCGAGCAAAGATTTTAAGACACTTGAGTCAATTAGAAAATCTTACATTACGAAAAAAACCAATGTTAGCTTCACAGCCGTAAGTAAACGCTTTTAAGGTATTTTAATTCTTTGCTCTATACCGTAGACTGTTAATGTGACACTCCAAAGGCAAGGTTTGATTTTGATACGGTGCCATTTCAAGCAGCATTCGTACCCAAAGTACTAAGAGGTTGAATGCACAATTCAGAAAGCTTATGTATTGAAAAACTTCCTTGCTTTTGAATATTTAGTGGACAAAGTTTTCTCGGCAGTTTTATGAAGCCTGGAACTTTGTCGCCACTTATATTCCGAGAATCCCCCAAATTTAAATCTTTTCGCTAAAGAAACAAATAATATTAATGGGAAAAAAGAAAAATGAATTTGTCTACGTATTAATGTGCCTGACATTTAAACTGACGCATGTTCTTCTCCAGATTTGTGTCCTTTTGAAACCACGAAAACGTGATGTCAGTGCTTCGATCGCTCCTAATTCAAGCTGTTCATTGCGCATGCGTCCGCAATTTCCACTCTGTCCCTCTATCTACTATAAACACGTTTCTTTACTTTTGTTGGCTAAAAACTTCTACTAAATGCTTATATTCATCTATAGACACTGTAAAAGCCAACCACTATCTCCCTCCATCTACTATCAACACATTTTCTTTACTATTTTTGGCTAGAAACTTCTACTCTCTTTTAGATCTCTTATAAGATACAACAAAATTAGAGAGTAATTCCTTTTTTTTAATACTGCCTTCTTTGTTTCTCAAATGCACCAGCAGTTTGAACCAATTTCAGTCGACTTTCTTGGACTCAGTTTTGGCCTGAGTTTCGTTGTAATGTAAGGTAAGAGCGTCTTCCATTTTGCTGTTACTTCATTTTTGGTACAAAACAGAAATTTGTTGGAACTGCATCAGCTTTAAAGCAAGCTTGATTTTCACTACTGTCATTTTCAGCAGTTCAGGATTCTTTTAAAACACATTGACTCGAAGTTTTCCTGGCACAAACGCGAATGCTTCGTTGGCCTAAAATATTTATGCTTCATGTGTCGAAGCCATTTCTTTAGCAAGTCGGGGCCTGTTGGAAATCAAAAAAGTGGTTTTTCAACTCAAGTGCAATTAAACGAAGCACAGCTAACCATCTTCGGTATATCAAGTCTCGACGATATTTTTAAACATGTTATTTAAGCAAAGCAGTGGCTTTTCCACGGTCAAAGTTACTTATAAGGCCTAACAAACGTTTCATTGGTGACGTCACACGGAACTTTGCTGACAATCATCGGATTTTCCCGAGGAAATGATGAACGCCACTAAGCCAAAATCATGCGAATAACAGGAAAGCGTTTGCATCAATCAAAAAAACCCTTCAGAATCGTGATCAGCAGATAATTTTGAATGGAATGAGTCAAACTTGAATTTGCGTGATTAAAAAAAATTAATCTTTTTAGCTTTGACTGAGAAAGCAGGTACTGCAGATTGCGAAATTCAGAGAAACATTAGTTTTATCAGCCATATTATAGAAGTCATCCTTCGAATTCTTATGATGAGAAACAGAAATAAATTAAGGTGTGAATTCTTAGAAGAATAGTGTGAATTTATTGAAGATAAAGGTATTAGAAATTCCACCTTCATTATCAGAATGATAGCTGAAAGAATGATTCGAAAGGATGTATATAATTGTTTCATTGACTACACAAAGGCCTTTGATAAAGTCAGACATGGAAAACTTTTCGATCTAATACAGCAATTAGAAATGGATGGTAAAGATATTCAACCTTTGCAAAAATTGTATTGGGAACAATCAGCAGTCATTTGTATAGACAACAAACTTAGAAAATGCGTACCAATAAGCAGAGGAGTGAAACAAGGATGAATAATATGGCCAGACATGTTCAATTTGTATTGTGAATTAATTCTTAGAGAGATTGACGAATTGCCAGAAGTTGTTGATGTAGGAAATAACATCAATAATTTAAGATATGCAGACCATACAGCTTTAATTGCAGATTCAAAAGACAAGCTATAACTATTGTTATACACTTTTGTAGGAAAATGTGAAGAGGTTATTCTTTATATTTAATGTAAAAAGGTGGAAAGTATGTTAATAATATCTAAGAGAAAAGTGGAAGAAAGTATGAATTTAAAAATCAATACCAACATCATAAAACAAGTCAAATCTTATGCATACTTAGGATGGTCAATCACTGAAGATGGAAAAGAAGACATCAATAAAAGAATTACTGTTGTAAAAAATACCTTTATTAAAATGGGCAATGTATTCCTTTATTGAAAGCAATTAATTAAGTATTCAAAGACGAATTAGAACTCTGAAATGCTACATTTGATAAACGTTACTATACGGTAGTGGAAGTTGGAATATTAGTAAGGATATTGAAGCAAGGCTTAAGGCAGTGGAGATGTGGTTCTATTGTAGATTGCTCAGGATCTCTTGGACGTCAAGAATCAGTAATGAAGAGGTTCTAGAAAGGGCAGGCATTAAAAGGGAGTTATTAGAGCTTATATGTAAAAGACAACATTCATTTCTTGGGCATATTTACAGAAAAGGTCTCCTGAAAAGTATTGTTCTCATGGTAAAATTGAAAGGTAAAGAGCAAGAACGGACGTTCCTAGAAAGTCTGAGTGAAAAAATTAGGTGGTAAGTATGATTGCAATGACATCATGTTGAGACCTATTTTGAAACGGAAGAAGTGGAGGATCATGATCGTCCAAGTGTCTAGACATGGCACTTGATGATGATGATGATGATGATGATGATGGTGATGATGATGATGATCCAACAGATAGATGAAGTTTCTAGCAAACAATAGTAAAGAAAAGTGTTGACAATAGATGGAGATAGATTGTGATTGGTTTATGCAGTGTCTATGGATGAATATAAGCATTTAGTAGAAGTTTTTAGCCAATAAAAGTAAAGAAAAATGTTTATAGTAGATAGAGGAAGCTTGCAGTGTATACAGTGTTTACAGATATATATAGCAAATATTCGCAAGGCTGAATCCAGACATCTCCGACCTATAACAGGTTCGAATTATGTGTTGCTGTCCTGTTATATTGAGTAGTTCAGTACTTGTATGCGTGAGAACTGAAGCAATGACGTGTATTCCTTTCGAGATAGATCACTGACTGATTCATAAAACTATTTACAAAAGGAAACAAACGATAGTCAACTAAACATAATTAGCATAAATTATTATGATGGATATTAGTTTCCGCTCTTCCAACGAAAAAAAAATGGAATAAGGGTTTTATTTTTTTTTCAAATCATTTCAAATCATGCTTTGAATGCGACAAACTCCATGTATTGAATAATTGAATGTTACGTGGGAGAAATATATGGCTGCAGACTTTCTGAGCGTTCGAGGCCATCGTAGATAGGGAGTTGAAAGTTCATTGATGGATCGCGGAAGTGAATACATTGTTTCGATAAATTTATTTCTACTACTGTCTTTATTAGGTGATTTTTGCCAAAAACGATAGTATGCTTCAATCGTGGAACAACGAGCATCTCAAATCGATAGGTTTTGTCAACAGCGTGCTCGGGGAATGACAATGGAACAATGATTTTTCCTTGAGGTTGTAATTTGCACAGATTGACGTCAGGTTATGGTTTTAGAGGTGTTATTGTGTTCTCAGGTCTATTCATCTTGCTAATCTCATTTGCGAACTGAGCGAAGACAGAAGACACCGGAAAATCATCTATAATTTGCATTGTGATATTGCGATCTGCGGAAATCACAGGGATTGAAAAGATTCGTGTTTGAAGGGTGTCGTATCGGTGGGCACAGCATCTAAAATGCGAGCTTTTGTTGAATTTCCATCTTTCTCTGCGGAAAGTTTTGCCACTTAATTCGCTAATTGGTTGATTTTTGCCATCAAACTTTTCACAGTATTTGAAACCTTTGATAGAATTTCGCAATTACGTCTCGGCAGTTAGGGTGATGTAAGTTTGTATCACTGTCAACTATAAAGCTCAGTACTGCTACTGCTACGTTTATTACACTATGAAATATAAGGTTCAGTACTGCTACATTCATTACGTTGCTACACAGGTGTGTTTATTTGACTATGGTGAATTAGTGTCATTGTAAACTATAAGGCTTAGCACTGCTACATTGGTTACATTATGAAATATAAGGTTCAGTACTGCTACGTTCGTTTCGCTATTACGCAGGTGTGTGTATTTGACTATGGTGAATTAGTGCCACTGTCAACTATAAGGCTTAGCACTGCTACGTTGGTTACACTATGAAATATAAGGTTCAGTACTGCTACGTTAGTTACGTTGTTACACACGTGTGTGTATTTGACTATGGTGATTTAGTGTCACTGTCAACTATAAGGCTCAGTGCTGCTAGGTTGGTTACATTATGAAACATAAGGTTCAGAACTGCTACGTTCGTTACGTTGTTACACACGTGTGTGTATTTGACTATGGTGAATTATGGTTACTGTCAACTATAAGGCTCAGTACTGCTACGTTAGTTACATTATGAAAAATAAGGTTCAGTACTGCTACGTTAGTTACGTTGTTACACACGTGTGTGTATTTGAATATGGTGAATTAGTGTAAGTGTCAACTATAAGGCTCAATACTGCTACGTTGGTTACAGTATGTAATATAAGGCTCAGTACTGCTACGTTGGTTACACTATGAAATATAAGGTTCAGTATATGTCACACTGTCAAAAATGTTTGATTCTGCAACAATTAAATGACTCTCATAAACTGTGTTGAATGTATTTACCTAGGAAAAAGTTACCTTTTATCTTTAAGATTGACCTCACCAAGCTAAGGAAGCCTATTTCACTGAGATCAGTGGCCTATTCACAGCGGTCTAAGACCATGTTGTTGCAGCCTCATTCTAAATTTTACGTCAGGACCGTCAAGCCTCTATCCAAAAACAGAGCCCATGGGAAAATGATATGGAAGCATGCCTTTGCCATAGGATAAAAACTCCCTGACTCTCAACCAAAGAAAATTAGAATCACTCGATTTGGTCATATAGGAACAGAGTACACCCTTAATCATTGTACCTTAAGCTCTACGCTCTGTCTTGTATGAAAGAAGGGGTGGGGTTGATAGTGATGATGATTAGCGAGTAGAATTTAATTGTGCGTAAAATAGTACGTGTAATAAATCTAGGCCTTGAGTCCGGCAGAGAGAGACGTGAGAGATGACTATCGTGTGTTTCCAAGTACTGATCAAAATCCAACTGACTATTTTAAGCATACATTCAACAAATATTAGGCGATCGTAAATCTACGCTAACAAGAGAGGAAAAGGAAAAGTAATTACAACACAGGACGAGGAAACATCACATTAAATAAAGAGTCACGCAAACATATTCACATGCGCCGAGTCACGAACACTACAAATGACAATAATCGCCAATTACTATTATTACATTATTCCCTTCGTTTTTTTTTTAATACCTCACAAAATCTCCAAACCTCAACGGTGGCCTAATGTTTGCCTCAGTTTGGGTGGACAAGTGTACTGTTGGGGATCAGGGGCAACCTCCCTTGGGGCAGGAGGCCCGTCTGCAACCGTGATGTCCATCGATTCAGGAACAGGGCAAAATGAAACCCCCTGGTTGGCTGGAACAACACATTGCTTGAGATGGTCATGGTGAACTACCATTTCTTTCCCTCCCCGTGACCTAATCTTATAGTTAACACCCTGTCTAGAGAGCACTTCATACGGACCAACCGATTTCCTACCAAATTTCCATGTTTTGGGACGATACAACCAGACAGAGCTCCCAGGTAGTAAAGGGGCATCATGTCGGATTTCACGAGGAATCATAATTGGATTTCTGTTTGGCTCGACTAACACTAAGCTGCTTTTGTGCACTAGTCTTAATACTCTTGAGGCTCTTTCTAACTGACTGAATATTTTGTGACTGTGTACGAGGATTCAAGAGTGGAAGATCTAAGTCTAACTCCAATGGTGTACGTGGCATACGACCAAAAACCATTCCATAGGGACTAAATTTGGTGGATTCATGACAACTGTTATTGTATGCATAAACAGCAAGACTAACCCAGTTATCCCAGTCGTCGGGGTGATCAGATACAAAAGAGGCAAGTATATCCTGGATAGTCCTATTCTGACGCTCAACCAGACCATCGCATTGGGATGATAGGCTGTTGTGTGGGATTTGTGGGTGCCCATAAGTCTGCATACTTCATGCATGAGATGGCTTTCAAAATTACGCCCCTGATCTGAATGAATAACAACAGGGGGACCAAAACGACTGAGAACCCTGTGGACTAAAATTTCAGCAACCGTCTTAGCTTTCTGATCTTTGGTGGGAAACACCTCACACCATTTAGTGAAATGGTCCCTGACTACCAAGAGGTGCTTATTCCCTTATGCTGTTTCAGGCAACGGTCCCATATAATCCTATGGCCCAGAACACAAAGGGCTCATTGACCTCAATGGGTTGCAAAGGTGCTTTACTTTTGTGCTGATCCAGTTTGATTTGAGCACATGTCTCACATTTCTGCACAAAATCCTTAATTTCAACAGTCATTTTGGGCCAGTAAAACCAATAACGAGCACGACCCAAGGTTTTGGTTATCCCTTAATGGCCGGAAAAGGGTAAAGAATGTATCCCTTGCAAGACAGATGGAACCAATGATCGAGGAATAACAAAGGTATATTGGGGAAAGGGTACTTCTTTATTAGGCTTTTTAACAAGTAAGTTGTCATAAATAAACATTATAAACAATGCCATAAAGTGCGCAGTGTAAAATCATTTTCCCAAACAAAAGCAGGGAGCCTGGGAAATCCCTGAGATTTTAGTTCAATGATCTTACTTATGGCAGGGTCAGCCAGTTGGGCTTCAAGAAGACTTTGGGTTGGGACTACAGTGGTAGTACAAACTGGGGTGTTGTCAAGAGCAGGTTGCTCGCTGTTTGCCAAATTATAGGGATGACGGGACAAAGAATCTGCATTACCATTGTTGACACCAGGTCTGTGTTGAACATCATAAGAAAACTCCTGTGAGTCCATAACCCAACGACCTAAGCGTCCTTTAAGCTCGAGAGAATGTAGCCATCGCAAGGCACTATGATCAGTAATCAATAAAAATTTAGACCCAAGTAGGTACACACGGAACTGGTTAACTGCAAAAAAAACAGCAAGGGCCTCTTTTTCGGTAGCAGAATAACCTTTTTCCCTGTCAGTAAGGGAACGACTACTGTATGCAATAACATGCTCTTTTCCAAATTGGTCTTTTTGAGTCAAAACAGCCCCTAAACCTAAATCAGATGCATCAGTCTGTAATATAAATTGTTTATCAAGCTGTGGATATGCTAAAATTGGTGCATTGCATAGTAGCGCCTTTAAAGTCTCAAATGCTTCTTTTTGTTTACTACCCCAGATAAATTTTGCCGTCTTTTTGCTAAGCTCAACTAAAGGTGATGCAATAGCTGCAAAGTTAGGAATAAATCTGCGATAATAACCTGCCAAGCCTAAGAAAGATCGAACTTGTTCTGTAGACTTAGGGTCAGGAAGATCTGAAACAACTTTGATCTTAACAGGATCAGTATGAACACCTTTAGAGGAAACTATGTGACCAAGAAATAGTACTTGATCAGCAGCAAAGGTGCATTTAGAAGCCTTGACACGGAGATTATGGGCCCTAAATCGAGACAAAACAGCAGATAATCGTTGACATTGTTGTTGAATACTTTGGGACGGAATGATGACATCATCAAAATAACAAAGACATGTATCATTTGTTAGCCCAGACAAGACAATTTCAATAGCCCTTTGAAATGTAGCGGGCCCCCCTGTGACACCAAAAGGAAGGCGTAAAAATTCCCATAACCCATCAGGGGTAACAAAAGCAGTCTTTTCCCTATCAACAGGGTCAACAGAAATTTGCCAGTAACCAGAACGCAGATCTAATGTGCTGAAATATTGAGAACCCTGTAAGGCATCCAAAAGGTCATCAACCCTTGGGAGGGGGTGAGCATCTTTCTTAGTAACCTGGATAAGTTTCCTATAATCAACACAGAAACGATACTTACCATCTTTTTTTTTACTAAAACTATGGGTGAAGCCCAGGGACTGGAGCTAGGTTGAATGACGCCTTGCTGCAACATATCATTAACCTAGGCCTTAGTCTCCTCACGATAAGCATATGGCAGCCGCCTTGGGTATTGACGAATGGGTGCAGCATCTCCTGTATCAATCTTATGTGTGATAACATTGGTATGCCCTAATTCATCACCAAACACACCAGCAAAATCTAGCAAGGTTTGCAAAATATTATCCCTGTCTGATCCTGTAATGGAAGAGCTAATAGCACGATCTAGTTGACGAGCAATATCTTATGAAGAATCTGTGGTGCTGCAGAGAAACGAGGGATGTTGAGTAGGTGTAGGGGCACATGGCTCTACAACCTCTACAAGGGGGCAAAACTCACCTATCTTCTGACTAGCTTGTAACTGAATGTCAATACTAGATGTGTTCATTAAACGTGCAAAAATATCTCTGCTATCTGCTTGGCAAACAGAATAAGCTGGAAAGATACTAGCTGGAAGATTTAATCCGTCTGGCAAAGGCGAAATCATACCTAGCTGTTCTTGACTACTTTTGGGGACTTGGCAAATAACTAAAACTTATGTACGACCTGGTATGCAAATGGAGGACTTAAATGAAACTGAAACTGGACTACGTGTTGTGGACTTAACAAGGAGACATGGTGTATGGGAAGTTGAAGCAAGGTTATTGCTAGTAGGGGGCTGAGACTCTTGCGGTGAGGCAGAAATATGGCTATGATAGGGTTGTAAAGGAACGCACCCATGGCGCCCAACTAAAGAGTAACAGCCCTGGGGGTTGATAGATGAACTTAAACCATGGGATTTAATAAAATCCCAACCCAATATACATTGTAAGGATGTACACAAGTTGGCAGATACAATAAAATTTCAGTTGTAAACAACAGAACGATGGGGTTGAAATGATAGTTTAAGCTGTGTTATCCCATCAACAGGCAATGATTGACCAGTTATACTTATACAGTTAGGCCTGTTTTGATGTAAAACCGGCCGTGGTTGGACCGATTCAAATACACGGGAGCTAATAGATGATACCATGGACCCTGTATCGATTAAAGTATGGACATCAACACCACCCACAGTACACTGAATAATGGGCTGAGAAGCGGAAACAGAAAGAGATAAGGGGGATTCCAAAGAAAACATTTGGGGGTGACCTTCAACCCTGCCCTTCATTGAGGCACCCCGTTGAAGTTTAAAGAATTGTGACTTACATGGCGTGGATTACGGGCATCTTGTTCATGTTCTCTTGATAGTGGCGGTGAAGCCGACCATTGAGAGTGTTGTTGCTGCCGACGGGGACACCATTGGGCTGTATGGCCAAACCCAAAACAAACAGTACAGGGTGGCAATGACCACGGACAAGATGAGCGGAAATGTCCAGTTTGACTACACTGGAAACATCGTTGCTGACGACGGCGTCGATAGTCAACCTCTTTCCATCTTTCTGCACTTGTGCGGACATGTTGAGGTGAAAAGCGCGGCTGATGTTGTGGTTGGTTTCTTATTTTCTTCACAGCGGTTTGTAATTTCGATTGTTGAGTGGCCAGCGCAGTAACAGTAGCTGTCAATTGGACGATGGAGGACTGCAAAGCATCCGATGGGCGATCGGCGGTGTCGGTAGCAAAGGCGGCTGAAGGCGAAGTTGTTGAGCTGGGACGTGTGGCATAAAAGCTGTGAATAAAGTCACACATTTGGGCCAAAGATGGAGTAGGGTTGGATTCCAACAACTTGAGACGAGTGTCAGCAGGAAACCCTTTCATGAACTGACGAGCCAACAACGCATTTTTGGCATCATCACTAAGATCAGGATCGGCTTTGAAGAGCAATTCGGTCAACTCATAAAGATACAAAGACGGATCTTCACCAGGTCGGAGACTGCGGCCATCAAATTCAGAAAAATATCATTCACGGGCAACCTTGGGGCACAAAAGGCGCCGTAAACTGGAGGTTAGGTGAGCGTAGGTATCGGTGTCCGCCGCCGCTAACGTGTGATAAAATCGCCTCACAAAAATCAGCTCTCTGTCCTCTGTCACCAATGTAATAAATCTAGGCCTTGAGTCCGGCAGAGAGAGACGTGAGAGATGACTATCGTGTGTTTCCAAGTACTGATCAAAATCCAACTGACTATTTTAAGCATACATTTAACAAATATTAGGCGATCGTAAATCTACGCTAACAAGAGAACAAAAGGAAAAGTAATTACAACACAGGACGAGGGAACATCACATTAAATAAAGAGTCACGCAAACATATTCACATGCACCGAGTCACGAACACTACAAACGACAATAATCGCCAATTACTATTATAACATACGCATGAAATAATTATAAAAAACGGTTTAAAAGAAAATAGTCCCTATTGTTATGCAAATCAGATATTTCGAAGTGAGCCAATCATGATAGACCTTGTAAAACTTCTGCAAGACCCAACCACGCCTTAAGTCAAAACACATACACGATTGAAAGAAAACCCAGAGCTTTTGAAGAAATACGACGGCATTTTCAATCAACAGCTCGCTGATGGTATTAGAGAGTTTCCGAAACGCTACGCAGCGAGCTACTACGCCTCAGGGGAGACTGAGCACTACTTGACCTGAGGCGTAGTGGGCTGAGGATTGAAATTCACTTTACGAGTCAATGCAACACCTCAGAAAAGGCGCCAAAATTTAATTCGTGCAAAAATGGATGAAAACCTTCGTAATTTGTTGTACGATGATGACGAATTAAGCGATGATGAATTTTTAATACTTCAAGATGCCGGTCATGGAAAAGGCTTGCATAATAGACTGCCATACTGGAAGTACGAAAAATTCAATCTGGAAGCAATGCGGGAAGATGAATGCAAAGTAGAATTTCGTTTCGAAAAACTAGATGTATACAGACTTGCTGCTGCCTTACGACTCCCAGAGTCCTTCAAATGTGAAAACGGAGTGATTGTAGAATCTACTGAGGCCTTGTGTATCTGCTTAAAACGTTTTGCGTATCCTTGCCGATACGCCGATCTTATTCCAAGATTTGGCAGGCCAGTGTCACAGTTAAGCATGGTAACAAAACTTGTGGTTAATCACATATACGATGGATTTGGTAATCTACTGGTAAACCTCGACTAACCATGGCTATCTCCGGGGAATATACAGATTTTTGCAGATGCTGTTCGTGCCAAGGGTGCCGTACTGGATAATTGTTGGGGATTTTTTGATGGAACTGTTAGGCCCATTTGCAGACAAAAAGAAAATCAACGAATCGTATATAACGGACACAAACGGGTCCATGCATTAAAGTTCCAATCGGTTGTCACACCAAATGGTCTCATAGCAAGTCTATTTGGTCCAGCTGAGGGTAGGTGACATGACAGTGCGATGTTAATGATGTCAGACCTCTTGCCCTAGTTGCAGAAGCATTCTTTTTCCCCCACAGGCCAAGCAATGTGCATTTACGGTGACCCTGCTTATCCCCATAGAATCCATCTCCAACGTCCATTTGCCCAAAGAGCTGGTTTTACCCCTGAACAACAGGCTTTTAACCACTCCATGAGCCAAGTAAGAGTTGCTGTTGAATGGGTGTTTGGAGATGTAATAAACTACTTCAAATTCATGGACTTCAAAAAAAGTCAAAAGATTGGTCTTAGTGCTATTGGCAAAATGTACATTGTTTGTGCTTTGCTGCAGAATGCATTGACATGTTTACATGACAATAACATATCTAGATTCTTCAATGTTCAACCACCATCTTTGGAAGCTAGAGCTGAAAGAGAAGAGCATGAAAGTTAAAGAAGGAGAACAGGCTTTTGTGAGGGCAAAACTTGAGATAATGCAGCAAAGAGTTGATCAAATTGAAGAACAAAATAGATACATTATTCGTCTTTTAAGCCAGAAAAAAAATGACTAGTTTCCTTTCTCAAGTGTTTATGTTTGTTTAAGTTTCATGGGATTTTATTGCTTTTAAAGTTTCTGTTTTCTACCTTTTATATCCTGTATCTTATTGAATAAAATTTTTGACAGAAAAACCTACCATCTTCAAAACAACCTAAAACAAAAGCTGAGCCAACTTCAAAACAACCTAATTTTCAAATTAACTTGGTATTTTGGTCTGTGACTATGCCACATCTCCACCGAAAACATTCATGTGCAAGTATGGTTCAGAGAAATACTTGGGAATAGTGGTAGCTTTTAAAAAAGCTGTTTTATTTCACAACAATGTGTTTGATTACTGTCTGCCAAATTATTCTTTTATAGGAAACTAGTCACTTTTATTCTGGCTTAAAAGACGAATAATGTATCTATTTTATTCTTCAATTTGATCAACTCTTTGCTGCATTATCTCAAGTTTTGCCCTCACAAAAGCCTGTTCCCCTTCTTTAACTTTCATGCTCTTCTCTTTCAGCTCTAGCTCCCTCTCCCTCAACTCCAAATCTTTTTGCCTCTGCTGGATATCTACCATCATTCTCTTCTCCTCGACATCTACCTTCCTTTTACTAAATTCAAAATTATCCTCTTCCACTTTCTTTTTTACTGCATTTTTCTCCTTGAAATAATTCAGATACTCGTCTGACTCTGCACATTTCCTCCTTCTTTTCCCTTCCCTGGCCTGCTTTTGAGACAGGCTCTCAATGGCTCGTTTTCTGACTTGTTCTGCAGTCTCTTTTTGTTTTTGAATCGCCTGTCTTGATTCTTGATTTTTTTTTTATTTTCTTCCTCACTCTCCTTCCTCTCCACAATCTCCTCTATTGCAGCATCCAGCTCACTCCACTCTGGTGAGATCCCACTTGCACTTAATTCTTTACTTTTTTTAACTTTAATGGCCCTTTCCAATTTCACATATCTCTCCCTCACTGACCTCTGGTCTACACAAAAAGATGTTGCCTCTACAGCATTAAGATTTTCTGCAATTTTATCCCAGCACTTGCCCCTCTCTCGTGACCCAAACTTATGCTTAAATGGCTCTTCAACAATACTTTCTCTGCACAAAAGTATATCATGCTCCTCTGTCCAATTCATCTTAGGCCTAGGCAAAGAATGATGTTACTCAAGTCCACATTAAATGTCAAAGCCAAAAATGTGTGACAGGAAAAAATTCAAAATTAATACAACAGCAGTTTCAACAGTGTAATGTTCATCAATATTTTTCAAACGTCAAAAATCTATCTCATAGTAATAAGAAATCTAAATATGAATAATTACTGCACTTAACTCATCCCCTTCGTACAATTCAAGAGCTTATCAGACACATGCTAGCCCTAAAAATCAGGTAATTCATTTACAGTAGCTATTCAGATTAAAGAGACTCATAGAGTAATCCCTGAAATAGCAATTAAATACAAACGTAAGCGTTCTTCTATGAGCTTCAACTGGAGCTGTTGTCGTACTATTCGAAGCCATTTCTTCAACGAATTTGGAAGCGATTTCTGAAAGAGTAGATGGTTTATTTATGAAGCATTCAACATCTACCTCAAAAACATAAATGAACTCGATCAATAAAATAAATTTCTATCGTAAATATTGACAAAAAATGGAAAATATTACCTTAACAGTGATTGTATTCCAGTACGACTTGCCACGAGCTAATGTGTGTAGTGAAAAGGCCGGCTACACCTCAGCGGTCACGATATCCCCAAAATCGCGTTAGAGCCTAGTCTCTACTGAGGCGTAGTAGCGTGCTGCGTAGCGTTTCGGAAACTCTCTATTATAGAAAGGGTACTCCCGGATGAAGAAGGCTCAGAGAAAGCCCCCTTCATGCCTCATCATTGTGTGGTTTGCAAGGATCACGAAACTACCAAGGTGAGAATTGTTATTGATGGCTCCGCTAAGTCGAGTCCTAATACCTTACCATTAAATGGCCATTTAGAAAGGGGTAGTAATTTAACCCTAACCCTAACCCTAACCCTAACCCTAACCCTAACCCTAACCCAATCCTAATCATAACCTTACCCGACCCGACCCGACCCGACCCGACCCAACCCTACCCAACCCGACCTTAACCCTAACTCTAACCCTATTCCTAACCCTAACACTAACCCTACCCCTAACCCAAACCCTAACACTAACCCGAACCCAAACCCTAACACTAACATTAAAACTAACCCTAACCCTAACCCTAACCCTAACCCTAACCTCAACCCTAACCCTAACCCTAACCCTAACCCTAACCCTAACCTTAATCCTAATCCTAACCTTACCCGACCTGACCCGACCCGACCCGACCTAAACCCTAACTCTAACCCTATTCCTAACCCTAACCCTAACCCTAACTTCAACCCTAACCCTACCCCTAATCCAAAACCCTAACCCTAACCCTAACCCAAACACTAAACCTAACATTGACCCTAACCCTAACCCTAATCCTAACCCTAACCCTAGCCTTGGCCCTACCCATAACCCTAACCCTAACCTTAACCCTTACCCTAAACCAAACCGCAACACTAACTCTAACCCTAACCTTTAACCTAACCCTAACCCTAACCCTAACCCTAACCCTAACCCTAACCCTAACCCTACTCCTAACCCAAACCCTAACCCTGACCCAAATCCTAACCCTAACCCTAACCCTAACCCTAACCCTAACCCTAACCCTAACCCTAACCCTAACCCTAACTCTAACCTTATTCCTAACCCTAACCCTAACCCTAACACTAACCCTACTCCTAACCCAAACCCTAACCCTGACCCTAATCCTAACACTAACCCTAACATCAACTCTAACCCTAACCCTAACCCTAACCCTAACCCTAGCCCTAACCCTGGCCCTAACCCTAAAACTAATGCTAACCCTAACCCTAACCCTAAGCCTAACCCTCTCCCTAACCCTAACTCTTAACCCTTCGGGTTAAGGTAAGGGTTTAGGTTAGGGTTAGGGTTAGGGTAGGGGGTAGGGTTAGGATTAGTGTTAGAGTTAGGGTTAGGGTTAGGGTTAGGGTTCGGATTGGAGTTTGGGTTAGGGTTAGGGTTAGGGTTAGGGTTAGGGTTAGGGTTAGGGTGAGGGTTAGGGTTAGGGTTAGGGCTAGGGTTAAGGTTAGGGTTAGGGTTAGGGTTAGGTTTAGTGTTCGGGTTCGGGTCAGGGTGAGGGTTAGTGTTCGGGTTCGGGTCAGGATGAGGGTTAAGGTTTGGGTTAGGGTTATGGGTAAGGGTCGAGGTTAGGGTTAGGGTTATAGTTAGGGTTAGGGTTAGGGTTAGGGTTAGGGTTAGGGTTAGGGTTAGGGTTAGAGTTAGGGTTAGGGTTAGGGTTAGGGTTAGGGTTAGGGTTAGGGTTAGGGTTAGGGTTAGGGTTAGGGTTAGGGTTAGGGTTAGGGTTAGGGTTAGGGTTAGGGTTAGGGTTAGGGTTAGGGTTAAGGTTAGGGTTAGGGCTAGGGTTAGGGTTAGGGTTAGGGTTAGGGGTAGGGTTAGGGTTAGGGTTAGGGTTAGGGTTAGGGTTCGTGTTAGGGTTAGGATTAGGGTTAGGGTTAGGGTTAGGGTTAGGGTTAGAGTTAGGGTTAGGGTTAGGGTTAGGGCTCGTGTTAGGGTTAGGCTTAGGGTTAAGGTTAGGGTTAAGGTTAATGTTCGGGTTCGGGTCAGGGTGAGGGTTAAGGTTTGGGTTAGGGTTATGGGTAGGGTTAGGATTAGGGTTAGAGTTAGGGTTAGGCTGAGGGTTAGGGTTAGGGTTAGGGTTAGGGTTAGGGTTAGGATTAGGGTGAGGGTTAGGGTTAGGGTTAGGGTTAGGGTTAGGGTTAGTGTTCCGGTTCGGGTCAGGCTGAGGGTTAAGGTTTGGGTTAGGGTTATGGGTAGGCTTAGGATTAGGGTTAGGAGTAGTGTTAGGGTTAGGGTGAGGGTTAGGGTTAGGGTTTGGGTTAGGGTTAGGGTTAGGGTTAGGGTAAGCATTAGGGTTAGGGCTAGGGTTAGGATTAGGGTAAGGGTCAGCATTAGGGTTAGCGTTGGGGTTAGGGGTAGGGTTAGGGGTTAGGGTTAGGGTTAGGGTTAGGGTTAGGGCTAGGGTTAGGGTTAGGGTTAGGGTTAGGGTTAGGGTTAGGGTTAGGGTTAGGGTTAGGGTTAGGGTTAGCGTTAGGGTTAGGGCTAGGGTTAGGGTTAGGGTTAGGGTTAGGGTTAGGGTTAGGGTTAGGGTTAGGGTTAGGGTTAGGGTTAGGGTTAGGGTTATGGGTAGGGCTATGGTTAGGGTTAGGGTTAGGGTTAGGGTTAGTGTTATGGTTAGGGCTAGGGTTAGGGTTAGGGTTAGGGTTGGGGTTAGGGTTAGGGTTAGGGTTAGGGTTAGGGTTAGGGTTAGGGTTAGGGTTAGGGTTAGGGTTAGGGTTAGGGTTAGGGTTAGGGCTAGGGTTAAGGTTTGGGTTAGAGTTAGGGTTAGGTTTAGTGTTCGGGTTCGGGTCAGGGATGAGGGTTAGGGTTAGGGTTAGGGTTAGGGTTAGGGTTAGGATTAGGGTGAGGGTTAGGGTAAGGGTTAAGGTTAGGGTTATGGTTAGTGTTCCGGTTCGGATCAGGGTGAGGGTTAAGGTTTGCTTAAGGGTTATGGGTAGGGTTAAGATTAGGGTTAGAGTTAGGGTTAGGGTTAGGGCTAGGGTTAGGAGTAGTGTTAGGGTTAGGGTGAGGGTTAGGGTTAGGGTTTGGGTTAGGGTTAGGGTTAGGGTTAGGGTTAGGGTTAGGGTAAGCGTTAGGGTTAGGGCTAGGGTTAGGGTGAGGGTAAGGGTCAGCATTAGGGTTAGGGTTAGGGTTAGGGGTAGGGTTAGGGGTTAGGGTTAGGGTTAGTGTAAGGGTTAGGGTTAGGGTTAGTTTTAGCGTTAGGGTTAGGGTTATGGTTAGGGTTAGGGTTAGGGTTAGGGTGAGGGTTAGGGTTAGGGTTGGGGTTAGCGTTAGGGTTAGGGCTAGGGTTAGGGTTAGGGTTAGGGTTAGGATTAGGGTTAGGGTTGTGGTTATGGTTAGGGTTAGGGTTAGGGTTGAGGTTAGGGTTAGGATTAGTGTTAGGGTTGGGGTTAGGGTTAGGGTTAGGCTTAGGGTTAGGGTTAGGGTTAGGGTTAGGGTTAGGGTTAGGGTTATGGTTAGGGTTAGGGTTAGGGTTAGGGTTGGGGTTAGGGTTAGGGTTAGGGTTAGGGTTAGGGTTGAGGTTAGGGTTAGGATTACTGTAGTGTTAGGGTTGGGGTTACGGTAAGGGTTAAGGCTAGGGTTAGGGTGAGGGTTAGGGTTAGGGTTAAGGTTAGGGTTAGGGTTAGGGTTAAGGTTAGGGTTAGGGTTAGTGTTCGGGTTCGGGCTAGGGTTAGGGTTAGGGTTAGGGTTAGGGTTAGGGTTAGGGTTAGTGTTAGGGTTAGGGTGAGGGTTAGGGTTAGGGTTTGGGTTAGGGTTAGGGTTAGGGTTAGGGTTAGCGTTAGGGTTAGGGCTAGGGTTAGGGTTAGGGTTAGGGTTAGGGTTAGGGTTAGGGTTAGGGTTAGGGTTACGGTTAGGGTTAGGGTTTGGGTTAGGGTTAGGGTTAGGGATAGGGTGAGGGTTAGGGTTAGGGTTAAGGTTAGGGTTAGGGTTAGTGTTCGGGTTCTGGCTAGAGTTAGGGTTAGGGTTAGGGTTAGGGTTAGGGTTAGGGTTAGGGTTAGTGTTAGGGTTAGGGTGAGGGTTAGTGTTAGGGTTTGGGTTAGGGTTAGGGTTAGGGTTAGGGTTAGCGTTAGGGTTAGGGCTAGGGTTAGGGTTAGGGTTAGGGTCAGCACTAGGGTTAGGGTTAGGGGTAGGGTTAGGGTTAGGGTTAGGGTTAGGGTGACGGTTAGAGTTAGGGTTAGGGTTAGGGTTAGGGTTAGGGTTAGGGTTAGGGTTAGGGTTAGGGTTAGGGTTAGGGTTAGGGTTAGGGTTAGGGTTAGGGTTATGGTTAGGGTTAGGGTTAATCTTAGGGTCAGGGATAGGGTTGGGGTTTGGGTTAGGGGTAGGGTTAGGGTTAGAATTAGGGTTAGGGTTAGGGTTATGGGTAGGGCTCGTGTTAGGGTTAGGCTTAGGGTTAAGGTTAGGGTTAAGGTTAATGTTCGGGTTCGGGTCAGGGTGAGGGTTAAGGTTTGGGTTAGGGTTATGGGTAGGGTTAGGATTAGGGTTAGAGTTAGGGTTAGGCTGAGGGTTAGGGTTAGGGTTAGGGTTAGGGTTAGGGTTAGGCGTAGGGTTAGGGTTAAGGTTAGCGTTAGGGTTAGGGCTAGGGTTAGGGTTAGGGTTAGGGTTAGGGTTAGGGTTAGGGTTAGTGTTAGGGTGAGGGTTAGGGTTAGGGTTAGGGTTAGGGTTATGGTTAGGGTTAGGGTTAGGGTTAGGGTTAGGGGTAGAGTTAGGGTTAGTGTTAGGGTTAGGGCTAAGGTTAGGGTTATGGTTAAGGTTAGGGTTAGGGTTAGGGTTAGGGTTAGGGTTAGGGTTATGGTTAGGTTTAGGGTTAGGGTTAGGGTTAGGGTTAGGGTTAGGGTTAGGGTTAGGGTTAGGGTTAGGGTTAGGGTTAGGGTTAGGGTTAGGGTTAGGGTTAGGGTTAGGGTTAGGGTTAGGGGTAGAGTTAGGGTTAGTGTTAGGGTTAGGGCTAAAGTTAGGGTTATGGTTAAGGTTAGGGTTAGGGTTAGGGTAAGGGTTAGGGTTAGGGTTAGGGTTAGGGTTAGGGTTAGGGTTAGGGTTAGGGTTAGGGTTAGGGTTAGGATTAGGCTTCCGGTTTGGGTTAGGGTTAGGGTTAGGGTTAGGGTTAGGGTTAGGGTTAGGGTTAGCGTTAGGGTTAGGGCTAGGGTTAGGGTTAGGGTCAGGGTTAGGGTTAGGGATAGGGTTAGGGTTAGGGTTAGGGTTAGGGTTAGGGTTACGGTTAGGGTTAGGGTTTGGGTTAGGGTTAGGGTTAGGGTTAAGGTTATAGTTAGGGTTAGGGTTAGGGTTAGGGTTAGGGTGAGGGTTAGGGTTAGGGTTAAGGTTAGGGTTAAGGTTAGTGTTCGGGTTCTGGCTAGAGTTAGGGTTAGGGTTAGGGTTAGGGTTAGGGTTAGGGTTAGTGTTAGGGTTAGGGTGAGGGTTAGTGTTAGGGTTTGGGTTAGGGTTAGGGTTAGGGTTAGGGTA